>JAEIFK010000367.1:0-396868 GCA_018901825.1 Drosophila funebris | reverse complement strand
CGACTCGCAGTGTGTCTTGTTGTTGTTGCTCTATTGCTGCTCAGCCCTCATGAACTTGATGGTCATTCATTCCTTAAAATATTCTTTGTTTATAGTCCGATCGTGATGAAATCTTTCGGAAAACGGCACACTTGATGTGTGCCAAATCCGCCAATTGTGCCAAGCCTGTAGCTCATATAATATGTGTTTTTCAATTTTTGGTGTCGGAAGGGGGCGGGGCCAAAATCTAAAACAAACTTGATCTGCCTGCACACTATAAGAGTGTTGTCACCAAATTTGGTGGTTCTAGCTCTTATAGTCTCTGAGATCTAGGTGTTAATACGGACGGACAGACTGACGGACGGACAGACAGACAGAAGGACATGCCTACTTTTAGTACAGAGTCTAATTAATTGAAAATAATACTCAATTTTGTAATGGTAAGCAGCGTGATTTGAACTCGCGTACTCGCAGTGTGTCTTGTTGTTGTTGTTGCTCTATTGCTGCTCAGCCCTCATGAACTTGATGGTCATTCATTCCTTAAAATATTCTTTGTTTATAGTCCGATCGTGATGAAATTTTCGGAAAACGTTCGAACGCGGCACACTTGATGTGTGCCAAATCCGCCAATTGTGCCAAGCCTGTAGCTCATATAATATGTGTTTTTTCAATTTTTGGTGTCGGAAGGGGGCGGGGCAAAAAATCTAAAACAAACTTGATCTGCCTGCACACTATAAGAGTGTTGTCACCAAATTTGGTGGCTCTAGCTCTTATAGTCTCTGAGATCTAGGTGTTCATACGGACGGACAGACTGACAGACGGACAGACAGACAGACGGACATACCTACTTTTAGTAATTAATCTAATTAATTGAAAATAATACTCAATTTTGTAATGGTAAGCAGCGTGATTTGAACTCGCGTACTCGCAGTGTGTCCTGTTGTTGTTGTTGCTCTATTGCTGCTCAGCCCTCATCCAAGAACTTGATGGTCATTCATTCCTTAAAATATTCTTTGTTTATAGTCCGATCGTGATGAAATTTTCGGAAAACGGCACACTTTCAAACCCCAATTGTCCAACAAGACGGGCACCTGTAGCTCATATAATATGTTTTTTTCAATTTTTGGTGTCGGAAGGGGGCGGGGCAAAAAATCTAAAACAAACTTGATCTGCCTGCACACTATAAGAGTGTTGTCACCAAATTTGGTGGCTCTAGCTCTTATAGTCTCTGAGATCTAGGTGTTCATACGGACGGACAGACTGACAGACGGACAGACAGACAGAAGGACATGCCTACTTTTAGTACAGAGTCTAAATACTATAATTAATTAATAATTGAAAACAATACTCAATTTTGTAATGGTAAGCAGCGTGATTTGAACTCGCGTACTCGCAGTGTGTCTTGTTGTTGTTGTTGCTCTATTGCTGCTCAGCCCTCATGAACTTGATGGTCATTCATTCCTTAAAATATTCTTTGTTTATAGTCCGATCGTGATGAAATTTTCGGAAAATACGCGCACACTTGATGTGTGCCAAATCCGCCAATTGTGCCAAGCCTGTAGCTCATATAATATGTTTTTTTCAATTTTTGGTGTCGGAAGGGGGCGGGGCAAAAATCTAAAACAAACTTGATCTGCCTGCACACTATAAGAGTGTTGTCACCAAATTTGGTGGTTCTAGCTCTTATAGTCTCTGAGATCTAGGTGTTCATACGGACGGACAGACTGACAGACGGACAGACAGACAGAAGGACATGCCTACTTTTAGTACAGAGTCAACTAAATTAATTAATAATTGAAAATAATACTCAATTTTGTAATGGTAAGCAGCGTGATTTGAACTCGCGTACTCGCAGTGTGTCTTGTTGTTGTTGTTGCTCTATTGCTGCTCAGCCCTCATGAACTTGATGGTCATTCATTCCTTAAAATATTCTTTGTTTATAGTCCGATCGTGATGAAATTTTCGGAAAACGTTCGAAGGACAAGCACACTTGATGTGTGCCAAATCCGCCAATTGTGCCAAGCCTGTAGCTCATATAATATGTGTTTTTTCAATTTTTAGTGTCGGAAGGGGGCGGGGCAAAAAATCTAAAACAAACTTGATCTGCCTGCACACTATAAGAGTGTTGTCACCAAATTTGGTGGCTCTAGCTCTTATAGTCTCTGAGATCTAGGTGTTCATACGGACGGACAGACTGACAGACGGACAGACAGACAGACGGACATGCCTACTTTTAGTACAGAGTCTAAATACTATAATTAATTAATAATTGAAAACAATACTCAATTTTGTAATGGTAAGCAGCGTGATTTGAACTCGCGTACTCGCAGTGTGTCTTGTTGTTGTTGTTGCTCTATTGCTGCTCAGCCCTCATGAACTTGATGGTCATTCATTCCTTAAAATATTCTTTGTTTATAGTCCGATCGTGATGAAATCTTCGGAAAACGGCACACTTGATGTGTGCCAAATCCGCCAATTGTGCCAAGCCTGTAGCTCATATAATATGTTTTTTTCAATTTTTGGTGTCGGAAGGGGGCGGGGCAAAAATCTAAAACAAACTTGATCTGCCTGCACACTATAAGAGTGTTGTCACCAAATTTGGTGGTTCTAGCTCTTATAGTCTCTGAGATCTAGGTGTTAATACGGACGGACAGACTGACAGACGGACAGACAGACAGAAGGACATGCCTACTTTTAGTACAGAGTCTAATTAATTGAAAATAATACTCAATTTTGTAATGGTAAGCAGCGTGATTTGAACTCGCGTACTCGCAGTGTGTCTTGTTGTTGTTGTTGCTCTATTGCTGCTCAGCCCTCATGAACTTGATGGTCATTCATTCCTTAAAATATTGTTTGTTTATAGTCCGATCGTGATGAAATTTTCGGAAAACGTTCGAACGCCGGCACACTTGATGTGTGCCAAATCCGCCAATTGTGCCAAGCCTGTAGCTCATATAATATGTTTTTTTCAATTTTCGGTGGCGGAAGGGGGCGGGGCAAAAATCTAAAACAAACTTGATCTGCCTGCACACTATAAGAGTGTTGTCACCAAATTTGGTGGCTCTAGCTCTTATAGTCTCTGAGATCTAGGTGTTCATACGGACGGACAGACTGACAGACGGACAGACAGACAGAAGGACATGCCTACTTTTAGTACAGAGTCTAAATACTATAATTAATTAATAATTGAAAACAATACTCAATTTTGTAATGGTAAGCAGCGTGATTTGAACTCGCGTACTCGCAGTGTGTCTTGTTGTTGTTGTTGCTCTATTGCTGCTCAGCCCTCATGAACTTGATGGTCATTCATTCCTTAAAATATTCTTTGTTTATAGTCCGATCGTGATGAAATTTTCGGAAAACGTTCGCACGACACTCGATGTGTGCCAAATCCGCCAATTGTGCCAAGCCTGTAGCTCATATAATATGTTTTTTTCAATTTTTGGTGTCGGAAGGGGGCGGGGCAAAAAATCTAAAACAAACTTGATCTGCCTGCACACTATAAGAGTGTTGTCACCAAATTTGGTGGTTCTAGCTCTTATAGTCTCTGAGATCTAGGTGTTAATACGGACGGACAGACTGACAGACGGACAGACAGACAGAAGGACATGCCTACTTTTAGTACAGAGTCTAATTAATTAATTGAAAATAATACTCAATTTTGTAATGGTAAGCAGCGTGATTTGAACTCGCGTACTCGCAGTGTGTCTTGTTGTTGTTGTTGCTCTATTGCTGCTCAGCCCTCATGAACTTGATGGTCATTCATTCCTTAAAATATTCTTTGTTTATAGTCCGATCGTGATGAAATTTTCGGAAAACGTTCGAACGCCGGCACACTTGATGTGTGCCAAATCCGCCAATTGTGCCAAGCCTGTAGCTCATATAATATGTTTTTTTCAATTTTCGGTGTCGGAAGGGGGCGGGGCAAAAATCTAAAACAAACTTGATCTGCCTGCACACTATAAGAGTGTTGTCACCAAATTTGGTGGCTCTAGCTCTTATAGTCTCTGAGATCTAGGTGTTCATACGGACGGACAGACTGACAGACGGACAGACAGACAGAAGGACATGCCTACTTTTAGTACAGAGTCTAAATACTATAATTAATTAATAATTGAAAACAATACTCAATTTTGTAATGGTAAGCAGCGTGATTTGAACTCGCGTACTCGCAGTGTGTCTTGTTGTTGTTGTTGCTCTATTGCTGCTCAGCCCTCATGAACTTGATGGTCATTCATTCCTTAAAATATTCTTTGTTTATAGTCCGATCGTGATGAAATCTTCGGAAAACGGCACACTTGATGTGTGCCAAATCCGCCAATTGTGCCAAGCCTGTAGCTCATATAATATGTGTTTTTCAATTTTTAGTGTCGGAAGGGGGCGGGGCAAAAATCTAAAACAAACTTGATCTGCCTGCACACTATAAGAGTGTTGTCACCAAATTTGGTGGTTCTAGCTCTTATAGTCTCTGAGATCTAGGTGTTAATACGGACGGACAGACTGACAGACGGACAGACAGACAGAAGGACATGCCTACTTTTAGTACAGAGTCTAAATTAATTGAAAATAAAAATACTCAATTTTGTAATGGTAAGCAGCGTGATTTGAACTCGCGTACTCGCAGTGTGTCTTGTTGTTGTTGTTGCTCTATTGCTGCTCAGCCCTCATGAACTTGATGGTCATTCATTCCTTAAAATATTCTTTGTTTATAGTCCGATCGTGATGAAATTTTCGGAAAACGTTCGAACGCCGGCACACTTGATGTGTGCCAAATCCGCCAATTGTGCCAAGCCTGTAGCTCATATAATATGTTTTTTTCAATTTTTAGGTGTCGGAAGGGGGGCGGGGAAAAAATCTAAAACAAACTTGATCTGCCTGCACACTATAAGAGTGTTGTCACCAAATTTGGTGGCTCTAGCTCTTATAGTCTCTGAGATCTAGGTGTTCATACGGACGGACAGACTGACAGACGGACAGACAGACAGAAGGACATGCCTACTTTTAGTACAGAGTCTAAATACTATAATTAATTAATAATTGAAAACAATACTCAATTTTGTAATGGTAAGCAGCGTGATTTGAACTCGCGTACTCGCAGTGTGTCTTGTTGTTGTTGTTGCTCTATTGCTGCTCAGCCCTCATGAACTTGATGGTCATTCATTCCTTAAAATATTCTTTGTTTACTTGCTGTGTTGTTGTTGCTGTTGTTCTTGTTGAATCTTTAAAACTTGATTTTAAGTTTGTTGTTGTTGCTTTTTTCGCCGCTGGTTTTTTATGTATAGCTGCTGCTGCAGCAGCTGAACACCTGTGTTCTTATGCGCTCCCCTCACAATATTATTTTTTTAACCTCATGCAATTTAATGTCATGTTTTTCGTCTTAGTTGCTGTTGGTATTTTTTTTGTATTTATTTTTATTTTTTATTTTTTATTACTTAAGTGCGTGTTTAGGTTTAAAGGTTTATGTGCTGCTTTTGGTGCTTGGCTGCTGCTCGTTCACAGTCTTTTATGCCTATAGTAAATTTAGCGTCTTAACCTATTTATAATGAAATCTGTTTTGGCCATAAAGTACCAACGTAGAAGAAGGCGGAGGCAGTGGCAGATGCAGACGCAGTATCGCTCGTATGTTCTACAATTTATTGGCCCATTAAAGCACAGTTAGTGCCTAAGCTTATGAAAATCGTCGAGATAATTGCATCAACTCCCCAGAAAGTACACAATCATATCGAGACCAAAGTTATGGCCCACAATAAACTAACACCTCAAACTGTTTTAGGTGGCAAGCACTGTAAATATAATAATATATATTTTATATATTTTGCAAATCGATATATTGCAATTTAAGTTTTTTTTTTGAAGACCTTAAATAAATACCAATTATAATAAAAAACAAATATTGAAAGCTTAACCTATATGCTAAGTGCTAAGCAAAGGTAAAAGGAATAAGCCATAAAATCCGAAGAACTGGTAAAACATTTCGAAAAATTAATTGAATTAAATTATTATTATTAACAATCATTTATTTACAATGAAATAGAAAGTTCAAATATGTTTAAAACTGCCCTAATTTTACTCAAAGTGATTATAGATTATATATATATTATCATAAATGCAAAATCAGTTTTTGGCAATTAGAAATTAACGAAAAATATAAGCTAATAAATAATAATAAATACAAATATACTGACCTATTTTATTTATTTAAAATTAAAATTAATAAATATTAAATATTCATTAAAAAACAAATATATGAAAATAAATATATCTATAAAATATAAAAATGGTATAATGGTACAATATATAAATAAAGTGTAGAAATCAGCTTTGAAAATATTAGAATTACTACAAGATGTGGTAATTAAGAATAAAATTTTTCTGCTATGATTGAAATAACAAAAAAGGTATAGAATTGAAATTGAAAGTGAAATTTCCGACATTACCATTATTTAAAAATTTTTTTAATTTATTTAAAATGAAACCGCGTCAACAAACAGCTCCAAAGTTAGAAGCTTAGTTTTATAACCAATAAAATTAACCGGATTTTAGCCAAATTAATAGTAATTTAAAATTTGTTGCAATGCAAAACAGCATTTAAATGGATTTTCCAAATTATATTGCCTATTGTATGTGAGCAAATAAATTTGTATATTTTGTGGCGCGGGCTTGCAGGGCGTATGAGTAATCAATAAATTTTTGAACAATAGCCAAGCTATAAAATTATTAATAACGCGACTGCAACTAATCACGTGCACAATGAACAATGAGCAAAATACATTTTATGGCTACAGCAAAGAAAAACTGAAGTAGGGAACGAATCAAGCAAACAAAAGAAACCAAACAGACCCCACCGAAAACGACTAAACCAACCAACTAACTAACTAACCGATAGAGCAATGAGACTGATGGACCAAGTGGACTGACCAAACTAGCAACAAAGCGCATTCAATCAACATTGCACAAACAACGCACAGTTGCAAGTCATAAAGACTACAACAAACATACACTACAAATACAAATACAAATACTACAGCGAAACAGAACAAAAAAAGAGGCAGTGGCAGTGACAGTGGCAGAGACAGAGGCGAGGGGCAGGAGGCAGTGGCAGCTACTGGGCATACGCCAAAAAGCGGCAACGCGACGCCTCGTAACGCTAAGCAAATAGACCAAAGACAAGCTGAGAGTTCCACATACTTAGTATAGTATATGAAAATGGCAGAACCATCGACTGATGACTGAGGGGCAGGTGACAGTGCAAAGAGGGGCGGAGTTAGCATACGGTAGAACTGGGCACACAAAGCAACTTCACGCCGCAAGTCAAAATGCAATTAAGCGCAGCTACTGAACGACTTCAACCCGATGACGATGACGATGACGATGACGATGTAGATGAGGATGAGGATGGGGATGGGGATGAGAATGGGGATGAGGATGAGTATGACGATGGTAACGTTGTAAGCTTCAAGCCAGCAGATTGTCAGAGACACATACGTATACCTATGCACATACATATAGATATATACATATATATATATATATAGTATATATAGTATAGCATATGTTATAAAGAGAGACCCATGCGCTGGGCGTTGATGTTTCGGGCGGAGTTGCTCAGATAGAAAACTACATACAACAACAACAACAACAGCAACAACAAAACTCGATTTCAGTTAAGACGCAGTAAAAAGTTGTAATGCAGCTTAAGACGGGAGCGCAGTCGCTTTTAAACATAGAGGAAGGAAAGAACCGCATGGAAAACGAAAATAAAAAAGCTTTTTTATTTTTGTTGTTGCTGTTGTTGTTGTTGTTGTTGTTGTTGTTTTTGTTTTTGTTGTTGTTGTTGTACTGGAAGTGGCAATTACACGCAACAAAATTGGAGGTACCGACTATAATTTCATACACATTGAGCTCTGCATGTGTTCATATCGAATTAAACGTTTTAGAAATAGCAAACTAAGCGCAGAGGGAAACTCTGCACTCTCCACTCTATGGGCGTATTTATCAATGCAAAAGGAAGAAAAGAGAAATTCAATTGATCCAATCCAGATCATCGCAGTGTAAACAAGAGCCAAGGTTAGTCTAACTAATTATGGGGCTGCTCGGCTAAGTAATATTACATAGAGATGGATAGTAAGATAAATATTAGGCATACTTAGACTAGATTCACTTTGATTATGGTCTACTGAGCTGATTACGAAGCTACTTTTAGAGATGATAGAGGGAGAGAGCGAGGGAGAATTAGTAGATTAATGATAAATAAGTATATAGACAGCTATACTCTACATCTAGTTAAGTATTTGCTGTGATTTTTTAATCTTTTTATAATTCGATTTAATTAATTTGATTTTGATTGTCAATTGAACTTTTAAACTATATTTATTTTCTCAAATTCCATTTCACTTTTGTGTTATTATATATAATTTATAGACTCTGTACTTTAAGAGAGTACATAGTCTATTAAGTTTGACGAAAGTGAAATGTACCTAACAGGAAGAAGGAGTCATCTCCGATCCTATAAAGTATATATATTCTTGATCAGCATCAACAGTCGAGACGATTGAGCCATGTCCGTCTATCTGTCTGACTGTATGAACAGCTAGATCTCAGAGACTACAAGAGCTAGATTTTATTAAATTTATAATTTATTGGTGTATAATAAATTAAATTTAAAACAATTTAAATTTTCTTCTATAGAATTTTTATTTATTTATTATAAAATTCGTGTTTAAATTTTAATTTTTTGTTGACAGAATAAAATAAATAAAATAGAGTTTACATTTATTTAAGTTCTGTCTTATGATCTATATTTAATTTGAGTTTAATAAATATAAATAAACATAAATAAATATAAATAAATATGAATAAATATAAATAAATTAATAGAAATAAATAGAAATAAACATAAATAATTAATAATAATTTTTAAAAATATAAATAAATGTGAATATAAATATAAATTATATATAATTTATTTTTATTACAATATTTAATTTTTTATCAGTTTAATTTTGAATAAATAATTTAAATTTCTTTCATTTAACTTGTACAAGTTGATTTTACATTTTAGATACTCTTAACTAATTATAATTAATTTAAATATATAATAAAAATCTGCAATGCTTCAAGTATATATACAGAACACTTCGTAAGAAACTTTACTTGCCTTTTCGCGCAGTGTAAGCAACTGCAAGCTACAACAAAGAAGGTTCTTAAAAGCTTTGTGCATCGTTGTCGCTGTCGTACCCCAACAAAACCGGTTAAGCAGTTTCCTACGCTCTATCCAAGACTGTGGTGTGTGGTGACTGTTGGACAGGGGACTGTGAGAGGGGGGTTTGACTTGGTTGTGTTGATTTGTAGCGCATGCGCGCGCGAGTTGCCGTTGCACTGTGCGCTGTACACCCTGCAGCGCTGCAGCTGTGCCACAGACATGTAGACAAAGGCCTACTGGACAGGGACAGGGGCAGAGGCAGGGGAATGGTAGTGATTTAGACGTACGTAGGTTTAAGGGGGCAGGGTAGGTGGTGGGGGGTTATGGGGAGGGGCTACTACATCTTGTTGTTGCTGTTATTATGACGCTCAAGCAGCTACTGTGCACTGCTTAACGATCATGCCCGATCATGCTTCAAAACTTAAGCCAAAAGCTCTTGCAAACGCGCACGTTTCATGTTGCTCTTGTTGTTGTTGCTGCTGTTGCCCCTTGTTGCTGCCACTCGTTGTTGCTGCTGTTGCTGTTGTTGTTGTTGTTTAATATGCTTTGGTTTTGGCTACCGTTTGTATCGCTTTGGAATCGCTTTTGGGATCGTAGCTGGGATCGTATTTGGCTCATTGTCAATGTCGCTGCTGCTTACAGCTTCTGGGGGCACACGAACGACTGCAACTCCCGATGATCGTTAGTGCCCCGATCGCCGCGTGATTCATTTGTCGTGCTGTGCCGAGCTGCAACGACCCGCATACAGCATTTGTTTACACTTTTTTTTATTGTTTTATTTAGATTTTCTTATTTTTTTTTGGGGCACACAAGATTTGACGTTTTATGGCTTTGATGGGGTCGCTGTTTGCTCGTGGTTATGGAAATATGATTGCCCCCCATTTAAAAGTTCTGTGCCACATCATTATCCAATTCAATGTTGCACCCACTCAACGGCCAATTGATGCAAAATGAACTGTGATTAAAATGATCGACAATACATATTTGCATTGGTCAGAACATTTAAACTTTGGAGTCAGTTCACAGCTCTGCAGTTCTCTAATTATCGAGTTCACCAGTTCTCCAGTGCTCGCGTTCTCCATAGACAATTAATCGAATAACGTAAACCACCCCGGGGGCTGTGCCCATTACAAAAGCGATGCACGAGTTCTCAACAAAAGATTTCAATTTGTTTTCAAGGATGCAACAACCAGTTGCATTTGCTGTTGCAGTTGCTGTTGCAGTTGCATTTGCTGATAGATAATAATTAGAAGTTTATGACCCTGAGAGCTGAGAATCGCACTTGGCAATTAAATGGTCAAGGTTAGGCATGACCATCAGAGATACCCTCACTCGCATGTTCCATAGCTAAGTAACAGTTCAATATTGACACTGCGACATTTGAGTAGACAAACAAACGACAATCCACAACGGCAGCCAATGCAAAGAGACTGGGAAAACCAGCTAATCAAACACTGTCAGATATATGTAGATAACTAATGGGTATACGCTCGCACATACACTTGTATGTATATCTCTACTTAAAGGAGGCCTAGGCAAACAGAAAAACTCTTACATTAGGTCCACAGAGCGCTTATCTAAAATAAACTGCATCAACATCAACCTATGGATAGTTTGTGTAAGCCAGAAGACAACACACTGCATGGGAATAGCTGGTAAATACCCTGTAAAACTTATTATTAAATTAGTTAAGAATGTCAAACTGTTTTAATCATAAATGCGATTAACCTCCAAAGATTTACTTAATAAAATCAATTAACCAATTGAATACCCTGTAATTTTTCAATTGCATTACTAAATTATTACATTTTAGCTATCAGCTGTTGCTTTACCCTAAAGCATGTTATTAATAAATTTAAATAATAAGCATGATAGACTAATTTATACCCTGTTATCTTACAATATGAATAAAATATACAATTAATTAAGTAGGATAAATATTAAACTTTATTAAAAACTAGAAACAAATTTGTCAATTTGAAAAGCTAAAGGGTTGACCGATATCCTATAGTATACACAGTATAAATCACACAATTATAGACTATTTAATACCCGCCACTAATGCAGCACTCATAATATACTTAGAATCTGCATCTATAGTCACAGGCATAAAAAACTTGTATAATCCCTAGTTTTTATCGATATTCCTTCAAGTAAACAAGTTGAACTCCATAAATACTTCTTCAACGATAAGAATTTCTTGCTGTGACAATTGTCACGTTGATCAAGTTAAAAAAAAAAGGCTACAACAACAAAATAGTGAACGAAAATAACTTGCAAGAGTGTAATCGTTCGTAGTCAACAGAGTCACCTACTCTAACGTCCGTACTGTACCAACAACGAGTACAAGATAGAACATCGAATCCATATCCAAGCAGCCGGCGCATCCCAAACCAGATTAAACCGCAGATGTTCTGTCAAACTGACAGCGCCAGTGAAACGACTTGATTGCGCATGGTGCCCATGCCCATGGCCAGGCTAGCTGTGGATCAGGCTCTCGCTGAAGCCCAGCTCAAGCGATCAAGCTGGGTTATCCATAGCCAGCAACAACGACATCCACAGCCACAGAGCGACAACGACAACGACAACGGCAACGGCAACGGCAACGACATCGACAACGTTCAACGTTCTAATGAACCCAAAAGATTTAACGCGCCAAAGGCTTTTTCACGTTGCAAGTATCTACGACGAACAACGTTCAACGTACAACTGCAAAATGTATTAAAAAAAGGACAGAAAGACGAGGGAAAAAGAAGAGCTCAGGCTGCCTTTTCTCTGTTTTGATACGCGCTTCCAGTCGATATAAAATTAAAGACCTAATGAAGTGGAGGCAACGACAACGCAAAGATAAATATGCACACAGGCCAGAGAGTAGCAGTAGAAGAAGAAGAAGACGAAGTCAAAGTGAAAAAAATATATAAATAAAAAAAAAATAAAGAAAGAATAACTCGTTTGACCAGTTGTTGGGTTGGGGCAAGAATCATCATAATTTTTACTATCAACTTGCAACATGGACACATGCAACGCCGTTGAGGACAGACAGACAGACAGACGGACAGACGGACCAAACGGCAGTCGGACCGATCCGATCCGATTGCGTGTGCCTCTACCTCTCCCTCTCTCTCGCTCTGCCTACCTACGTCGCCTTCCTCCACACGCCTACGCCAAGGGGCCGCGTGTGCGGGAGCAAGACAAAACAACAACAAAGCAGCCACACAAGCAAAATAAAATAAAACTAAAAAAAAAGAAATGATATGAAAACAGGTCATTGCCTTAATGGATCTCAGCACACAACGCGCCACTGACTCCGACTTCGATCCCCTCCCCTCCCCGACTCCGACTCCGACTCCGACTACCACTACGGCCGCGACTCTGATTCCTACTCCCGACTCCGGACTCACGGCTCCCGACTGCCATCGAGGCTCGTATGTAGATGCAAACGACGGCAATGTTGAACGTTGCCTGCATACGAACGAGGGAGGCGATGCAAGCAGCCAGCGATAAAGATTTAAGCAAATAATCAAATACATAAACAAGACGAAATCAAGCGAAAGTCGAAGAGTGAATGCTCTTTCTAAGTGGAAGTGTGTAAAGAGAAGAAAGTATTTATTGTAATATATATATTATATTTTATATTTATTTATAAATATGGATAGTTAAATTTGTGTATTTATTTAAAGTTAACTTAAAGTTATATAGGATAGGGATATAGGAGAGGAAATCATTTAATTAGTTATTTAAGTAAATAAATAAAATGTTATCTGCATTCTTTGTGCTGCTTAGATATTTACTTATATATTTATTTTAATATTTAAACTTATTCATTAATAATTATTTAAATATCCGTTCCATCTTAATTTTAAACTTATTATTCTAGATGAAATTAGAGAACAACTAATTTAACTAATAGTCATTCGGCATATAAACAAAATTTCAATTAAAATAGTTTTAAAGCTTAGACATTACATTTTTTAAAAATTCTCTATAAATACATAAACAATGTAATTTCGTTATTGATAATTTTTATACAATTTTATACAATACAATTAAATTGAAAGAAGATATTAAATATTATTAAATATATTAAATTAAATATATTATTATAATTATTGTGCTTTCCTTAGCCTTGCAATTTATTAATGATTTTAGATAAAAACATAATCAATGTGGTTTCATAACAATTGCAAATAATTATATTATAAAAATACGGCTATATTAATGTTGTTGAAATGTTTCAATAAATTAATGACTTTTGGGATAATAAATTAATAATTTAAACAAAACGTCAATGCAGTTGAAATTCCCACCCCTACAGGTGGAAAACTTAGAATTGTAAATTAAACAAGCAAACAAAATTAAAAAAACAATTTTCTTTGAATAATTCTACAAAAGCCTCACTTTACATAAAGAGGACATTAAGCATAATAAAAATAATTATTATAATATTAATATCAGTAATTTTATGGCAACTTTAAATGTTGAAAGTAAGCATGTTGTTGGTAAGGGTATACAGCACGCACTGCGGGGTTTCTTTAGGGCGACGGAACCACTCGAGGTTCGAATTGAGCCGAGTTTTGGAGAGGAGCACAGACATATGGACTGAGGGGCAGAGTATAGAACAGAGAAGACTTTCAAAACTTTACACAATTTAGATTTATTGTTAAGGCAGCGTAGTAGGGGGAACAGAATATAAGGAATAAAAAAAGAAAAAAAAAAAAAACAACAGAAAACAAAAGGAAAAACCACAGCAAAGCAAAGCGCAGCGCATAAGTAAATTGGGTTAAAAGTACAATTGTCGTTTAGACTCTAATTGGAGGCGTGCGCTGGTCGAAATCGCTGATTGGAATGAGCCTGTCACTTGCCCAAAGGCCACAAACAAATCAATTGTAATGCTTCAGCTTCAGCTCCAGCTCCAACTTCAAAATTTCAACAGCAGCTACAATAGAATCAGCTACTGTTTGACCAGCTGGAGACTCGCTGACTGTCCAGACTCGGACTTGTGCTAAGCGCGTGCCTGCCTCAAGCAGCAACTGAAGCTGCAGCAACTCGAGCTGTGGCTGGAGTCCCACTATGAAGTATACAGTCTACAGTATCCAGTCTCCAGTCTTCAGTTCAGCCCACTTGCTGTCCTCTTGGTACAGTGCCGCCACCTTTTGCCAGCTGTTTTGCCTGCTGCTGCGCCCAGCTGCCTTGGGGCAGCCAACTCTGCCCCTGCCACGGCAACTGTTGCCGTTTGCTGATCTTGTGCCATTTTGATGCTGCGGTTGTCGAGTTGCTGTTGCTGTTGCAGTTGCAGTTGCAGTTGATCTCTGCAGTTGGGCCAATAGATAAGCCAACTGCTGGCTGCTTCAATGTTGACTTAGCTTATGTAATACTAGACTCCGTTCAGCTGCCGGGCGGTTAATGTGATGTTGTTGCATGCAGCTTGTTGTTGCATCTTCTTCTGGATGATGCGACTGGTTAGCCGCAATGGCGTGTTGTGTTTGATAAATTGCCTAAGTTCAGCAGTGGAGTTTCACAGCCGTTCGGGGCTTATGGTTAGTCTAGTGGTTAACTATGCGACGCAATGGTGGCATCAGCTGGTAGTTGCCACAACAATAAATGCATGCCACATCTAAAGATGATTCTATTTCAAATCAAATCAAATCAAATATAAATATTTAAGTTATTTGTTAATAATGTTTAACTTTTTAGAGCGTGATAATATCATAATTGTAAGTAGAAATTAATAGTTGCAACAAGCTGAAGAACAAGTTTTGTGCATGTCCAGAGCAGCGACAATTGCAACGCCAACTGATTACACACATTTGGCATTTGCAACGCGTGTGCTTTGGGGGCAGATGCAGATGCAACAACTTTGTTGCATAGTGAATTACTTGTGGAGCAGCTGCAGTTTGAAGAAGATGTGGCAGTGTTTTGGATCTGTGGAGAGCAGATGGAGCTGGAATTGAAGTTGAAACTGGATGTGAACCCAAATTATCTAATTTGCAAAGTTATTGCTATTAATTGGGCGTAATTATTGCGTGTCGTCGGGGCTAAATGGCGCCTTTTATGCAGCCATTATAATTAGTTTCCTTTCAAACTTCCCTATGTGGCAAGACTGTCTGCCTACTGCCCCCCTCCTTCAGCAGAGTTGTCAATTTTAATTGATTGTTAATCTGCGCTACGTAGGCTCAGCGTGATCTTGCAACTGCGTCTGCGTCTCGGGGTCTTGGTCTGTATCTGTGTGTTGACTCTGGGTCTGAGACTCTCTGCTGAGGTTAATCTTATAAACGTACCGAGTTAATTGTATTAAATACGCTCCACAGCATTGTTGTTGTTGTTGTTATTGTTGTTATTGCTGTCCAGCTGGTTATCTTCTTGGTCTTGGTTGGAGTTAATGAACCATTGAAGATCAAGGATAACCGACTTGTACATGGCAATTAGTTGATTTTTTATTGAAGTCACTAGCGATAACTAAATATAGATGGAGGCCATCATAAAAAAAAGATACAAAATGTTACCAAGGCAAGCCATGTATAAAGAGTTTTGCTTACTTTTGTATATGTATATTATTTCAAAGTTCATAAAATTTTTAATCAGCTGCTCAAATTTGTAGTTTTCTATTGCCAGTTTGTTTATTATTAGAGCTTACTTTTGGGCCAAGTTTACGACGCTATTAATTAACAATACATAAAATTATTGCGAATTAAAGATCATTTTAGATGACTGTCTGAGATTGTAGAAGCTTTTAGACGTTGACGGGCATTAAAAATAAATGGCAAAATATTGTAATCAAGAAAGCATTTACATATTCTGAAAGTATGTATTGTATATATATATTTATAATGCCCAGTCAAAGTGACAGGAACATTAGCATAAATAGAGTCTATAGTCTAACGCTAGACAGCGAGGTATTGCTTAAATAAATCAAATTCTTAATTACGCTGCAATTAAAGTAACGTATTTCAATTAATTAAATGCAATTTGATAGAGCGCACTCACGGAGCCAATAGAGCCCACGCCTAGCCCAAGTCTAAAGCAGCCCCAAAATAAGAAATAACAAGTTGATAAGCATTACGAAACCTGAAATTTTGCGCGCCAAAAACGAAAAACACGCTGAGCACAAAATAAAAACAGAAAAAACAACTAAATATATTATTAATAAAAAGAAAAAGAAAAAAACAGCTGTGACGATGGCAGAGTCAGAGTCAGCAGTAGAGCCAGAGGCAGGTGATAAGGCGTCGTCGGCAGGTTGTTAAACCAGCTGCAGCTGCTGCCTGCGGAGGGTAGCGTGGGAGCTGCAGAGCGGCTCTATTGCGTCGTTGCGAAAATTAACTACAATCCACAACTAAAGAGGGCAACAGGCAGGGGCAGGTGGGGGAGTGGGACAAGCCAAGAGTCACTTGGCATAAATGTTAAAAGGCTGCGCCACAAAGCTTCCTACACAGGCGTGCGCGGCTTCCGTGGCTTCGACTTCAACTTCAACCAAATTATTGTAGATGTTGTTGTAGTTGTTGTCGCATTGGCCTAATGCGAAAGTTGTTGCCCTTGTATTGGTGTGCAGTATGTGTTCGAGCCACAAGTGGCAGTTGCAAGGCACATACAGCAACCAAATGTAGTGTTTAACAAAATATTACATTTACATATATATTTATAATTATAATTATATTTATATTTATATTTATATTTATATTTATATTTATATTTATATTTATATTTATATTTATATTTATATTTATATTTATATTTATATTTATATTTATATTTATATTTATATTTATATTTATATTTATATTTATATTTATATTTATATTTATATTTATATTTATATTTATATTTATATTTATATTTATATTTATATTTATATTTATATTTATATTTATAATTATATTTACATTTATAATTTTTATTTATATTTATATTTCTATTTTAATTGCCTTTTTGTTGTCTAGTGTAACTAATGAGCCAACCAAGCACGTCACGCGTCAAACTTTGTACGTGTTGTTTCGTTTGTTGGTCAACAACAACAAATGCAACACGCGCTTAATTTTATTGGACGTCATGCGGTGCGCATGCGCAACGTATCAGGCGACCTAATCCAACAACAGCAACAACAACGAAAAGCAACAAACAACAAGCAGCAACATCAACCAACAGCCGTTGCACATATGAATTCTTTTTTCGTTCGTTTTTCGGCCAAATGGCATAATTGACTGCCGCACTGTGGTTTCGGGCTACCGTCTCACACACTCGCATACACAGCAGAGCACAACCCACTCGGTTCTGGCGTCCAGCCGAGGCGTTGCACATGTGAGCTGTAAGACATTTGGTTATATGAGAAGTTACCTGCCTCCAATTGATTGATGGCACGCCATTAATATCAATCAAGAGGTATATGCCAAAAATTAAATCAATGCGATGAACTGCCGTGAGTTTAACATATGCAAAATAGATTGCGTATTAATTAACTATTCAGTGGAGTTAAATTATCTACGTATATATGTTGTGTGATATAGAAATTTTAAATAAATAAAAAATAAAATAAAAATGTGTATTTACTACTGTAGTGTTCCACCTATTCTTGGTAAGTGTTATCGGAGATCGATAGCTATCGATTAATTACTGTCTGTGGTTGCCAGAAAGTAGAACGCATAGTGCGTTGCCAGATGTTGTATCGATGTACAATCGATAATAAGCATAATTAAATAAATAGTTATATTTAATATTCCTCAGCAAAGAAACGAGTTGCAGTTCAGATTATCGTATAATATCAAATGATTACTTAAGTATTTGGCTTACACTTTTATTCTATTCCTTATTATCTATAAATATGGATTAGCGCAGTGCTTACTGTACATGTGCAATTCACACTTTTATAGTGAACACTGTCAGCCTACAGTTGCTAACTCTATGGACAAACACCTTTCTGGTTTATCGATTGTGTGGGTGCAAAAACTAATGGCAAAAACTCTGCATTTTGACATCAATAGTCTGTGCAACATGTAGCATATTGTGGGCTGTCTGTGCAGCAGGTTTGTTGTTGCCTTTGTATTTCTATATACTGCCAGAGAGTACTGTAGCTATTGTAATGGAATATGCAAATTATTTAGATTCAATTACGTGCCGATTATTTCAGGCATCTACAGAAACTTTCTGATAAGTTGAATTAAAGAGAAGTTAGAGTATTAAATCTTCGCTATTATTTCTGGTACTTCTGCTTCTTCTTCTTTGGTTTGCATGCGCTAATTTGCGCAAATCAAACAACCCACAAGTGGAGTATGATGGCGTGTGGCAGCAGCAGAAGGAGTTGTAGAATCGGTGTAACCAGTTTTTGTTGTTGTAGTTGTTGTAATTGTAGTTGTTGCTGCTGGATCACTGCGTGCAGTTGTAAAACACCTGCTACAATTGATTAAGTCACAGCAATTTATTATTATGATTTTTCGAGTTGATCTTTTTTCCTCAAACGTGCAGAGACCACAACAAAAAAAACGGATGAAAACTGGAAAATCGAGGTTGATTGATTTTGGAGGTCTCCATCTATCCCTCTCTCTCTCTCTCTCTCTCTCTCTCTCTCTCTCTCTCATATCGTGGATGGTGGATTCAGACACTGTGGGTGTTCTTTACGTGAGGTTCAGCCCATGGCAGCGATATTGTGGCCAACAGTTTTAGCAGTTAGTTAAGCTCACTTGAGCATAAATCAATTGCCCAACTTGGCACGTTCTTTGGCGTTAATTGAAGTTTAGTTTTGGCCAAGAGATTTGCATATTGATTTGGCTTGTGGGATTTGATGTGGGCTTAAGTGAATTGAAAGTGGATTTGTCACTAATATAAAACAACCTTGATGAACCTTTAATTGATAAACAATCAAGAATACTTGTAGTTCAACATTATAGCTTCTGACCATGAATTTATATTTAGTTGTAAATTCTAATCAGTTATTACATTGTTGACAATTAACATGGCTTTAACAAGCTGCCGAGACATTAATGTCATAAAAGATAATTGTAATAAGGTTAACATGAATATCGCGTGTTGTAAATAGAGCAATGATCATCCAATAAATAGGGCAGCCAATTGGCAAGATGAGGCATTGTTCGGACTGAAGTTGCAATGAAGTTGACAGTGGTTTTTCTATTACTCCACTTGCTGCACCACATTGCGGTAAGTATTATCCAAATTCTGACTATGAGAGAAGAATGTAAATTCTGTTTTCTTTTTCTGCAGTGCGAGAAGGCCTATGTGGTATCAAATGAGCAACTGGAGGCGTTTGAGGGCGAATCCGAATCGCTGGTCACATTTGATACCCTGCGGACGATCGGAGAGGAACGTGCGCTCAATGGCTCGTTTGGCTTTAAGGGAGACATGAACAACGATGACTTCAAGGTCTCGGTGGAACTCTATTCCAGTCCCGAGATGGATGGCAATTATAAGCGCATAGTGTTCGATGTGCCACCGACAAACATTTGCGATTGCTTCAAGAAATTCTATGTGCAATTCGTTCAGCCATCTGTGGAGAAGGGAGATGTTACCAATTTTCCACTTGTCAACGAAGATAGCTGCCCCATACCGCAGGGAGAGTTCTTTATTAAGAATCTGATATTCAATACCAATGATTGGCCCGATCAGGTGCCACGTGGTCTGGTCAAAGCGATCATAACATTTTGGAATGATGGTAACAATGTTGGTGGACTCATTGTGGTTGTTAGGATTGAGGATCGCAAGAGTTAAATCAACAATTTATATCCATTTAAATATATTTGAATATCTTATCAACTAGTTAAGTAGCAATAAAAGGTCTGTGAAAGCGAACGAACTAGTTTGTATTTTTGTTGAGCTTCTGCCTTATTGTGCTGCCCCAAATCAAAGCTCATATTTCCAGTTGTTCAACTAAAATAAATCAATTTGCAGCTACACAGCAGCCGATACAATTCATTAGAATTCAGCCTTCAACAGCCTATCAAGAGTGAAAGATCCAAGGGATTCCAGCGATCCCACAGATCCCAGCAATCCCCAAAAGCAAACTCGACTTAGGAGTCTTACGCTGTCTCCTCCCCCATCGACCCCAAAACTACAGCAATAATAAAGCATTTATTGAAAATTTATAAACAGACAAAGACAAAAAGTGAGCTGTGCCACAAATTTTTGAAATGAAAAGTGCGCCAAAGAAAAACTCAGCAGGAGATCTTTTACATTTTCACGGATGGATTTCCCCAGAAAGCGGGCACGTTCCTCTCGATCTCTCGACTGATTTTTATTTATAAATTCATTCACGACACAACGAGGGCGGCAAATGCTATGGCGAATGCAGAGAAGAGAGAGTGGGGATACCTTCCCGCCCGTTTAGAGATCGGCGTAGTTGCAACTGAGTTTTCACTTCGGTTTCGGTTTCGATTCGGGGGTCGTCAGTTCCACACGCGTCTGCCACGTCCTAAAAATAGTTGAACGAGGACAACGACGACGACGACGACTGTCGACGACCAAGTGAAATGGGGGATTTTCCGAAAAATGAAAACGTCACTTTAGGCCTAGGCATTAGTTTTGCTGGTTGGGGGAGCTGCTGCCAAACATCTGCGAACGCCACAAGCCGCAACTATTTGAGGCATTTTCCAAGTAATATGCAACACATGTTGCAGCACTTTTTTCTGTGATGGTGTGTGGGGGGTGGGGGGAGGGGCAGGGCCTTTGCGCCTGCGCCCTACGTGCAGCATATGAAAAATGAATGCTGTGTCAAATGGTGTGGCATGCGACTAACAGCAAGTGACATTATGGGGCGGCCTTCTCTCACCCTCCTTGAGCCTGGCCCCACCCCTACCACTCTACCTCTCCCTCTTCCTCACCCCCTTCCACTTGCTATGCCAGCTCATGTCAGGCATGACATTAGATGATGCTGTGACTTGATAAGTCCTGCCGCAGCAAAGTCCCTCCCCCCTTCTGTTTGTGCCACACGCTGTTGCACAATTGTCAATCAAAAGAACTTGGGGATAAAGTGTGTACAGTTGCCGCAAATGTTTAAAAACTATACTCATCGAGTTGTTAGTCGATTCACTTGACCCCACAACAACAAATTTAACACACATCACACACACTGTGTGTGTGTGTATCTCTAATTTTTATGTCTTCTTCTCAAAACAGAAGAACACAAAAAATTTGTTGAAATTTTGATTATTTTGTTTTGAGAATTTACACAATCATTTAATGGCCTACAAACAGGGTCATAAAATAGCTGCAGCTGCGAGCATGCCCCCCAAGGCAAAGCCAAAGCGAGACAGACATAGACATAGCCAAGTGGCGCTGCTGTTGCTGATGCCACAAATCAAAGCATACAAATTGTTTTCAACTGAATTATGGCATATCTATGGCCGGCAATGATAGCAAGCGACAATGATTAAATATTTCAAACTTCTTTGTGTCCATTAAAATGTCGAGATGGCGTAGAAATTTAACAATTTTATTAATGGGTCGCGTGATTTAATGTGTTGCTCCCCTTTCCTCCCTTTCCACCCTTTCCACCGCAGCGCACTCGACCATATCTGGTTATGGTTATGGAATTGGAATTGGAATTGGTATTGAGAATTCTGATTGGTATATGTTATACTCCCTTTTTTGGGATGTTACTTAATTGCGTAATGATTGAGTTAGTTGTGGCTTTTGGTTTATGATCTAGGCCGCTAATTGGGCCCTATCTGTGTGGGGATAATGCATTCACTAATTGGGCTGCCGTGTTGAGATGCAGTTTGGTTGGATTACGACTCCCCATGGTGGTAATTGAGATGCACTAAGTTGAATAGAGCCCCCCGCCCCTCAATTGAACTTATCATCTATAACCTTTGATGAGAACTCAAGAGAGTTTCTCACGGTAAGACACTTGTTCGTTCTCCGTTTCAGCAAATACACTCTTGCAACAGCTGCTTTGCTTTCGGGATGTCAACACAATTGCTGAACATACATTGCCCCATCGTTGCCATAAAACTTTGCTAATTGAACCCCGAGCCATTAAAATGTGCCCTCAAATTAGAAACAGGCCAAATCATGACCATTATATGTGTACAAATCGGGAGCAATATTACGGGGTGCCATCGATTTATTACCCACTGAGTTCTGGCCTCGCTCGAGGCTGTAAAATTTTGAAATCACATTTATGGTTGGCCCACTTTCGTGGGGTTAACGATGCTGTACCCAAAACATGTTGCCAATTTGTGCAAAAATAGCGTCCACTCAACTGTTCACTTGAAACTGACGCTCATGTCAGGGCAAGAGTTAACAGCAAGTGTTAAGGCTGTCCATTTAAGTACTAGACCTTTAGATACCCAGCAATGTTATAGCTTGACACTGTATGACTAAAGTAAACATATCTCTTTAGCTTCATCAGTGTGAGAAATAGTTTTTTAATTGAAGTTTATTTTCTAAACATTATCAGATTTATAGTTTAGATTGAAAGCTTCTTCGTTTATTTATGTTTAAGAAAATTAGCAAATGTTCACTATATTGATCAGAACTATGATGTATAATGTATAGCTGATATATCTAATTTAGAGTAAAAAGCATATATCTCTCTTAGAGATACACAGAAAGACAGGACTTTCTCTACCTATAAATACTCTTGACAGTAAGTCATATATGTTCACAAACCTATAAGACCCTTCTTTACTCATTGTTATATTGTTAT
Organism: Drosophila funebris; assembly: GCA_018901825.1. Classification (NCBI taxonomy): domain Eukaryota; kingdom Metazoa; phylum Arthropoda; class Insecta; order Diptera; family Drosophilidae; genus Drosophila; species Drosophila funebris. Next base: position 374,039 of record JAEIFK010000367.1, on the reverse strand, counting down.
TTATTAAAGGCTTTAATAATCTGAAACGAAAGCTTATGATGGAACAGTCAGATAAGTTTCTAAGTTTATAGGAGAATCATTTCCATTAATAACCAGCTGGAAAAGGGTTCAGTCAACCGCAACCGACTGTATAATACCCTGTATATGATTCTATAAAAAAGTACTTATATTATAATAGAAGCAAGTACACTAAGCTATGTTAAAGCCTTTATAAACATATTGTTACGTCACTTCATTTATGTTTGGACGCATCGCAGTCGATCCCTATCTCGCTCGCACACATATGCTCACCGAAAAGCTCAACGATTCAATGTAAAAATGACTTAAATTTCTAATCTGATAATCTTTCTTATTTATAATTCGATATTTTAGTTACGCTTTGTGTGAGAAGGGGGGGGGGAGGTATCATAAATTTAATAATAATAATAAATAAACTTGATCTGCGTATGGTATCTCTTAGTTGCTCTTATAGTTGCTGAGATCGACGCTTTATAAAAACAAGAGAAATATAATTGAAGACGAATAATATTATTATTACTTGAATTAAGCTTTGATTTGTTTTAATGAAATATTATATTTATATTATTATTATAATACATATTATTAAATTATGGATCTCTTTCCAGTTACAACTAATCAGTTTGCAAAACGCTTAAATAGATTCATATATTTAATAAGCCTCGTTCATTGTCTTCTACTGCCTTTTACAACAAAGTAAAATTACCTGCTACAACTATTGAATGCACCTCAAAGTATGCAATGGAAATCGCAAGAAAAGCGTAAGGAAATTGTAGCTGGCAGAGAAAATGGTTAGGGAAGGGAAACTGTTTTGTCTACTGTTGCCAGCTAAAACCAATTTATAGATAATAAAATAATTAATCATGCACTTGTCCAACTGAAAGTCCTAAGCCAATACACACAGGACAAGAGGAGGGCAGAGAGAATGCAGCGGAGAGAGTGAGACAGGACACAGGACACGCAAACACCCAGCACATTATCCCTGACCATTAACTTGGCTGTCCTGACGCCCAGATGATTGATGTGTCGAGTCAACGGAATGACTAAACAATTCTCTAAGCATTTCCAAGCGAAATGTTGGCGAAAATCACAAAATGGAATGAAAAATGCCTTTTTTGTTGTTGTTGTTGTTGTGAAATTATGATAAGACAATTTGAACTACGTTCACTTAGCTTGGACTTCTAATTAAACTTCCCTCGATTGTGGATAGATTTCTCAATTCTATTTTCGTATATTTGTGCGGCATCATGGTAAATAAGAAGCGTAGCTCATTAATGCAACAGCAGCAGATTTGTAACAGCTCCTTGCCCCGTGAATGAATCCATGAATTATTCATGAGTGTGAGTGTGACTGTGAGTGTGTGGGTGTGTGTGTGGGTGTGGCATTCATTCGAGTCCAGTTGGCCTTTTAATTTACTAACTTTTTCAACCATTAGAGCCCTCAAGTGGCACACTTATTGACCCGTTTAGGGCAACCAACTCTGGCAATTCAAAATTGGGCTTAGTGCAGGATTTTGTACGCAGAATTAAGTGATTTCAATGGGTGTGCTCTTGTTAGATTAGATTAGATGACATGGCTGAAAGTGCAGCAGGATAACAGACAGGTGTTTAACTGATGAATCATTAGCAGGACTTCAGTTTAATTAAAAGGAGTTAAAAGAACTTGGGAGTTTGAGCAAACAAAGGAATCAATTTATAGTTAAAATTGGCAATTGCACCCACCGGCAAAGTATCGAGTAGGTATCGAGTTGCAATGCGTTGCTGCCGCTAATTCTGCAACGCGTTGCAAGTTGCGACGATGATTTATGGGCGGCCGCACCTACATTTATGCCATAAAGTGGCCATAAATCACACCAAGAGGCAAAACTCAAGCGACTCTGCAGCTGCAGTTGGAGCTAGACTAAAGCTGGAGCTGTAGCTGTAGCTGTAGCTGTAGCTGGAAGTTGATGTTGCTCAGAAGACAACAACAGCAACAACAACAACAACAATGAGAAAAGCCCGCAGCAAAGTCGACAACAAATTGATATTTTTAACATGTGAGTTCAAATAGATAAAGTCAATTGATGGACACAGCGAGTAAGAGCATAAGAAAAATCAGTAGCACAAAAAAACACAAAAAACGCAACAAACAGACAGATGAACGGACAGAGAGACAAATCGACTGACAGACTGACAGTCTGGACGGTCCAAGTCGAAATGCGTTTGCCTGGCTGGCATGACAATTAGCCGGCGGGCTGCCCAGAGTGACGCCTTCAAACAAAGAGACAAGCTGCCTCCGCCTTCGCCTTCGCCTCCTTCTACACCTCCTGCCTACTGCCTCCTTCTCCTGCCTCCAGTCGCCCATTCGCATTGCCACAAGTTGTCAATGTTGCTGTCTCTTGGCTGTTGAAAGTTTTTCTTGCTTTTTACCCGAACACTTGTCACAAATTGTGCAAATTTATTTTACGCGCTAAATGCAAAACGTGCCCGGCCAGCTAAATGGCAAAAATTACACTCACAACTCGGTAACTGCTTACATTGGCATTGGCATATGAGTCTGCTTGTTGTTGTTGTTGTTATTTGCTGGCAATTGTCAATAACTGTGCCTCTTCCCTGAACTGAACTGAACCGACTGAACTGGCCCACCCACAAGCTACGCATTTTGAATATGCTTATATATGTATCTACATATACACTTACTTTGCCAAATAACTGCTTATTTATGAGCCGCTTTAAGTGTGCCTGGCAACACTGGCAACTCTGGTCAACCCCTTTTAGTAACATGCCTAACAATGCGTAAAGTTTGTCGCCACTTTTGATGGATTACAACAAGTTGCAAAGCTGCTGGGATGCTGTGTTGACTGCGCCAAAGAGTCAGAAGTTCGTTTGACTGAATGTATATTTTGCTTTAACACTTTTGCCTTTTGTGTGGCCACATAATTATTTATGTATAATGTGTATGGCTGCTCTTAGGCCATTATGCAATTTATTTCAGGTCTACCGCTCAGCGTCTTTTCATCTCATTTTATGCCTTTTGAGCAGCGCCTTTTCTTTTTGATTAATTGCCAAAGACTTTGACAGGTTTTAGTGGAAAGAGGGGGGCTAAAGGAGGGGGGAGAATGCACTTGAATAGGACTAAGCATTAAGTAAATAATAAAACGCCACAATTTATTTATTTAAATAAATTTTATTTTATTTTCCTACTTGTGAGAGTGAAAAACACAACACTCCTCTGTTCACCACTTGTGGGTGTGAATTTAACCGAAAAAGTGTGTGCCAAATTCGAGCTGTGACTAAGCTAAAGTTTAATAATAATATTTATAGAAATAAATACAATAATAATAATAATTAAATATAATAATAACATAAATAATAAATATAACAATAATAATTAAATATAATAACAATAAGGATAATAATAAAAATAAAAAAAACAAGAACCTTGATGCCAAATTTGGTGTCTCTAGCTCTTATAGTTGCTGAGAACAGTCCCTGAACAGGGTATATTAATAATAATGAATTCCTCAATCAAAGAGTTACAATACTATTTTTTGATCATCTGAATATTTAGAAAGTCAACCCAGCATAAGTTTAATTTTCTTTAATAATATTATATATATTACAATATTTTGCCAACTGTTCGCTCGAATGAGATTACATTATCTTGGAATTGCATTAGACTGATGCTTCAATTAAAGTGGCTTAAAATAATAAAATGATAGTTTACCGTTTGAATTCCACCTCGAAAGAGAAGGGCCTAAAATACTTCGTTAATAATATCATAAAATTGGCTATCATTAAGTCAGTCAACTATTAATATTATTTTCTATAGCGATAGGCAATCAAAACAATCTGTTTAAGTTGCCATTATCACAGTCACACACAGTCGTATCTCCAGTTAATTTACTGTGACAGTTGCAGCTACTGTTTGCCACAATTATCCTGTATGGCATCTAGACAAACACTAAATGCTGCTGAAATAGTTTTCGATTTTTCATTAAAGAACACTTTCCACATTTCGATTACATTACAATTCAAATTTGATGAGCAACTGACCAATGGCCAACGTCATGTTGATTAATGATGATGCCTCTGTCTGGCAGTCAATGTCAATTATGCCATTTGCATTTACAATCTGAGAAAAAATAAAGAAAGAAGAGAAAAAAAGTGTAAGCAATTATTAGACATTTTTTCTTTTAGCTCTGCCACTGATCGATTGGTTGACGTCTCCGATTTTCTTGATTCTTTTTTTTTCGGGCTTAGAATAAATAGAATAGATAAGAATCAGAACAAGAGGCAGACGAATGAGCGGAGCACAAATGGGTAACAAAACGATGAACTGAAAATGATTAGTCAACAAGCCAGGCCAGTAATAAAAAAAATTACTGACAATTTCATGAACAAACGCCTTTTATGACCCCACCAAACAATAACAACAAAGATGGTATAAGAATTTTCATTTTGTGTAGAGAGAAAACTATTAACAAATGTCAATTAGATGACACAGGCGCAAAAGTTGAGCGAGAGAAAGGCAGAGAATGCGGCCAGTTAATGACAATGCGACGTGCAGCAGATGCAATCCAATAGATTCAGATACAGATACATATACAACAAGATACTTACAAAAAGATACATATAAAAGATATGATTGTCATTTTGGTTAATCAATTTCGTGGCAATGTTACAATTCTCAACTTGATATCAAATTATTTGTGTGCATTGTTCACGCGCTGACTCAGAGGCACTGTACACTGCTCAGATACCTCGTATTTACCGTTCACTACTTGATACTCTGTCCGTGTTTTTTTATAGCCAAAGTGTGTCGCATTCTTGACCAGCTTTAATTGAGCTGTGAAATTTTCCATATCTTTATGCGACTACCTTGGTGGCATTAGGAGACATTTGCTTTCACAGTTTCACCATTTTTTCATTTCCCAATTTGATAACTTACTTAACGGCCTCGTAGTCGCTATTGTTAGTGGCCTTTTTATGCTTGAAATCAATTTGTAGCACTTTACTCGAAATTCACATTATTTTGTATATTCATTTGCTTGCAACACTTTTATTCTATACGATTTTAATGTGGCACGTCTGCGCGCTCAATTAAAACCAGGAATTCAATGGGATTCCTAGAGGGAAACGTTTTCATTAGCGTGGGTGGGGGCTAAGCTAAGCCGATGCTGGCCAAGTGTCACTTGCCAAGCGAGTGATATGTTAACGGGTTTTGTTCTAGCCATGCCAACCAAAATTAACGCCTCAAATGGATTTCAAGTGTGGCTGGGCTAATTGAAAAGGTGTTTTTTTTTTCTTTCTATATGTTAAACAAAAGGCGCGACAGGAAGTTATAAAAAAATCAGAGACGACCCAACAATTGACCGCTGGGAAATGAACCCATAAACAAATTAGAAACGAAAGGCATTTAAGGACAACAAAATATCCCCAGCGGGAACAGGACACGCAAGCAACTTGAAATTTATTTATTAATCGCATGTCAAGCGATGGGCGGCTATTAGAGTGGGGCGTGGCATTCGCAAAATATTAGCACGTAAGCATTAAATACATTTTAAGCGGAAGAACTAATTAACAAGCGGGTGGATTGACAGCAGACAAAGACCCAGCTCCAGGTCCGGGTTCGGGTCCGGTTCCAAAGGAGGTGAAGTCCCCCTTGAAATAACCAGACAAAGTTGGCAAAAAAAAACTCATTAGCACGCTCGAACGTTAAAAATGTCGCGTCAAAATCAGCGCTTAATATTTTTTATGATTAGCCAACCCAACACGACAACCCACAGTAGCAACAACAACAAGAACAAGGAGTCGCCTTTTTGTGACATTTATGAAGCCGAAACAAAAAGAAATGTTAGCAAATACGACAAGAATTAGCGAACTTTTAGCAAGTGAAAGCATATATACACTTTAAGATACTCTTACTATAAAAGAGGGTATTTTAATTTTAGTATTAAGTATGTAAGCGAAGAAGGCGAACGCTTGAATTTATTTCTGTCCTTTTCTAACTGCAAAAAAACAAGAGATCTTGCCTGAACTCCATTTTGTTCAATTTAATACAATTGAATCAGTCGAGGGCAAGCGACAGTCTAATGCCCTGTACCAGTGATTATAAATATAAAAGTATATAACAGTAGTATAATATGATAATACAAATGCATTTAATATTTGATTAAATAATCACTGTGTACATATGGTAAATTATGCAAATATTTTATACATCTATACATCAAATCTATTTACACAACGATATGTAGCTTGCAAATTCCACAAAATAGGCAATTTGTTGTTGTTGGGTGTGTAATGCAAGCATAAGTGTTACTGTCTCACAGTTTGCTCAGAAGAATAGATAAAGATAACGGTTACTATGCTAAAAATAGACGCATGTGAACTGATGTCTATCAGTTGTCAAAAGTATTTACTCAGGTTTTAAATGCTCGTGCTCGCAATTCATAACATATATACGCATACTTGTACACACATACTAATATATATATTTATCTGCACATGCATAGGCGATTGCTGTCATTCAATCTGTCTCGCTCTCGCATATATTGTTCAAGGCTAAATGTTATTTTCTATGTGCTTTATCTTTGTGAAACTTTCTGGAGTGTTTCAAAAGATTATTCTTCAGGCACCAGTTAAGTTGGAAGTGTGTAAGCTGAAATACATATGTATATAGTTGTCATTGGTACAAAAGAGCAAACAATAAGGTGGTGTAGTAATATCATGCTAGTTTAAACAAGTATATTGATAAAACTTACATAATAGGAGGATAAGTATGCCAAATAATTGATAGAAACATACATTTGATGTGGTAAACTTTATGTTTTATAATATCTCAATCAAAATAAACAATTTTAAGTTTAGGTATATTTAATACAATCTCTCAAAATGTAATTAAAATCTGTTAATACATTGCAAAGCATATGACAGCAGACACGTACCACAAATTGTGGCAAGTGTGGCAAAAGGAAATTGAGTAGCGGCATTGCACACGAATTATTTGTTATTTGCGCAGACTTTGACTGGCATAATATGAACTTATCTAGCATATATAGACAGGTGTTGCTGCTGAAATGAAGGCTATGATGCAAGGGGAATGGAGTATGTATAGGAGAAGTGACAGGGGGTGTGAGAGTCGAAAGTAATCATCATAATTCGCGGAGCTAAAAACGCTAAAGTCCCATTAATCGTAAGCCAAAACAAACAATACACAAAAGCGAAGGCGACAGGATATTTGTAGCATGTCCTGTGAGTCGCGACTTTTGCCGCCAGAGCTGTTTTAATTGTCTGCATTTTGGGGCAAGAGTAAAGAACTGGGACTCTGGACTTGTTGGGACTGGATAACTATGAACAAAAACCCTCACAGAGGACATGACACCCGCGGCTGCGTCACTCAGTCGACAGTCGTCAGTCGACAGTCGTCAGTCGACAGTCGTCAGTCGACAGTCGTCAGCCGTGGTCCTGTTGCTGTCCATTTGCTTTCTTTTTTATTGGTAATAAGGTGTCTTTGACGAGCTGACTGGACTCTGCGTTTGGTATCTGGTCGTGCAACTGCAATGCGTTGCGCTTTTATAAATATGACGATAAATTTCGTTGACCACGTTGTCGCGACTTGATTTCTCTTTTTTTTTTTAATTTTATTTTTCCTTTTTTTGTTCATTTCAACTTCATTTTGGTTTTTAATTTCCTACTGGGATTTACACCAAAGGTATCCTTTTTGCCCAGTGCCATGTCTGCATGGATGTCTGTAGCAACAACAGCAGCAGCAGCAAACGCTTTTAATAGCCCTCGTCCAGACTGGGCGAATTTTAATATAAAAACTACAGCGAAATGTAAAAGCAACATCAGAATATTCCTCTCATTTCCCCATTCCACCCCCCCTCACTTTCCCGCTTATATCTGCTGTGTTTTGAGCTTTGAGCCAGAGAGCCGGCAAAGCAAAAGTGAGATAAGCGCTTTAAGCCCTATTAACGGACTTGTTGCAGCAGTATCGTTTCGCTCCTTCTCTTTCTGTTTCCCATACCCTCTCTTTCTAATGCTGCCGCTATCTGCAACGCTGTGTGCATGAGATATTAAGCCAAACTATTTGTGTTGCGGCTAAAGCTTAGACGAGTAATATTAAAGAGCTGGAATGTGGTGTAAGCCAAGTTCAAGGGAGTAACAAATTAAGGGACAAGACTAAGAAATTGCAAGAGTTTAATATAGAAATTAATAAGTATTTAAATAGCTTTAATTTTGCATCAATGATATAGTTAATATGAACTTAGATCTGCTTAAAATTCTTCAATATCTTTTATATATATCTTCTATTCTTCTATTATTGTTAAGAGCTGAAGAAGCTAAAGGAAATCTGAAGTCAAGCAAACAGTTTAATCAGAAAATAAATACATACACATATAAGTAGTATAATACATTATAGGAACTAAATTATCACCTGGTCTCATTATAGACAGACACATCTATCCTATTACACGAACCACTCCAACAAAGTGGAAAATCTCAATGAAAAGCAATTTAAGCAACGATTCCTAGCACACATAGAGATGCACACACACACACACACACACACACACACACACACACACACACACACTCACACATATGCATATAAAGCTAAGTAACAAGCTCATTGCTCACAGACAGTCAGGCGGCAATCAAATCAGGCAAAACTTATTATCGCCTCCTTTGAGCGACACCAAGAAAATTAATGACCACCCAACCACCAATGAATTTTCGGTGACTCTGAAACTCTGTCTAAATATCGAATAGGCCTGGTCCGTTGTCTGTGATGATGTTGTAGCACATTTGAAATATGTAAAGCATATAAATTATGTGCCCAGCCGGCTGGGCGACAAACTGTGAATGAATCAAAGGATAATCCAATTTATTTCACATTATGCGTTGCCCGTTGCAAGATACAAAGTGTGGCAACTTTGCAGTTCAACATCAAAAGGTGTCAAGCTGCAAGTGCAGAGAGTGCGGTGGAGGGGGACCGGAGGGGACGCCGTGCTGCTACCAGATGCACTTTCAGGCAATCAATACGTTTTTGTCTCTAATATAATTTACTGTGTCTAATGTGCCAGGAAGGTGGGCAAAAAGGCAAAGGCACAAGCAAAATGAATGGCAAGTCAATTTGTGTATTATCTGTCTATATATAAATTGCATTGTGCTGACTTTATGATGATTTAAAAGAAGCTTTTACCTATTGGGAAAGTGTATGGAGAATGGGAAGGGAACTTGAAGAACTCATTGAATTGAAAAGAACTGTGACAAACTGAAACTTACTTCCAAATGATCTTAAACTAATTTCCAATTTATTTATATTAATAAGATGTGATTATGGTAATTTTAAAACCGCAGCTTTAAAGCAAATATTTCAATTTAATTGAAACGTTTATCAATTTATTAAACTTTTTACTATGTCAGATTATTATTATAAGAAATCTTAATGTATCTTCTCTCCAACTTACACACATTTGCAACGATGTCTATGGAAAGATGCCAAATTGTTAAACTGGTTAATTTGCCATAACTCAACAGCTCTTCTAACAACTTATATGATATGTTGTCCTTTCACTTACTTGCTTTGTATCAACTTTGTTTTTAAATATATTTCACGCTCAACTAATTTTGCTCAAAAGATTCAGCAAATCGCAGGTCAGACAAAGTCTATGCGAATACCATACACATGTCAGTCACACTTAACCCCAGGCAAACAGCGGGCAGACCGCAAACATTTTCAAATCCAGATTTGTTTTTATAGCCTTGCGGCAAAACTTATTATACATATAAGTAAAAAGTAGATATATTTTTTTTTTTATATTTTACATGGTTTTTGGAAGCTAGCTTATGTTTTTGGCTGTCTTATAACTTGGATGTTTTCCCAACATTTATTATATGATTTCCGGTAATGTTTTGAGGCGACGACGTTGTCGCGACTCACAATTTATGCACGTCGCATATGTCAACAGTTTGGTTTTTGATAAAGGAACAAAAACAAAAACAATAAGGATATATACATATGTATAGATATATAGCAGAGCATTTGAATGCGTATATCCTTGCTTGGCAAACTGTTGCCGCTTTGTGCAGATAATTTGCATATTTGCATTTCAATTTGGGGTTCGAGTTTGATTCTTTTTTTTATATTTATTTTGATTTTGTCTTTAGCTTTTGGCAAAAATTTAATTGTCAATAAAAATTTACCGTGCGGAAAATTTGTTATGCAAACAAAATGAAATTGAAATGCTGTGCACTTTCACATTCATTTCATTGGATGGGAAGAACCAGACCACAAGTAGACAAATGCTCTTCAGATCTAAGAAATACTTATTTGCATTATCTCAATGGTAAATTGCATTACAAAACGATGTATCACAGATTGTGCTTTAAATAATGCATGAAATTCGAGTATTTTACATTGACACGACAATGTCTAATTGAGTTAATGGGGGAAAATCGTAAGCCGAACATGCAATTTGATAGGGAAAGATAGTAAGAGGATGGGGATGGGGCAAAGGGAGTACATAATCGAAGGGAGTCTCGTGTAATTTTGTAATTTACATTGCAGGTTTTGAATTTACACTTGCAAGCAATTAATAATGCTGCATTAGGGTTATCCATAAACTCAAAAACACATATCCTTGATGATGCATCCTCAGCATCATACTCTCTGCATATGCACAACAATTAAGCAGGATAATTAAGTTTATCGTTCATTGGCTTTGCATTTTACCCCACACACACACACACACACACACACACACACACAGTCACAGGCTGAACTCCTCTCTGGCATTTATCGAATGTAACACGTATGACAGATTACAGCAGGATGTTGCCTTGCATTTGTGGAAGCTGCAGGACATGCTTGTGCATATTAGACACTGGCAATAAGAGCCTGCGCATCTAAGTGCATTTTCAAATACAACTCACTGTGCACACTAGACTAGACTACTAGACTCCGTGTATCGGCGCAAAAGTTATGCAAATGGAAACTTGTCATTCGATTCAAAACGTTTTCCCCCCTACCCACTCCCCTCTTTACAAGTAGTTCACACATTTTGACTGGGCATATCATAAAATGCAGTCTTGTCATCAGACATTAAAGATGACATTGCTAGACGCAATTAAAAGCATTCAGAATAAACATTTCATTACCAACCATGATGTTCCCTCTCTCTCTCTCTGTCTCTCTGTCTCTCTCTCTCTCTCTGTCTCTCTCTCTCTCTCTCTTTCTCTCTCTTTCTCGTTCTCTCTCTCTCTGTCTTTGTCAGCTGTCGTTGCACTTAAACAACTTTTTGGCACCCAAAATGCACAGCAGCACAAACAATGTCATAAACCTGGCTGACATTAAGATAACTTTTAATCATCGTAAAAAACTGAATCCTGCGCTGCCCTCTGTCCTCTTCCTACTGCTCCCCCTCCCCACCTTAACTATACCACACTTTTCCGGTTAAAGTCTGCTGCATAAGCGGCTTTTCGTGTCGCCATTCGCAACTCCATAAAAGCTAAAAAAGAAAAATATCCACGAAATCAAAAATAATTCTTTTATTTGTTGTTTTTGTTAAATGTTTTTTCGGCAAAACAAAAAATTATGAACCGGCTTACAGGACTCTGTCTAGGAATCTGATGCGGATTCCGATATTAAATTGTTTCGTTAGCTTTTCGACGCTGAAACTGTTGACGTTGCGATGTTGAATGTTGACTGTTGTCTGTTGGCTGGTGCCGGGCTTGCGGCATGTTGCAATGTTGCGACCGGCCAAACGGAAATGTAATGAAAATTCAATTAAAAAATGGCATTTGCCAGATTTTACGAGTTGCATTTGTTGGCCAGGATAAAGGGTGCAGCTTTTGGTGTTATTTCTGTTGAATTCACTTAAACTTCAATTCGATTAAAGCTGAAAAGTCAATGGCAACCAATTACTTTAAATTTATAATTATAGTTTACCACAAATTACAAATTTGTAGTATATGTATATGTATAATTATTTATAACAATCAGCAGCATCCCTCAGTAGGGTAAAAAATACGGTAAGACAAAATTCGCTTGTAAACAAATCGAGAAAAACATGTAATTTCACTTATCTGACATAATGTCAACAATTTGAAAATCGTCTACCCGTTGTACATTACACATTACAGTAAATTCACATATAAATTACACGAAAAAGGGGGAAAAATTGTATCCCTTATCGGAATAACAACAACAACAACGAAAACAAGAAGAACAACGAGTTGAATTGTGTAACAAATAAAATGTCACTTGATAAGCCCAATATGCAACCCCTTGTTGCCAAAAGGGTGTTATGCCAAACGGCGTATGCTAATCACTTACAAGCACACACACACACACACTCTCTCTCTCTCACACACACACACTCACACTCATAAGTTACATCCATTGGAATCGCCTTAAACACGCTTTAGCACAAACCAAACGAGCCAAAGATCTTCTACTTTTTTTTTGACTGCTCTTTCTGACTTGGTGGCAAATGGAAATTGTGATTCTTTTATAGCATGGCGCCGCTTCAATGATTTTTATGGGTCTTGGCGAATAACCGAATAACAAGAATACAAGAAAATGAACTGTAATGCTGGCAAACTGATTTGCATGTCTTTACTTCCGCATAGTAGAGTATGAAAGATCCACAGACTTACGTTAGAGCTTGGCAAGTGATTCGACTTAGTTCTTTAATATATATTGTATATATACTTCTTTCAACTTATATAAATTTAAAAAATAATAAGAAATATAAAAATTACTATAGATTTTCAATCTCTTCGTATATGTGTCTAGTATTCATATTTATGATTATGTTATAAATTAAATGAATCTTAAATATATACATTAATAAACATCTAATATATAGTCAATTAAAATTATATAATATATATACTTATATATTAAATATATATATTAAATTAGATGTTTATTTAAGTATATAGCTAAGATTATTATATATTATAATTAAGATTATAATATAAATTAATTGAGATTTTTATATAAGTTTGTGATTAAGATTAATTTAGCTATTGCTTATAAACCATTTTTACTTCTTGATTATTCAGTTATATAATATTCATTAAACTTCTTCATTATATATATATAAATTATTTTATTATTATTTTATTTCAATATTATTATTATTAATTTTAGTTAATATTATAATCTTAAATTAATTAATATTTTTATTATAATTAATTTTCACATATTTGATTTTATTTATATTAAAATTTATTTGCCATATTTTATTTAATTTGTCAATCTGAAATATTAAGTTTTAATATATAAATAATAAAATAAAGAGTGATCAGAAATAGTGTACCATTTTATTTTGCTTCTCCTTGGTTAGCTGAATTTTTGCCAATGTTTCGCTTTTGGTTTTTCAATTTATATTGATATTTTATTTGCATATGCAATAATTTACAGGCAGACAGACATAACAAAGGAGTTCTCGAGCAGTTGCTTTGCCACTGAATTGAATGGGTTTTCTATGGTTTACTTGGGCGTCGAGTATAAATATTTTTGATATGGCACTGCAATGAATAGGCAAAAGGCAATTGAAACCGAAGGCAAAAGCTACAAAAAGAAAGGAGCATTTAATAAGCAATAAAATGCATACAAAATCTCATTTTGCTATTTTAAGATAACATTTGGCTCCCCCCTCAACAGAACTCTAGAGTACTGGGAGCTGTATATAGTAAATATAAATAAATATATAAATATATATGTATGTATATAAATATATATGTATGTATATAAATATATATATATGTATGTACATGGAAGTATGCTTGTATTCAATTTCAAGAGCCATTAAAAACTATGCATGCAATTAAGTCGAGTGAAAATTTCATAAAGATAACAATCGACGAGAACAAGAAATAAACATATCGTATAGAGATAGATAGACACGTGTGTGTAAATGTAAGTGAGTGTGCGTGTGTATGTGTGTGTGTGGATGTTGCAGCGGTAGAGGCAAAGAAACCTGCAGTTGCCCGTCAGTCAACACTTCAAATAAAAAGGCGGACGAGCGGAGCCCACATTAATTTGCATTTAAAAACTGTTTTTAGTAGCATTAACAACAAACATAGGGCATGCTCAAGTCTTAGGGAAGTTGCAGTTCGACTGGGATCTGAGATCTGGTATCTGGGGAGGCAGCAAGCGAGACCATTAACAAAGTGTCTCCAGATGTGGCAGCAGCAAGCAGCGACTGAGGCACAAGTTGATTTGGGGCCGCATCATATTTAACATAAAAAGATGAAAAGTTTATTATTATGATTGTTGTTGCTGCTGATGTTATTAGCTTAAGAAATGGTAATGGGACCAGAGCACGCCACAGCCCAACAACAACAAGAACAACAGCAGCAACAAATGTCAAAAGGCAGCGGTCATAGTGTGTCCAACTCATGCCACAAATGGTGCCGTGTCGCAAGGCAAACGCAGGCACTGCCGGCTGGCGGGAGGCAGGAGGTGGTGGCACTTACAATGATCTTGTCATAAAACGTTCAGAGTCATCAAAGTTGCACTTTATGCGAAACGATCGTTGTTCAACAATGTTGTTGTTGTTATTATTGTTGCTGTTATTGTTGTTGTTATTGTTGTTTGTTGTTTGTTGTCGTTGCACGTGTTCATCGTCATCAGCATTAGCGGCGCTGTTGTATTAGGCGAGAACAGACAGACAGCAAGACAAACACCAACAACGACGATCGGATCGACCAGAGACAGAGTTCTGAGTCTGCCCTTGCCGTTGCCTGCTCTTTGCACTCAACATAATCATAGAAATTATGGGGCCCCCCTTCTTGGCTAAATGGTGTTGGCAGCGCCATAAGCGGCTGGCTAATATGACCGACCACATGGGGTCGTGGCAAGCAGCTTTTTTGTTGCGCAGTTCTTCGTTGTGGATGGGGCATCAATTCAAATGCACATGGCAACAATGAATAAAAAACACAAAACAACAACAACACAAATAGCCTCTAAGTATAACACCAAATGATTGTATAGATTAGTTGCTCTATCAGCTACAAAGAATAAAAAGTGTCAATAGTTCCGCTCAGCAGGAAGGAAATCTAGCTATTCCACTAAATGGCCATCATTTGAATGCCCAAAGTTTGGTAAACAACCTTTAAAAATGTCATAAACCTAAACATAAATTATAGAGAATATAATGAAGTATCTGTCTGACTAAACGTTAGGAGAAGTAAGCTGAGCAGCTGAGCTATCTACAGTGCTTATACCCTGTGCTAGGGATATAGGTAACTAATTTTGAGTGGAAAGTATGTAATAGGCCGAAAGAGGTGTGGTAGAACCCATAAAGCACACATACTATGCTTAAGCAGTTATAAAAGCTGAGTCGAGAGAGCCATGTCCGTCTGTCTTTATTTAGAGAGCGAACGACATATGTAGATAAATATATACGGATGTATGTATGAGTAGATAAAATGTAACATAATAAAAGATGTAATCAATTATGTATTATGTATATATTTATATATTTATATATTTATATATTTATATATTTATATATTTATATATTTATATATTTATATATTTATATATTTATATATTTATATATTTATATATTTATATATTTATATATTTATATATTTATATATTTATATATTTATATATTTATATATTTATATATTTATATATTTATATATTTATATATTTATATATTTATATATTTATATATTTATATATTTATATATTTATAAATTTATATATTTATATATTTATATATTTATATATTTATATATTTATATATTTATATATTTATATATTTATATATTTATATATTTATATATTTATATATTTATATATTTATATATTTATATATTTATAAATTTATATATTTATATATTTATATATTTATATATTTATATATTTATATATTTATATATTTATATATTTATATATTTATATATTTATATATTTATATATTTATATATTTATATATTTATATATTTATATATTTATATATTTATATATTTATATATTTATATATTTATATATTTATATATTTATATATTTAGATATTTATATATTTATATATGCTAACGGAGTACAGTACGAGGTATATACTACGGATCATACTTATAGACACTAAAATGAATAAATGGAGTAATTCTTTTATTTTTAGTGATTGGAACAGCTTTCTTAGGATACGTTTTACCTTGCGGACAGATATCTTTTTGAGGAACCACAGTTATTACAAATTATACTTTACCTCGATTTTTTACATTTAAGTTTATTTTACCATTTATAGTTCAGGCCACAGTTATAATTAATTTATTAATTCTTCACCAAACTGGGTCTAACAACCCTATAGAATTAGGCTTATTCCATACATATATAATGATCATAATAAGGGTATACTATATGTAAATTTGCATCAAATAATACATTGCACTTGTACATACATATACTGATTAGAGTTCCCCCTTGTATGTTCATATGTTGTTACATTTATCTATTTTCTGTGTCTGTCTGTCCGTCTGTATGAATGCATCGATCTCAGCAACTATAAGAGCTAGAGACTCCAAATTTGGCATGAAGGTTCCTCTATACCGTCCGCAGATCAAGTTTGTTCAAGTTTCAAATTTTGGATACCTCCCCGCCTTCCCCCGCAAATCGATCAAATCTCTTTATACCCTGTTAACAGCATGTATTTCTGAACATACATATTTCTAACTTAACAGGTGTTTAAAAAATACTGTTCTGAAACATATGTGAAAGTTTCATAAAGATCGGTCCAGGAATAAGAAAGATATTCAGAAAAGAAAATAGATGGAAAAGACTAGAACATTTTGCAACGATTCGCACTGCTTTGCCAACAATTAGAATTCATTGCATGCATTACATTCTCGCCGGTAAGCTGAGTTGTGTGTCTTCAAATGTCATACTGCTTGCTGGCAATTATATTGCAAGTCTAAACGTAATGTTTGTTTGTAAAAAATAATCAATTAATATGATATTTGTAATATTAGATTTTGCCTTTCAAGAATTGATTATTCTAATGATCATTTGCATTTTAAATATTGGTGAGCAAGTGAGGTCCATGAAAAAATAAGATGTTTTTTTTCCATTGAATCGTTGCGGATGCGTCAAGCAGCACAAGCGAGCGAGACAGCGAACGTGCAGACGTATATGAAATGACGTAGCACTAAGCTTTTCATCAAAAACTTGCTGATATAAGCATACAAAGAATTCCTATGCTAAATGACAGTTTCAAAGGAGTATTCTTTAAACACCTGTTATGTTCTTACGTTTATTTTAATCAACATACATATTATCAAAATACTTTTGATATAGAAGCCTGTACAGGGTATTATACTGTCGAATGCGGTCGACTGTAGCCTTTTCGACTGGTTGGATTTTGTTTTTTCACAACACATAGAGTATCTCTCTCACAACAAAATAAAGCTAAATTTGTTATCGTCTCATTGCTAAAATCATTGGTTCATTACATGCTTGTCAACGCAAACAGTATATGTATATGTAATACATATATAGAATTATAAATAATATATTATACAGTAAATAATTAAAAACCAATTAATTATGTGAATAAGTTTTAAGAACAGTTTCAATTCAAATAGCAAAGTAAGTCATTGATTTCTAGCGCAATCACTTTAGGGCCGTAAAAACTATAGAAGACCGTTCAAGATATGAGTTTGTATATAATTAATTTTGAAAGCTCTAGATAAATGCTTATTGAATGTTATTCAGCTCACAAGTTGCCCTTGCTTGTGTGCTAAGCGTATAAACTTGTTGCCCATTTGCATCCTCCAGCAGTTTAGGAACAATGTGGGACAGATCCAAGTGTGCTTCAAGTGTTGTCACACACATGAGTAACCAAAGACATTACAACGATTTTGGGCCCGAGTGGCAAGTGGCAAGTGGCATGAAACCCAAAAAATAGAAGAAAAAAAACAAAACAGAGCAACACATAGAGAGCCCCCAAGCACTTGACACTTGCCACTTGCCACCAACTTGTGGCATGAGCCGAAGACTTGACATGCGTCTGCCGTTGCCCGTTGCCCGTTGCCGTTCAGTTGCTGCTGCAACAACTGGTTGAGGCTTCTGTTCGGTGTTTGCCGCTTGAAGATCATCATATTCAAGATCTCATTTCCACAGAAAATTTGTTTGGCCTGCAAACGGGGGACTTCTGACTCGCTGATTGCCTGTCGTTGTTAGAAAAATATTATTTTCTTTATGTTTTTAGTTTTATATGTTGTATTTCAATGTTGATTGCAGAGACGAGTAGTTGCAGTTGGGGCGTGCTAGGGCGTGCTGGTGCCACAACATAAAGGGCAGACGCTGCCGTTCCCGCTGACGCTGTCAGTCAGTCAGTAAGTTGCCCCAGGGCCTACGATGCGCTTGAGTGAAAGTTGATGTGCATGAAAAGTTTTAATTGCGCGTCGAGTTGGAGGTTTTTACTAGTCAGGCGGACACTCAGGAGCTGGGTGGCACTTTTCAGAAAGCATATTACAAATTAAAAACGATTTTAATAGACAAACACACATACAATTTTGTGGGTCATTTTTTTAGACGAGCAATTGCGATAAGAGATCTCTATAGACAACCCACCTCTCTCTCTCTCTCTCTGTCGTTGTGCTTCGTGTCAAATGAAGTGTGGCATGTGCTGAAGATGTTTGAATACTTGGCCCTTAGGGAGGTAAACTAAGCCACGTGCTTTGGTTAACACTGCGTGGGTCTCGGGATGCGTAGGATCACAGCTGGATCGACTAGATGACAGCGCATAAGCGCATAAGCTAGACTAGAGTCTGTAAAGGTATTGATTTAACATTTCTCAACTGAAGAGTAATATGTAAAGTATAGTGGGCTGTACTTAAGAGATGTTCACTTTCAGATAAGTTAACACAGTTTGCTGTAGCTCAATAAGCAGCAATTGCTTAACACTGTAGATCAGTTCTCTATGATATGAAAAGTTACAAAAGCATAACGAATTCTAAAACTATTTCCATTTCCCACTTTGTCTCTTTGTTACAAATTATTTAATGCACATATGCCACACAGGGAAATGTTTGATCATTAACAAAACTGGGATGCTTAACTGAAAAATGCCAACACGCACAGAGATGAACTTTTTTTTCATTTGATTTCATTTGATTTGATTTGATGATCAGTAAACTGAGCAAGATTAACGGCCAGGGAGTTCAAATGGTCAAAAGCTAATAAATTACACAGACACGAGAATGGACAAATGATCAAACGGATAGATGGACGTCTTTAAAGCTAAGCAATGCCGTTTTATGGCACCTCTTTTTCTATTTTTCTTAAACCACAACCCGAGCTATACATCAAACCAGAGCTAACTATCATCAGAGCAGGGCACAATTGAAAAATGTAGATCAAGTTGGGGCGATAAAAGACCAACGAAAAAACACCGCCTTTCACATTAATTATAAGTTTTTAAAACTACATAAAAAAAAGGAAGACTGAACGTGTTGGAACTCACATTTTGATTGAATTGGTTGACGGACGTTGGGAAGGGGAGGGAACTTTCCGGGAATAGTTTCATTATGTTTCACTAATTTCAAACAATGATCGTTGAGTTTGTGATTCTGTTAAGATAAACCATTAAAACAATTTTATTAAAATGATATCTTAAGGCATTTATTGTTGTTGTTGTCATTGTAAATATGAGACAAGCCAGTTAATTGTTGTGTGGGGGGGAGGGAATTCCTCATAAATGGGTCGCTTAGCCCCATAAAGCGTAGCTCTAATAATGCACCTTTTTATGATCATTTCAGTGTGAACCGTTAATGTCGTAATTATGTATCCAGTTTTATTTCCACGTATTTTCCTTGTACTAATTGCATTCTTTTGCCATGGCCAAAGTAAGTTTTTCTTTTTCTTTTTATTTTATATATTGTTTTAAGCTTCAATTAAATGTTTAACTATTGTTTGGTTTCTTGGCTTAACTTCGTTAACCATTGTCAGGGTTTGACAGTTCGTTTGATAACACGTTTACAGCAATCCATTACAGGTTAACTCACAATGATGGAGACAACAGTCACATTCGATATAGTAGTAACAAGTACCTTCAAACAACTGTACAAATAGCACATCAAATATTCTATATTTCAAACCAAAATAAAAAATGGAAGAATGGAAAATAAAACCTACCCATTTAAATCCCCTTGGTATTATCTCCACGGCAATGCTACAAAAAACTGAATTGATAGACAACAAATAGAGGAACAAATTGAAAGAAAAAAAGAGAAAAAAAAGCGAAATTCCAAATGCAACACACTAACGATTTCATTAAAAACGCAGTCAACTAGAAAAAACTCAATTAATTTCAACATAAAAAACTTGGCAAGCGCCCACAACTAGGCACAACAACGATGAGGCTGACTAAGAGATACCACGTGTGTTTTTAGTGCAGAATGAAATATATGTAGTTGACTAAAGTAACACTTTTGAGTGCAGAATTGATACTTTACAAGCTACACTCACTACAAATTAATTATACAATTACGTATCTCTTCTTTCCCTTTCATGTTAAGCAACTTTAAAATTCACGCTTCGATCGTATTGAAAATTTTAGGATATTTAAATAATATCTTTACATATATTTTTGCCAAATTTCAAGACCATATCTATAGATTAGAAGTAAAAAAGGGAAGGAAAGGAAGTATAAATATAAGTAAAACGTTACATACCTTTGCAACAAATGCAGTGTACCGCTTTGTAGGCCTACAGGGTATGTAAAAAAGAAATGCATATAACATATGAGCCTGTATGTATATCCGAAAAACAAATTTACGTTTCTTTTTTTTGTGCAAATCATTCGGCAAACAAACACAAATGTGCATAAAATTACAACAATGCAACAAATTGAGGGATGCTAACAGAGAGAGTGAGAGAGATAGAGCTGACCAGCATTGGACCATCAAATATCAAGGGCTTACCATACCCCGACCCTCTCCAAGTGCACTGATATGCAAAAAACTGCATGTCATTGCGTTGGCAACGCGAATGCGACTTCCAGCGTCATATAAATCGGGGTACCGCACCCCGGGGAAACCCAGGAAACCCCCTTACCACCCGTTGATGTGTCGAGGGCTTCACTTGCGTTTTTTATGTAGTTCACTTTTTGACAGCTTGACCGCAGTGCTGTGTTTGTGTGTGAGTGTGCGTGTGTGTGAATATATTGTTATTGTTATTACATGGCTGTTGCAGTTGTTGCGATTGCAATTCAAGCGCAAAATCATTAATATCCTTTGGCCCCTCTCCTTAACTCTGTTGTGGTTGTTGCATTTGAATGCATTGCTGCATTTTGAATCCACCTTGAGTTTTTTTTTTTAATTTTTTTGTTATGAGGCTTCCACATGATGTGCACTACGGGTCACTTAATGAACCCCGTATGCAGTTGTAGCTATTGGGTTGTGTGAAGGGGGCGGGGAGAAGGCAACAGCGTTTGCGTTTTTGTCAAACACTTGTCTGAATTTCAACAAGCTATCAAAAACTAAAAGCTGCCTGGCATCCATCAAAGTCAGACACCCAGACCAACCCACTTTACTCTTAGCCCTTAGACACTTGCCCTCTTACCGTTTCCGCCCGCACCCCCTGTACACCTTTCACTTATTCCAAATTACGCCTAGATACAAACACCACATCAAGTCTGATGCGTCGCTTAATAAGCATGTATGCGGCTCAATAGTTTAATGAAATTATCAATAACCTAGACGAGTGCATGTGAGTCATCATTCGGTCCACACACACACACACACACACACACACGCAGACATAATCACCTACTGATGTAAATACAATATTTTCAATATAACCACTTAACGCTTAAATCCAGCACCGCACACACAACACAACAGAATACAGAAGACAAGAAGGAGAAAGGAAAAACACACACACACACAACCCTCATCAGGGGTAGGCCTTGGTTACCCCCTGACAGTCCTTCACCTCTCCCCTAAACAGAATGTTATCTGTCGACTACAACGACTACTACATACTACCTAACCCAGCCTACCTACTACTACCACTACTGCTACGTACTTGTACCTTTCTACCTCGTTGTGGCTCTTGTTGTCATTCGCATCAGCCAAGTGGCAGCAGCAACAACTTCGACGGCCGACGACTACCGTCGACCACAACAGTATCAATGCACAAACTGTACCCAATACTCCTGCCCTCCTTACTCAACTGAACTGTAGTCTGAGCTGTAGACAGGGGCAGGGTGCTTGACAGCAACCCCCAAAATGCTCTGGCATGGAGGGTTAAAGTTTGTGACGACAACGAGGAGCGAGGAATAAGGAAGGAGGAACGAGGAACGAGAAACGATGACGATGACGGTCACGACGACAGTGAACTGTCATATTTGCTTCAACTGACTGAATGACTGGGCGACTGACTGACTGACTGGCTGAATGACTGACGAACTGCCAACACGTACGTGAGTATGCATGAGTGTTGCGGTGGTTGATGTGACTTACCAACTGACCATCTGTCATGGCTAAAATGCCCTACAACAGTACAAATACATATATATATATATATATAAACCAAGGCATATTTTTCAGCGCATTTTCCCTCTTTGTTAGAAATTCAAATGACGCCCCAGTGACAACTGTACCATGAGCAAGTGTACTACACACTGTCGAACAAGCAAACTGATTGTTGTTGTTACAAAATTTCAGATTTCTTCACTTTTATTTTTTGTTTGTTGTCAGTGTAGAAAAAAATTTGCATAACCCGTGGATACTTGAGGAATTCCTTTAGAATCTCTCCCCTCGTAATAGCTCTGTGCTCTGTGTAATTTTCGAGTGTGTCGGCATTTTTATAAGCAGCTCAAGGGTTTCTTTTCGTTTTTTTTGAGTCCGGTTTGGGTTTAATTGTTTGGAAAGATTTCAGCTACACAGTTAAGATTTCGCTTGAGTGGACTGAGCAATCTTAGAAACGAAATCATCTATGGAGCTAAAGGACTCTATGTGAAATGTAGTTAATATCTAGTTAACCACTAACTAACCACGCATAGAAATCCTTTTGTGTGCTCATTGCATGCAGCTCACTCGGAAGGCAGCCAATTAATTGGCAGAGACCAGGCTACTTACAATGCTGCCGTGTCCCTCCCGCTGGACTTAGCATTAGCACAATGCCTTAATAAAGAAATCATCCATCGGTAGGGGGAAAGAGCTTGGAGAAGCGGAGTCTAGCACATCAATGGGCCGCTAGTAGCTACTAGAGCTCTTGCCGGGATGCATCAACACTTCAATGAGTGCGACTGGCGGTCAGTTTGCATCGTAACGTATCGCATCGGAACTGTGCCTCAATCAAGTGTGGGTAACACACAGCAAACAATGAGGCACTTCGTCTTTGGTCAGCTCCGATTGCCCCCGCCTGTTCGACTGCCAATGCCACCACAATTATTTCCATTTGATTGAGCAAAGAAGTGTGCGTGGAGCGTTCCTTCTTCCTTTACAATTTCTCTCTTTAATTTCTTCTTTTTTTTTTTATTTCAAACAAGCTGGACACATTGTTGGGGTGCCTGGACAGGCTGAAGCACAGAAAGGCCACTGTGTGGTCATCACTTGTGACTGGGCTGTGTTTATTGCGCTATATGCTTGAGTGCATTCGCATTTATGGACAATGTTCACAATAATGATCATAATGATGATGATGATGACGATGATGATGATGTTGGTTGCAGAAAAACTTGAGTTTCCTATGCTCTTAATGACTGAACGATCGCACGATGGCTTGAATGATTTCAAGAACTTTAAAGCTCCAGTCCGTATACCCTATGGCAATACAAAAGTATATTGGTTAAGCATTCAAATATGTCACGTATGTATAAAAGTAATGCATGCCATGCGATTACTTGTTGCTAGTTTCATTTCACTTTAATTATAACTAAAAAGTTTATTATAATTAATTTAACTTTTTAAAAATTATACATACATTTGTAATGCACCAACCATAAATTTATTATGAATCAAATGTTGTATACATTTATTTTTTTCATATATTAATTACTTGTTGCTCAAGGCAACATTTTGTCCAACAATTTATTGGCCGAATATCAATTATTATCAAACCCTATAAGGATTATATTTATCGAATTATTAAAATGTACAGAGACCACGAAAATATTTCGATAATAATTGATTAACAAGTTAAAATATAGTTTGTCTGTTTAGATTTATTATTTATTTATTGTTATTATACAAAAAAATTTATTTATTTATAATAATTTAATTTATTATGATAAGTTAATTTATTACTTTAACTATTAACTATAACATCTTTTGAATTAGAATTTAGAATTATTACTTATTTATTTAGAATTATTTCTCATTTCTTTTATTTATTAATATATATTTAATTTATTGGTTGATTATTATTATTGATTTATTTATTATTTTTAACATTTATTTACATCTTTGGAATTAGAATTTATTATAATTAATTATTTATTTAGAATTATTATTTATTTATTAATATATTTTTTGTTTTATTAGTTTATAATTAGTATTAATTTATTTATAAATTGTAACATCTATTTACCTTAGTGAATTTATAATTATTATTTAGGTATTTAATATTATTAAAATATATTAATTGATTATTATTATTTTGTATTTATTTATTTTTATAATTTTCTTATTTATTGGAATTTATTTATTATGGAAAATATATTTTATAATGTATATATACTATGTATATTTATTATATTAAATTGTTAAATAATTATTTAAAAATTATAAAAGTAAAATGTTGTTATTGAAAATTTGTCTAAATAGTCCACAATAAATCAGTTTGTTACTCGTAAAATAAATCTAGCAACGGTTTTTATCAATTTCTGACAGAGTTAGTTAAATTTCGTTTAATTATTATTAAAGTTTTAATTTATTTAATACACACACCTTTGACATCTCTAGAGCAACTTGAGAGCAATTAGACGCATTTTGTAATGGGTTGGCTGGCACCCTCTCTTGGCCATTTAACCAAATAGTTTAACAAGAGTGACAACATTTATGCTCAATTTAACACGCTGCCAGTGTCACTTGAAAGCAATTAAATAAATTGGCGCAACTTCGAGTGGCAACTTGGCTAACTGAGTATTCTATATCAATGTTAACCCCTTGAAACCCGCATCAGCAACGAATTTCTTACTTTCCAACTAAATGAAGTAAATGAACGCGTTCATTCAAAATGGGAATTAAGTTAAATAGTTTAGTTTAGTATATGAGTTTACTGTTTAGATGGTTAGCTGGTTAGCTGGTTGACTGGTTGGCTGCTTGCTTGGTTAGTTGGCTTAAACTTTGCATGGCTTCCACCTGGCGCTTAGTCACCCTTCTTGTGCAATTATCCTTGACATTCTCAGCTATTTTTCCTACGAATTGCACAGTAATGCTTTCCCGTGCATACATTAGTTTTAACGGTTTTTGCGTTGTTTAAAATAATTGACAATTCTCTCTATATAAGTACCCCCCAACCCATTTGGCAAACTCAATGTGAGTCATTTGCACAATCGACTTTAATAAGTTGCCATCAGACTTTTCAATAAATAAACATTACATTGTGCCTCCTCATCCTCCTCCTCCTCCTTCCCTTCCTTTCCCATCACTAAGGGCAATTAGTGTGAGGAAATGAAAACAACAAACCACTTGAAATGTTGTCACTGTCAATGCCACACGACCTTTGTTATCTTTTCGGCAATGTTGTCAAACGCAAAAGCCGCTCAAGTGTCACATTCCCCAGATTCAATTTACAGTGTATCAAATTAGCAATTGGCTCGCTGCTGTCGCTTGTCAATGACAGTCGCACAAAATTTGTATGCAAAATCCGAGTATAAAACTCACAATAAAATAAAGAAGAAAACACTTGAGACAAACAGACAAAAGTTGCAATTAGCTGGGCAAACAAATGGGGCCCAAAGTAACGTGAAATTGGTTAGCCAAAAATCATGGCCAAAGTAGGTCGTCAAGCGGTACATTAAGGGCTGCCAATTGAGGCGCCAGTGATTTAATATGGTCGTGTTGTTCAGTTCAGTTCAGTCCTGTTCAATTTGACGCTTTAAAATAAACTAATTAACTTAATTAGCTGCGATTTGGGCCATCTCCATACTTCTGCACTTCACAAAACTTGCCATCATTATGAAAATTGCAAAAATATTTTCAACAGCTACCGGTTAATATTAACGCATTATGCATTATGCAAAAGGCACGCCGAGCTAAGTGCGGGGGTGGACAGTGAAGTTGTTTTATTGCAAACATTCGACATCTTTAAATTGTTTATTTGAGTAAAAATTTAATTTAAATTATATTAAATTTAAACTTATTTATATATAACAAACGAAAGTTGTAGGGTTAAAAATGTGCAATAATTTGAATAAAATAAATGAATAAAAATATTATATATATTTATAAATTAGAATGGAAAATATATAATAATTGTTTTAAATAATATTTTAAATAATATCGAATTAGTTTTAAAATATCTTTCAAAAGTAAATCGATGTTTAATTAGTTTTGAAAGAATTTCAAATATAATAAATATAAGTTAAAACCTGTTGTGACCACAAAAGAGATAACCTAGTTAACATTGTCATAGACTGATCAAACTACCCTCTTGGGTGTAAGCCAAAAGGCCAAAACCAACCATGCAATGTTTGTGAAAAAAACGAAACGCATTTTTAATGGATTTTTTCGATGACTTGCGGAGTGATGTGCGGGTGAGCGAGGCAGTGTGGAAGCAGCGGGGAGGAGATGGGGCATACCAATCCTGGCATTATGCGGTATTATTGTTGTTTGTTTTCACAGAATGCTCTGACACCAGGCAAACACAAACAGCGCAGCGGGGTGACGGACGGAAGAGAGAAGAGTGCAGACTGAAAGAGCAGCTCAACACATTTTTATATTAAAACCTGCGGTCAGGGCGTGTTGCAGTTGCAGATTTTTACACGCAGCCATTAAAATATAAAAAAACAACAGGCACTCGAAGGCGACTCTTGGCCAGGTGACGACGACGACTGAGGATTGTGGAACTGCGCGTGGCTGAAGCGTGAAAAATGTTGCCTGGCAAATGTTGCATTGCCAAAATGCCATAAATATAAGTACAACAGAGTAGAAGCTGAAGAAGAACGAGGAGGAGAGGGATGAGAAGGAGGAGCAGGCAAAAAAAAAGTGTTAATAACACTAATTTGTCTGCGGTCAAAATGGTAATTTTTGTGGATTTTCAGTTGGACGGAATTGGGTTTGCGATGGAGGCTGTAGTCTGTAGTCTGGAGTTTGGAGTCTGGGGTTTTGCGTGTTGATTGCCAACGGTTTTGGGTTTGGTCAGTAGGTGAAAGGCAGAGATAATGAGATGTAAACGACGATGCATTGATTGATGTTGGCTTTAAATATAATTGGGTGCAAAATGTGTTGAAAACAGATAAAACAAAAAAGAAAAAAAGAAAACCAAAGGCGTGTGGAGGTCTAACCCCAAGGGTTGCGGTAGTTAGAGGCTGTAAATGAATGGATAAGTCAGCTGGAGTTGGAATATTTGTAAAGAGTGTTGTGGCATCATAAAGTCTAGGCTATCACTTAGCATAGCTTAGTGTAAAATGCGTTTAAACTAACCATTAGAACAGTTCTCTCTCTCTCTCTCTATATGTCTTCCTTGTGGATCTCAACACACGCACACACTATAAAGTAGCGCCAGTTAATTGCCCTGGCTAAGACCGAAACGAATCTTAAGTCGTTTTGCTAGACGCATGTCGCGACACCCGACAACCAAGACGATCATGGCAAACCAAGAAGACGTCGACGACGACGGCGACTCTTCCAACATCTGGGATCACTTGGTGGCTTCAGTTTCAGTTGCGGTCTCGCCTAGTGCAGCGTCTTCATATGTTAATGGCATTTCAGGTCGTCTAGTCTGTATTCTTTTCTTTTTTCTGCTTGTTTTGTCTTGCCCCGTTTGGAGTCGCTTCTTATTTTGCTGGTACTTAATTTTCCAAGACAATTTGTGGCTTCAACTTCTTTTCCTTTACGACTAATTCACTTTGATTTGCCTCCTTCTTTTCCGTTCGTGATTTGCGGCAATTTTGTAAAGTGTCTAGCGAGGTTCTAATGTTATGACCGAGGTCGCTACATGGACTGGGGCCGGGGCAAGACCACACTATGGCTTAATGCATTTCAATTCTTTCGTTTCTTCGGCTCTTTTTGTGGCGATAAGGAAAATTGTTTATAATGAGGTTCTGTGGTCTACCCTCAATTGACTTTACTTAATTGTTGCAACCGGTCAACTGGCCACCGGATTTACGCCACAGTCTTCAGTCATCATCGCCCCATTCTTCGATAGACTGCAATTAGAGGCAGGCCTAGCTTGTGGATAGATAGCTAACTGGCTGAGAGATCACATCCTAATGGTAGCTACTACTACTTCTTCCCTTTGTGTTGTGGCTAATGCTCAACTAATTGAGTAATTTTTTGACTACTTGGTATCAATCATTGATTTGAGCTACCCCTTTTGAGTTCCTCACTCAACTGGTTTCTTGTCTTTCTCTTTCTCTTTCTCTTTCTCTTTGCTGCTTTCCCAGCTGTCCATTGCGAATTTCCCAAAAGGCGCTTAACTTTACGCTTTATTGTTACAAATTTGCTAGCTGTTGTATCCTTTTACAGTTTTCCTCCCAGTAGAAGTGGCAATTCCTTTGGGTGACATGCTTTCACTTCTTAACCTGGCAATCAATCATTTCCTTGTCGTATTCTCTCCTTTCGGCCTGTAATCTGCTTGGTCCGAGCATTTGGTTATCGTTAGATAAATGTGACTATAAATCGAAAAATTATAAACGCTTTAGCACTGACCAGCAATCGCTTAGCCACCCTCAAAGTGTGGGCATGCACGATGCTGAAATACCCTTTA
Organism: Drosophila funebris; assembly: GCA_018901825.1. Classification (NCBI taxonomy): domain Eukaryota; kingdom Metazoa; phylum Arthropoda; class Insecta; order Diptera; family Drosophilidae; genus Drosophila; species Drosophila funebris. Next base: position 345,131 of record JAEIFK010000367.1, on the reverse strand, counting down.
GTATTGATGGATGCTTAAGTTGAATCATTCAGTCGATATGCCTGCAAATAACTCAGACTTCTGCAACTTGAGTTGACCAACTTTTTAAGCCTTTAACAAATCCAATTGTTGGCCTGCTTACCAATTCAATTGAGAGTCTGGACAAATCCTCTTTCTCATCCTGCCATTTCGATAAACAGTTGGGAAATTTATGCATTTATTTTGACATGCGGCATGATTTATTAACCGTAAGTAATTTGTAAATATATACAACTGTCGGGGGGGAGGAGAAAGGGTAGAGCTACCCCCTTTGCCCTACGCCCTGAGCATTCACTGGTCAGTGGCAATCCCTCTTTATTTTATTATTATTTTTTTTTTTTTGGGGGGGGAAGTAAAGTTCTTAAAAAATGTATTTGCATTGGCGCATTTGTAACCGCAACGAATTTGTTTGTAATAAAAATGTAAATGCCATCGGACTCCACTTCAAGACGAGTTTCAGTCCGCAACCACAAAAACAAAACCAGATAGAATGAAAGTCAAAAACAAGTTGAAAAAGAAATGAAATACGACCGCACACACTGACACTCGAGGATGAGTCCAGGACACGTCCAAGCGTAACCCTTTTCGGTTGACCAGACCAGACCAGATCAGATCAGGATTGGGGTTCCCTTCTTGTTGATTTTTGTGCATTTGTGCCAAGTGGTTTGGCAGGTTGACCCTATATGCATAGCCTTTGCCTGCTACTTGGACTCTTTCCTCTTACTCCAGTTAATAAATGGACTCTTCATATATCATCGGTTTGTTTGATTTATGAGCAAAGTAAATACAAATTGAAGCATGTTGATAAGCATTAAGACACTCTAATGCGGATGTTTTGACTAATCTCATTTTATTAAAACGGAACTAATTTGGCAGTGGGGATCTTCTGTTACGCTGCTTTTAGTATTTGATTACCTTAACTTGTCGAAAACTTAACTAAACTATTTAACTTTTCTTTACTTCCAAAGGAGTTGCAATATCACTGGTTTCTCACTGATAATTCACTGTAATCCTACACCACACTAAACAATTGTCTTCTCCGACTTCTGATGACCTTAAGAAAGAGTTTATTTATTTATTTATTTTTTCTCCTAGACGTTGTCAAACTTCTCTTCTATCCAAAACTAAACTTATTTGCATATTTAATTCTCTTCTTTATTCCAAGATTTATCAAATGCCTTCCCCAACTGCTGTTTACCAAGCAAAAGTATTGAACTTTCTTTCCCCTTTTCAGCGCATAATTAAAACGCTGCTGGGGAGCATTTCGTACCCCAAAAACGACAAACAACAAGCGACAAGTAAACATTATTCGAGTTTAAAAACACCTCATTCACCTCGCAAATGTGTTTTTTTCCTCCCCTCCCCCTCTCAGCCAATTGCTCAAATGTGTTCAAGTGGCGCGTTTAACAAACACGCAACACAATTTTGCCCCTTTTTATATTCCAGTGCCAGAAAATCATTTGCCAAGGTGACGCCTTTTACTGCCACATTTTGTTGTTGTTTTGTATTTTTAGCAGAGGAAAACAAAAAAATAAAGAGGAAAGCGAAAGCAAATGTGAAAAGAAAAACTGCCTACAAAATTTCAAAAATAAATTGAGTTGCCTGTTGAGGACTGTTCTCAGTTCTCAGTTCCCAGTTCCCTATGTATAGCTCATCTCTACAATAGACCTCTGCCCGCATTTTGTGCTGTCTTCGAATGACTTATTTGAATTTTTATCTGGATTTTGTGTGTGCACGCTTAAAAACAATGAAATATGTTAATAATTAATTAGATTTTTTTATTTCCTACACTTGAGGGTGTTTTTTTATATATATATTTTACGCTGATGACGCTCACAAATTTACACATCATTTCCCATTGGGGAGCTTAGCTGTTGACACTTTTGAGCACAAAAATCATTTGTTTGTTGGGAAAATTATAAAATTGTTAAGGTAAATTTATCACTGAAATACAAATCAAGACTAATGCTTAACAACATTTATTTGGTGGTTCGTTATTTAATGGGCATGACAACCACACCCATTTAATTACCAAATAGAAACACTTGAAATGCACTTAAGACAATAAATTAAATGTGACCGAGTCCAAGTCTACACCGAAGTCGAAGTCGAAGTCAGAGTGGGAGTCTAGCGAAACTATCAAAGGCTACTTAATAAACAAATTTTCACATAAAATTACAATTTGGTGAAGTGGCAATAGAAACAAGGAAGTAACAGTATGCACAACAATAGAGCAACAGAACACAGAGTGAGAGTGAGGGAAGAGGAGAAGAGTGAGAAGAGGGAGGGACACTTAATAAAATTTATGTGCAGGAGTGGCTCAGGACACACACATGAACCCAGAGATAAGTCGATGGGCACAACGATACGCGAACATAAAAAAAGATAAAGTGTCCGGGGACGAGAACCAAATTCCCAACCAGCTCTTCAGGTTAAACCCTGTAGCAACATGTAGGTGTGTAAGCCAGGCGAGTAATAATTATATTTTTATTGGACATTTATTGCCCAAAAAACGAGCAACATTTTAATCAAATTGCCGAGCAGGAAAGCAGGGGAACTCTGTGTGTGTGTTGTGGTTTTATGTGCCGGAACTTGCCCCTTCATGGTTTAAGGACCTGTTCCCAAAACTAATTTATGTTCCAAAATAATGCACTACCAATGACCATGGGAACACAATCCCGTTCTCGCACTCAAATGCAGATGCTGACATCGAATTGCTTTTAGAATTGTTTTTATTGTACAAATAATCCGTCGAATCAATGCATAATTTGCGCTCTACAAATACCCCAAGAATTGAATTGTAATTCAATACAAAAGCCGCCGACCAGCAGCCAATGAGTAAGACAATTTTCCAAAAGGCAGGTCAATAGTAATAGATAAACACAAACAAATAAATAAATAAATCGCGCTGCTAATTAAAGGCGGCAATCGTTTGAAGCAGCCCGAAAACAAGAGTAGAGCAGCCAAAGCAGAAGAACACTAAACAACACAAAATACACGGCACAACATAGCTCAACACTTTAGAGTGGGATCCCAGAATAGCAAATTCAATTGAAAGAAAGCGACACACGAAATGACATGAGTAGCAAACAGGAAAGGGCACACTAAGTACTTATACATATGGGAATAGTGGAGATGACGACTATTGAATGCTCTTCCTCGCATGTCAAATGGACGATAATATAATGATGTTTGTTATTAATTTATTAATATTGTGAGGTAAATATTAGAAATGATAAAGTATATTATTATTAAATAATAACATTTATAAATATTTGCAGCAATATCGCTATCATTGGAATATTTCAAATTTTAATTAATATTATTATTAAAATATTTATCAATTAAATAATATTTGAAGTATATAAAAGAATATAATTATTATCTATACAACATTTTTAAATTTGCAGAAGTATTATAATAATACGTATAAAGTTAAGAAAATAATATAATTATATTATAATTAAACAAAGAATATAAATATTATCTTAGAGGAATATATAATATTTCAAGTACGATTATTTTTATAATAATTATTATATCGTCGAACAAATAATATTTATATTATTTTTATTGTATACTAATCGTACATTATATGTATCATAGGAATATATAAAAGTTTAATTAATATTATCATTAAAATATTTATCAGTATTAAGAATATTTATATTATTAAACAACGAATATGAATTTTATTTTTATATACTCCTCGAAATATAATAAGTAATTGCTGGAACATTCTATTCAGAGAATTAAAGTTCAGTCAGAGAGTTAAAGATCATTATTATAATATTTATAAATTAATAAATATGCAAAATAAAAAATAATATCATTTTTAACTTCATACAAATTTTTTAATATTTGTCGAAATATTGTAATCATTGGAATATGTGAAAGATAACGTAAGTAATATTAATAGTTAAAGTAAGATTATTATAATAATATATATCAATATTCAGAGATTATAATTCCTATAATTGTTAATTAAAATTTTGTAAATTGGTTTAAAAAATCTTCGAAAAATTAAGCTTAAGTTTATGAACAACATTAGAAGCTTTTAATGAACATAAACTTTCAAAAATTTGTAGTATTTCAAGTTAATGACTAAATACAGGTTTATTAATACAGATAGCAACTCCTATAAATAATAATAAATAAAGAGTATAAACTAAAGAATGTTTGAATTATTGTTTTGTAAGAAATATTATAAAAAGAAGACGTCATTTGAAACTGATCTAATTTCATAATTATATTAAAATAACAAACTATCTGAGAATTCGATCAGACTCAACTTTCACCGCACAGTAGAAGAGTGTAGAACATAGGGAAAATCGAAAGACCCCCTGGCGTGTTTTTATATAGAAAAAGTTTTACTTTGATGTGTGTGCTGCTCTGGTTTGTGCCTGTTCATGTTCACGTTGATGTTGATGTTGATGTTGTGAGTCGCGCGAGCTGTGCGTTTGTCGGTTTATGCTGCGTTCCGTTGCGTTGGATTACATGTTTCAGTTACATGCCACAGTGAAGGCGGCAACCCACCCAATCCCTTAAGCGGGAGGGGGGGACGGCAAGTGTTAAACTGCATTTGTCTGACTTTTTGGCATGTTGTTCGATGGTTCGTTGGGGGGGCGATGGTGGGTAATTCAGACTAGAAATTACATTTGGAACTGAGAAATGCCACACAATCAGTTGACGACAGACAACGTGTGGATTTGTATTACCTTACACAGGGTTGCCAACCGTTTCGACATAAGAAATATGCTAACGCTGACAATTGACAGATGCAATCGGAGCATCTCTCTCTTGGCCATATATGTATGTAGATCTACTTCAACCGTAAATTGCATTTCGTCAAAGCATTCTTCTGTGGGCTGCTCTTTCTGCGTTTGACAAAACAAAGAAATTGCTTGAGACATTGCTCACAATAAGCATTGACAGGCTGTCAATATGCAGATTGTTGTGTCGGTTACACACGAATTGCCAAACTACTCATGTGAAGATTGCCATGTGGCGCCTTCGTTGTGCTCAAGTTCAAGTGCGTCGAGGTTGTCGGCGATTGGCTTTATCGAATGTCGTCGAGTGATTCAGTGTTCTCATTCAAACTTATAGCAATTCAAGCCCCTTTAATGGACTTTATGAGCTCCACACAATTTATGAATATGATTGTGATTGTGTAATCTCTTCTTGGCACTTGAACCTAATGGGGAATAAAGCTTAAGTCTAGGAAATGTCAATGCCAAAAGCAAAGTTCTGTATAGAAACAGAGAAATATGCTTTATAAAACTACATAATACTTATAATTTAAAGCATGACAACGATATCTTTTAACCCCTTGACGGCCTTCGCAGAGAGTGCAACCATTTGTAAAGCTCATGGAAGGGCCCAGACAATGGGAAGAGCATAACATAAAAATCACACAAAAATTAATCACAGCAAATTGCGCAGAAAAAGCCACCGAATTTCTTGGTCCACACATGCCAGTCAAAAAGTTCTGACAGCCGCATCTGAGGATTAATCATCTAATACTTTGTATGAAAAGAAAACTTGAAATTCGTCTTGGCACTTCAAAGCCAAATCATTTTGTTTAGAGACACGATGATCCTAACGTGCCAGACAATGCGGCGCCGAAATATCTCTCTCTGTGCTCCTCGCTTGCCCCTTTTGGTCAAGGTGTTGACTGAATGCATCATCTTCTTACAGCACTGAGAAAAAAGGGGTATGCCCGACGATGACAACAAAATGGCAATTAATTGAAACATGAATTATTAACGCAACGCCGACACAGCAGCCGTCGATGTCGCTGAGGCTGTGGCTGTGGCAGTGACTGTGTGGCAGCCGCAAGTTGCAGCCACCCATTGTCCATTGTTTGTTGCACGTTTAAGTGAAAGATGACCAGGTAAGTTTCTTGTGAGGATGCTGTTGATGGCGACTCTTTGACTGATGTGCTGGACTTTTGATGTCGGTGTTGCTTTTGTTGTTGCCCGTTGCTGTTGATTTATCAAAGTTCATTAATCTTGCTGAATTCTATTTAGTTTTCCCTTCCACAAACGCACAAGCTGACACGCCTGTGTTTAGAAAAAGCGCAGCAAATGCGCTCGAAAAATTTTAATAAAATTTAAAGAAAATCAACAAAGTTGCCCGGTCAAGTTTGTAGTCAATATCAAGTTTTTTTTTTTTTTTTTCTTACATGATTAATTAACAAATTATTCATTGGCTTGAGTAGCAAAGAGTTGGTAACGTGAGAAAATGATTATGAGGAAATAAATAAGAAGCTGGGCAATTGAATAGAAACAGAGAGAGAGAGTTCTCCTGTATTCCCAATAAATATTTAATTATTTAGATTATCATTTCGATAGCAATCAATAAAAAACATTCAAGTACAAGTAGCAGCAATAATTGGACTAATAGAGGGAGAGAGAGAGAGAGAGAGAGAGAGAGAGAGAGAGAGAGAGAGAGAGATTTCAATTAGATTTCTTTCTACTATCGAAATGATACTCTAAATATATTTAACTATAGTTATATACTTGGAGTATCATCAAGACTAAATGAGGGACACAGAGACAGAGAGAGAGAGAGAGAGCAATCCAATTAGATTTTATACAACTCATAAGAGACATTTTCAACAACCCAACTAGATATTCTATTAATAGAGACATTTTTGGGCTGCAGCCACAATTTGTGAGTTGTCTTCTCATAAATCATGCGATTGATAAACTATGTTGAGCATGGATTTGGAGTTGGCATGTTAGGCCGACTGATTGGAATTTGTAAAGTCAAGAACCATAGCTGACACTTAATTATGGTATGCTAGCGTCGAAGCGTGCCTCCAAAAATCCCCCCCATCCAACCAAATGTTAGACCCATAAATCTCCTACATTGGATGGCGATGTGCAACAGAGTCAAGGGTTTCACTGTCACTGAAAAATTGCTCCAAAATGTTGAGACAACTATTCAAAATTAATTGATTTAATGCCACTTGCAGTCGGTTATTAATGACGCTCGGAGTGCAGCTCTAATTAGAATACTCCGAACATTAAAAATTTCCATTTCTCATCAAACAAAATTAGAATAATGCAATCCTTAACTATACACGTACTACAACTGACACTTCTGATGCATCTATTTTAATAATCTAGCCAAGCGCATAGCTCGTACCTGCTGGCAGGATAATGTACTCCTATCCTGGCTATTAACCCAACTTACCAACTTCCTCAAGCGATTTTACTGCTTTTCTTGCGACACTTTGGCTGCAACACCTGCTGCACATTTCCCACCCTCTGTTGCTGCTTGGCAACTGCTTAAAGCTATTTTATTTTCATTGCATTTTCTCACTGACAATTAAATTAAAGCGCATTAAAGCAAATTTATGACAGCTTAATTTCATATATTAAGATTTTATGGCTGGAGTTGGGCGACTCGTAAAACATCAAATGCAGTTGGACTCCTGCAGCCGCTAAAAGGAAGGAAGACTATATTAGATTAGCTGCCGTATAATCAGCTTTACTTTACAGTTTTATATATATGTACATGTATATAAGTAGTTATATCTATATCTGTATGTATTTTTACTGTTTAACCACAAAAATCATTCGCACGCTCCCTAATGCCATTCAATCAGCACACAGGTAGTCGAATGGCCATTAGTCTATATCCACCCACTCAGTGATGAATGACGATGTCGCCTTGGAACTTGGCCAAGAGCATTCATTGCCAATGACATGGGTTACTGCGAGGTTTGTATAATAACTTGTTAGTAATGCTTATACAATTAACTTAAAAGTAAAATACTTAAATAATCAATAATGGTTAAATGTTAGAAATATATAAAACTGTCTTTATAATATGTAGGAGTAACAATTTCATAGCTGAGCAAAGCATATGGACAAACAAATTAGATAACGTATATCTCTGCATTCTTTTTACTTAGCTTTTTGATGCTTTCTTCTGTCCTTCTTCTTCTCTTAGAGCTTTTCTCGCAGAGCTCTGTATTCTTATTAAATGTAGAAAATACAAAGATAAGAATCGAACGAAAAATATATTATATATTAACCAACCATGTAAAGAAGATGATTGTATGAAAATATTTTATACACTGTACAGGGATATGTTATATTATTTATATTTTACTAATATTTCTAAGTGATAATTCTAATATATCATAATTAAATTATACATAAATAATAAATATAATATTAATTTAACTCTGGTAAGCGAAGTTATAACAAAGCTATAACATGTTTTATTTAATAGCATATTTAAAATAATCTGCATAATTACTAAAGATTTTAGTTATATAGTTATTAATTCTTCTTTATATATACATAACTTATCAAGCGGCCCTCGTATTTGCTTGGTCCGTGCTGTGGCATGCAGTTTCTTTTATGTGCTGCCGTTGACAGTCAAGTGAAAAATGCAACTCGCCCGCCGGCATCTCATTGACATGACGATGACGATGGCGTTGACGACGACGACGACGAAGACGGCAAGATGATGATGTGAATGACGTTACGTTTAACGTTGGCAGCGAAGTTCAACGTCAACGTCAACGTAGACGTCGACGTCTGCTGCTTGGACCATTAGCGAGCAATTGCGCATAAAAGTCACGGAGATGGCAACTGACACTGCGGATGCAGTTGGATAGTTTTGGACATGAACTCAGCGATCAGCCAATATTAAATAATGTTGTAAAAGGCGAATACGAAAGCGAAGCATCGAATTGCTTTGGGGTATCGCTTTACCAGTGCGATGCGATGGCTAAATAAATAAATAAATAAATAAAATGAAATTAAGTTTGCGACTTTTCGTGTGCGGCGACATTTGTCTGTCTCGCATTTCTTGACTGCTGAGACCCATTCTCCAGGGCACTGGGGGCCAAAACACAAAGGTGAAATGACGATGGCGACAATGATGATGACGATGACGATGGCGATGACGATGACGATGACGCCAATTGCCAGTGCAATGCCATAAAAAATCGCAGCTCGTTTAAGCATTTTGTGATTTGTGTGTATGTTGTTTGTTGTAGTTAGAGCTGCTCAATCGCGTGTTCCTTTTGCCTTCCATTGTATCGAGTTAATTTATTGATGACAGACGTGCGATAAAAACCAAAAATGTGAATTGTCATTAGAACTCATAAACCTGATTGACAACATTGGAAAAGCCAACAGTGGCAATGTACAGCGATTAGCTGATGTTGTTTAGGTCTATTGAACTTTGGTTAAGTAGATATAATATAAACAGATATATAAATAAATGTAGTTACTAAACAGACTAAGAAAGGTTCTTGTCTAGTTGCTTTTGCAATGTGTTTACACTCTATGCAAATTAGTTGCTGTTATGCAGATATCAGAAAGCAGCACGAAATCAATGAGAAGTAAGCATAAAGGAAGAGAAAATATGCTTACCTTTGATTCTTAATAATCTATTACAGTAATATATTATTAATGTATATTATGATACTTTGCTTCTTGAGAGTATCACTTACAAAAATGATATATATTTAAAAATATTATTTACATGACTTTCAATTAGAATAAGTAACCACAATAATTTGATTTTAAATTCCAGAAATCAGCTCACCATCTGCACAAATAATTTCAACTCGACTTTGCATTGCGACATTTTTCCAACTCATTAAATCGCACTTCAAAAAACTCTACTTAAGAGACCCTCAAGTGCTGCAAATGCAACTTAATTAAGTCAAAATTCTCGGGCATGAAATTATATTTAATGAACCAAAAATAATACCGAAAAAAACCACAAAAATTTCGATAGGTAATAAATTTGAAAGTAAGCGCCAAAATGCAAACCTTAACCCTAACATGCCCGTGAAATGCAAATAAATCTTAAGCAAACTGCAAAGTAGACGTCGCCGAGACGTGGTAACTGAATAAAAAAGAATACCAGGACGGCGAGTATACATTAAATTAAATTGCTCAACAGTTTGTAATGCGGCACATTAGTGTCAAGCACTGACGAGGAAGAGGACGAGTCGAGAGGACGAAAGGACGCAAGGACATAATGAAACCGAAAGGGTTAGACCGGGACGACATTAACACATTGTTAGGACAAGCCGCTGACAATGGGACAGGGAACGGAAAGAAGTCGCGTTTGCTGCCGAAAATAATTTCAAATTTATAGACAGGACACACTGTGGTCCAGCAAGAGGATAACACCCTGTCCACAGCCAGTCCACGGGCTCAACGCTTTTAGAGATTTATGTCAACACTTCTGAATGAGCATAATTAGTGGCGAGTTTGTCCGGGAAAAAACAATTTACATGCAATTTGTTGCGTATAAATGCTTTTTATATGCAAATCGTGGTCAGCTGGCCAGGAAGTGGTCCAAAAAATGATTCAGTCGAGGATGCTACTGCAAGAAGCGACACTTTTATTATTTTCTGTTTTTTTTTTTTATATGTAACCAAATTCCTATTTATGATTTTTAATGAGGTTGTTCTATTCGTTATTATGATTGATGCAGCTCTTTTTTGGATGCTGCGATGCTGTGATACTGGGATGCTGGGAAATTTGAATATTTATGACCAGCGGTCATATATGATGCGGAAATTTTTATGATCCCGATGCATAAAATTAAATGTGGTCTTGCAAGGCGTTAAACTTGATTCTTAAGGCGGAAAATGCGTTGAATTATGTGCATTAAACGACATAATTATGTGCTGAATTTCTTTTAAGTTCAGTTGTTATGCAAATGTGCCTGGGAAAGGACAATAGATGACTTCTGTTTACTGTACTGTACTACGTAACTTTCTCTTCTGAAATAGTTCTTTTAACTGCAAATATATCAAGTAGTCTGTATCTACGGCTAAAGTAGAAAATATTGAATTCTTTCATTCATGTTTCCTACGATATATATGACACATTCGTGTGATATGTGATTAATTAATCAATTTGTCACACTTCCCCAAATTGCAAACGCTTCAACTGAGTCACTCAAGCATAAGACGCACTCACTGTCAAGCCAACGTAATAGATTAGGAAAAAAGAAAAAAGAAACAAGACGAAAAACTAATTAGAAAATTTTTGAACAACCCACACATAATGGGGATACTTGGCAATCCTTTTTGGCTGTGCTAATCACAAAAACGTGACGTCATTCGCCACGCCTTTATTATGATTTTTATTAATGATGACCATGTTAAATTCCATATGCATACAGCGATAATTCCCCTGCATTGTGGCAACAAATAAATATAAAGAAGAAAGCAATTTGTCTGGTAGACCAATTGCGAAACTCTCCTCAACTTTTGCCTGTGTGTTTAATCCGCGCGTTTAATTGAAATTGGTTTTAATGTCGGGAAGTATTATGCGGGTCCTAAGTCTTTGGTGGGTTAATCTCTGGCACATTGTCAAATCTTATAGATATTAATGATGTTTAGACATACAACCGAGTTACGAAACAATTAATTATGATATTCTTATTGACTGACTTCTCGTCTTTTTTAGTTTGTACGCCGATGGGGTTAAGCTTTAGCCCGCATATAATTTTTTAACTGTAACAATTTTAGCTTGTTTTAATCATGAATTATTACAGAAGGTGAGTTGCTTATTATTATGAGTTCTTTTTAGGGAACACAGAGCCTATTAGAAGCATTGTAAGTATTTAAATATATATTTATATATTTATATATTTATATATTTATATATTTATATATTTATATATTTATATATTTATATATTTATATATTTATATATTTATATATTTATATATTTATATATTTATATATTTATATATTTATATATTTATATATTTATATATTTATATATTTATATATTTATATATTTATATATTTATATATTTATATATTTATATATTTATATATTTATATATTTATATATTTATATATTTATATATTTATATATTTATATATTTATATATTTATATATTTATATATTTATATATTTATATATTTATATATTTATATATTTATATATTTATATATTTATATATTTATATATTTATATATTTATATATTTATATATTTATATATTTATATATTTATATATTTATATATTTATATATTTATATATTTATATATTTATATATTTATATATTTATATATTTATATATTTATATATTTATATATTTATATATTTATATATTTATATATTTATACATTTATATTGAAAATATTATATTATATTTAGAGTAGCTAAAATGAAGTGGGAATAGAATACATATTTGCATATGTATAGTTCTAATATAATTTCTATTAAGGTTTCCTTTTCTAAATTTCTCTTTCATTTATTTATATCTCCCACCGTTATTTCTTCTCCTCCTTCTTTGACTTCTTTTTAGCTGCCTGCTGATTTTGCCCCCATAAGTCAAGGCTTATCTTGTTCAATCAGCCATAATTCTTATGCCCGACCTAATGTACCTCGTTCGTTGTTTATCGTCGTTATTTTTCTTGGCAAACTTTTTAGCAATTTGGAAAATATGGCATAATTCAGGCATAGACATCCCCGTTGCTTTTTTATTTTATATAACTTGTAACTTGTATTATTGCCCACTTATTGACTTAATGTGCATTGCGATAACAATGGCAATAAGAATTTATTTGATATATTGAGAATATGGAAAAGCTGCAGATCCTCCGAGCAGATTTCAGTGAAAGTGCACAGCGGGTTGGCCCAGAACAGAACTCGGGGTTCACTCGGGGTTAGGCAGCTGTGCCAAAAAAAGTCAAATGCCAACTAATTAAAAGTCTTGGAAAGATTTCTGATGACACCAACAAGATCATTAATAAGGATTTCACGCGTCGAGCCTATTGCGTCGTTGATAAAAATTCTCACGTGTTCCAAATACTTATGTGTGCAACTGTATCTGTTCAATGAGACAAAAGTAAAAGAAAAGCAATGCAAATATTTATATAAGACACTTTTGTTGCTATTTTTCTTCAGCCATACCCAAATGTCAGTTGCGAACAAAAGGGTTAATGAGTTCAGTAACAACACGACGGCTACTTAAAGGCCTGATTAATGATGTAGTATACCGGGAAAAGAAAAACAGTTAAAAGTTCATATGTATGCAAAAGAAGTGAGTAAAAAAACAAACGAAACTTTGCATAAAATCATTAATTAAGCACAGTCACAGGATCACATAGAATATCACATAAAAATATGCAAATGTATGTGGAAGTCAAAGCTGTTTCTTGAAAAATCACATCGTATCCAATTATAAATTCATTGAAATGACATTTAGACCCGCAAGATATCAGCATCAATGCCATCAGTCAAAAGTTTACTTGCTTCCCCTTTCAACAATCGAAACAGTTACCATAAATATAATAAATGTTTGCTTAGTTTTATTTTGGTTGCAAATATGCAAATTGTCGACTTTCAGTTCCACACTCAATTAACTTTGTTGTCAATCAAATGCAAATATTGCTGCGGTTACTGCAATTTGTTGTTGCTGTTGTTGTGGCTCATTAGAATTGCTCAATTATTCCATCAATATGCATTGTTGTTAATCGAATTTCTGCAGTTCCCCAGAACTTCCACCCCTTCCCTGCTTTTGCTGGTGGCGTAAAAATTCATGAATATTTAAGTGGCCACCGTTGGGCATGTACATTTTTTACAGATTTGCTTTTTTTTTTGGGACTGCAGATGAAAGTCTTATGTGTGGTAGGAGAAATACCTATACAGTTTGTTCGATGTTCGATTTTGTAAATTTGCCTGGGAAAGTTTAGCAAGCGTGACGCAGCTGCAAAGGAAAAAACATTAAAAAGAAAGTATTAAGTTATGCAAATACTGAGAAGCTTAAGGAATCAATACATTACAGTGTTATCCATTAGAATCAGTTCCGTCCGCCTATCTCATAGGCTAATTCCAACAGATATGTTTCGATTTAGTTCAACAAATTCACACGTTGTTGTTGAACAAGCTTTAAACAATCGTTAAACAAATCAAACAACAAACTCAGCAAATATTCCCTCGCATTCCCCCGTTTCATACTATTCCCTGAAAGGATGATCAATCAAAAACTGAATTTTAATGTTATGCGGTGCATAAAACCCAACAGTAGCAACAAAACAGTCAAAACGGAAAACGAAATAACCATATCCTGAATGTTACTGACAAAACAAAAAGCAAAAACTCCACAAGAATTTCCAATGCGACACTCCGAAAAAATACCAAGGGTGCGCTGGTATTTTTCTAACCCTTTGCAAAGGCAAAATATTTGGAAAATTAAAAAAAAAAAAAGGAAAAGAAAATGCAAAAAAAGAAAACCATTTGACGGAGTGGCAAACCAGTAACCGGTAGCTGCCACAGCCAAAATAGTAAAAATTGTTGAAAATCCTATTAAGCGTTTCCTGGGCGAGTTTCGCGTCTGTTGCTGAAGGTATCGAAATTTTGTTCCTGCTTTCCGTTTTTGTTTGTTTTTTTTTTTTGAGTTCAGAGGCATGAAAATCACACCAGTAGAAAGAGATACAGAGCGGCAAGCAGAGTGAGAGAGAGAGGGTGAAAGGCAGTCACAGCTAGCCACATGCTTTTGACACTTTGACTGCTGGGAGTTTGGGGCAAGTTCCCTTTTTTACCGCTGCTCCGGCAGCGACTTAAATGTCTAATTTAAATGCATGCGCTTTTAACAGTTGTAGACAGAGATTGATGATGCTTCTCTTTGATTTTAAATTGGCGTCGACTAGCAATAGATAGAAGCCGCAGTACTCTCATATAATTGCTAACAAATAGCTGGGGTAGCGCAACGAAAAGCTTTTGCTCATTAACTGCAAATCATATCTAGCTAAAAAGATTGAATGAAAGGAAATTGTAGCTCACAGGCAGGTGCAGATTTTCCCTTAGATAGGGGTAGATCTCGCTGTAAAAACATACAACTCCTTCACATATGAGATACACACATGTCATCTCTACTCTATTTTCCTGTCTCTGGCAAAATTTATGAGCTCTAACAAATCAAGTTAGCCATGCTCACTTAACAAAACAATGGCCCAACTTTTTGTTATTGTGCTTAGGTGTACAAAATTTAAAGCATTTATCGTAAATTTTGATCGCTGCCGCTATAAAAACTGATAACATATGAGTTCATGTGTGGGGAGCCCTTGGGCTTCGGTCAGTAAATAGTGGCAGCACTCGGACAACCCTTAACCACACACACACACAAACACTCAGAGACATCCTGTTTGATACAATGATTAGGAAGTGGAAAACAATAAAAGGCTACCCACATTAGAAAGGCGACACTGTGAGCCGTTTTGGGCCAACTAGAACGGATGTCATTAGGCCTATTTAAAGTAGTTTTTGTGCCTCAGGCAAATTGTGTAAGGCATCGAATTGAAGTGAGAAGGTCCTTCGCTCTTGCAGCGGAAATCATAAACACACAAAAACACACACATCCCTGCCCCTCTGTCCTGGCACAACTGGCAATCTAACCGCAATTCGTTGTGCCTTTTGCGAGGGGTCAGATTATCAATTCATTGCAAGCAAGCACCTAAAAATATATATCAAAATCAATTTTCGAATGCCGACTCAATGAATGTCAAAATGAATTTTCAAACGCCGACGCAGCCATTGATAAAAGGTGATTCTGACTCACAATCGCTATCAATTAGTGCCACACAATTGAGTTTTTCACAATGTCATTCTCAGTTATTTTTGTTGCATTGGTTGCGCTTTACCTTTTTACTGCTTGCCACAAATTGCATGCTACAAGCGTTGGCAAAGGGTTAGAATTTGTATAATCGCATTGCAATGTGATCTATATAGGAAATAATAATATTCTAGAATATGTATAATTACAACTCACATTACAACACTCATATATATTTATACTCGAATATTATAAAGAGATTCAATTAAATGTTACTTTTATGGTACATAAATATTCCATTTAAATTAACAATTAAATTAAATATTATATTATTATTATATTAATTTAAATTAACATTTTTAAAGTGTATTTTAATATAATAATAATATATTTTTTTTTTTAATAATTTAATTAAAATGTATATCTAGCAAAAACTGTTCTGATTAAAAATTATGTTAAAATATATAATAAAAATAAAACTAAATAAATAGGAATATATTTCGGACTGCATTACATTTAAAATGTTATTTATTGCAATCAATCGATATAAATAAAAATATATACAATTTAATAATATACATTTTGTTATGTTTTGGCTTTTTTTTTCTTTAGAGAAATCCTTTCCCATAGCTAAGCCATGTATTCCTTAGTGCAAAATCCCTCTAAGATTTCACACAATTTTTTGCAGCTGCCCAAAGAAAAATTCACACAATAATATGTATTTTATGGTTTTGTGTTTTATTAATTGCTGCAAATTTACTGCAAATTTAACGCAATTCTTTGCAGATCAATCAAACTGCATTTGCTCATGTCAAACACAAATCCCAAAATAAATCAAAACAAAAAAATAAGAATAAAAAACTGTATAAGAAAACATATTAAAAGAAACGCAAAGTCATAAATATTTTGAAAGAAGCAAAACCATAAAAATTCAGTGTGAAATGCATAAAAAAGAATAAAAATATAGAAAGGGAACGAGAGCGAATTGCAGCGCGAATTTCACACAGTAAAATTAATAATAAAAAGAAAAAAAATGCTAAAAACCACCCAAAATGCAATTGTGAAGTTTAGTTTCGTTGTGGATTGCTTTGAAGTGGGTAAAGGCCAATAAATGCCCATCAATGAACCTTCGTTTCAATGCAGTTTTGAAAACAGTTTAAATTTTGATTTGGGTGCGCAGTTTTTGGGTTGCAATCTCGAAGGGGGTTGGCAGTTGGCCAACCCTTTCAAGCGAACCGCGACTGGCCACTGATGCGTCGCGTCCAAGCGCTAAATAAATCATTTCTCTTCGATTAATTCGCTTGCTGACATGTGGAGAATACACACACTCACACTTGCATACGAGTGTGTGTGTGAAATGCGAGAGGGTCGGGGAAAGGGTTGTGGGTATTTTAGGCTTAAAAGGGTGACGGCTAAACGGTCGCTACTCCTGTCAAATTTTGGCTTTTGCTCCGCTTTGTAGTGGCATGGAAAATTGTTTTTTATATACAACTTCGGTCATAAGTTATAAATTAGTCGACTTTTCAAGTGCTTTAAAGTCCCTAAAGGGGCAGAGTATTAGCAGGAAACCCCCTTCTCTCTCACCTCTCCCTTCGTTTCTCTACCAACTTGCCACCATTGACATTTCCACATCATTGATTTACTTGGGTTCTGTTCTGTTTTTTTATTTTATTGTATACATTTCTTTTTTTTTTTTATTTTTAAATTGTTGCCTCTCACATTGTGCGTAACAATTGGCACTTGAGCCGTGCGCATTTTTAAGTGCATTGATTAATTTTTATTTTGATCGTTTTGAAATCAATATTGTTTGCAAATTTCTGTAAATATTCTTTGACTCTGCCTCCCTGCCAAGCAGTTGGTCTGTGTAATTTGCCACTTTGGAAGGGTTTCGCTGCAATTTATGTAGTGGAAATCTGTTAAAAGGATTACAAGTTGAGTAGCGTGAGAAAGCTGATAATGGGTAGGTTGGATGTAGTAGATCTTGAGAAGAATAAGAAAATAGCAATGGGCTAAGACAAGGCAAGACAAGGAATTTAAGTAGAAGCTTAATAAATAGAATTTTGGTTTATTTATTATTAATTATTTATTTCATTTATATTTATATAATATTTATTTTTCATTTATATTTAATTTCATTTAATATAAGTAATTTTAATATAATAATTCTTATTTTATATAATTATTTTTATATTAACTCTCTTTTCACTTATTTACCGATAAAATTATTTATATGAAGATTAACATTAATATAAACATTTAATATTATTTATACTTTTTTTCATTTAATAATCTATTTATAAATTTAATTTTTCTGGTTAATTATTCTTTTATTATATATATTTATTTTTAACTTATTCAGTTTTAATTTTTTTTTAAATATTTATATTTATTTAATTTAATATTTTAAGTATTTCTTACTAGCTACATTTCATAACTTCTTTATTTATATTATTATTTTTAAATATTTTCTTTTAATTTCTTTTTCTTTATTTATACATAGGTAAATTTATTAGTATTTTCATATTTTAATTTATTTATATATTTACTTATATTAACCTTTATACCTTTTTTTCATTAAACAACTTAATCGAATGAAACACACGCCCAGCCACCCAAGTGTGCCCATTGTTGTTATCAATTGCGTCACAAGCGTGCCTCACTTTTAACCCTAGAGATAATTTAATCAGCGCTACTTCAAGTAGGCAGCACTGTCTGTCTGTCTGTCTGTCCACAACATCAGCATTGTAAGAGCATAAGAAAGGGAGCAAAGGATCAGCTTGAGGACGAGCAGCAGGCACTCAGTTCATGTGTGATGTGAGATTTACGCGTTCGCCTTTCACTCGGAAAGGCAACTGAAATCAAAGCGTAGCAAATTGCGGGCACACAGCAACAGTGGCAGAGTCAGGGGCAGGGGCAGTGCCAGGGCCAGGGGCAGACAACTTTCACTGCACGGATTAGCAGGCACGTGACTTTTTTCCAATGCGAAACACAGTCGACTCGGAAGGAACCTTTGTTTGGCTGCGGCGCGTATTGAAAGCCGATTATATGTACGAGTATTTACACTTCATTATGATGATGGAGTGCGCGCTGAGTGGACAATGGTCAGCTGGTCATCCAGTGAGCTGGTCATCCAGTGAGCTGGTCATCTGCTTGGCTGGACTACTTAATTATGTCACATTGGGTAAATTTATTAATTTTTCTTTCTTTGCCGTGCAAATCGATTTGTTATTATCTCGATATCGATAACTATTAATGTGAATTGTCAAAGGCGACCGCCCCAATTGACATGTGAAGGGTGTGGCCAATTTGCATGCTACTGACACGCGTCAGCTCTGTCTGTCAAGGGATCGTGGAGTGAGTGGGGGGGAGGGGGATGTTATGCAAATAAAATAAAAGTCAGTCTGTCAATAGATGTGCTTGGACATAGGTCAATGAGTGCTACTTAATCAATGTCAGCAGCTGCAAAAGCCTGGGAATTTTTCGCTAAATGGCATTCTGTATGGCTGTCTGTACGCGCTGGGAATGTGTTAACTTATTCATGATATAACTGGGCCATAAGCGGCGGATAAATCAGCTTAGCTTAAGCTATATCATATTTGAATACCTTAATGTTAACGCATCTGCACTGAGGGCTTCAGAAATCCTGCACACAGTTGCCTCACCGTTGGTGTCTAATGATTGGCCAACTACCAAAATAGGTGGCATTGATATAATGGTATGGCCAACGCAACCAACTGGGCATCAACTCAACTCTTTGTCAGGCATTTTCAATTTCGTTAATGACCCAAAAGTGCCGTAAAGCAATTTATACATGGTCCAGTATAGGCCAGAGCTGTGGCAGTGTATGAGTCTGAGGTGGAACTGAGCTCAGCTGACAGAAGACAAATAATAGCGCAGCAGGACATTGACAACAACACCCGAGCAACGAGCAGCATGGAAGAATTGGAAAATGGGCAAACGACTGACTGACAGACAGAGGGACTGAGAGACAGACAGTCTATGGCAACCTGGCAACTGGTCAGTAATTGACTGCCGTTGCAGTTGATGGTCTGTGTTCGCTGGTCAAACACCGATAATGAAGCACAATTGTTGAACGTGGCAACAAATTTTTGGGGGGCAGCAACATACAAAGTGCAACTGCAACAAGCCTAGACACCGTTGTGCTGTAATTAATCATATTCCTCTCGTCCTCTCCAACTCCAACTTCATCCTCCGTTTCTAGAATGACTTCTTTTATGGGCACTCATAAACCATGAACGATAATACTCAAAACTCCAAACTCCAAACCTCTGAGCTATTTTCAACTAATTTAAGGTGTTGCCTCGTTGCAAGAGGTAAATAAATCATTAATTTTCCATGTCCAACAGACTTTTGGAGACTCTTTTTCTTCGTTTTTTTTGAGAATGCATAGTTTTTTTTTTTTTATTTGAGAACCGCCTGTGGTTTTGTGGGTGTTGACACATGTTTAAGCGCAGGGAAATAGAGTCTCAGGGAGCCTCTGCAATGAATCATAAGATTAATGAATCAGCAAAAGGTTTAAGCACTAAATGTCAATCCGGCAATCTGAAGAAGCCTTCGTCTGGGCCACTTCAAACAATTAACTCGACCCCCCAGCTAATTCTAACTACTCTCAGCTCCAGCCCCCAATTCATTGCTTCAGCTCTGTCTTTGCTGTTAAGTTTAGTTTCTCCGCCTTTGATATTTGATTTGCCTTTTCCGACATGCAAGTATCCATATCCCCCACCGTCCCTCCATTGAAGTAACAACTCTGTTTGTGGTCATATTGCGTTTCACTTTTGCTCCACTTTCAGTTTTTCGCCTCGATTTGCATTGTATGAGGTGGCATCAGGGCGTTTGTTGGGGGCGTTGTGTGCTAAAGTCCAGTAACTGGGTCAACGCTGTCGTCCCATGCTCGGGGGCGTATATATATACATATGTACATAGGTTACTGTACTTTCAGCTCAAAATGGAAAAAAAAATCAATAGGCCAACTTGTAATTATTTCGAGACTTTAAGTGCATGCAAAGTTCACTTTACACTTGAGTTTGAGGCGTCTGTGAGTCATTTTGGTGAATAGGAAACCTATTATTCAACGCATTGTTGTAGTTCAGTGACTGCACAGTGGTTAAGCAGGATAAATTGGATGTACAAATGCGGAACGGAGATACTCTAACAACTTAACAACATAGTTCTTGTTGTTGCCGAAATAAAAGTAATTTAGCAAATACTGTATATATTTACATACATACATATATAATTGTGTAAAGATTATTATTTTTTTAATTAAATAGTTAAATAAAAGAGAGAGCTTCGTTACAAGTGTACACAAGGGTTAATGCAGAATTCACTGTTGATAAACAGAAGAAAAGGAGACGTGAAACTAATGCAGTGAGCAGTTGAACTGTGTTCAGTGCATGGATGAGCGCAGGAAAAGGAGACGAGATCAATACTGATTGTTATAATTCTCTCTCCTCTTTTCACTCTCATTCGTCAGCTCATGCAAATAGTTTTTTTCAACTTGCGTGGGAAGCGGAGGATGCATTCAAATCATTGAAATAAAGAAAATGCAAATAAAGTGCAATAAAGCAAAGTGCACGACTAGCAGTTACCATATATCTACTGTTTACTACAATTCTTTATAGATTCGCTACTAAATACCGTAGGTTGAATGAAATGAAGAATTATCACTCATTTGCAATTTTAGTTACCCTAACTTACACAAGCTTTTGGTGTAAGTTAAATGGCTGCAGGGTATAAACAAAAAGCTAATATATCCCTGCACAGGTTATAAAAGTACATAAATATGCAAAGCAAGCATAATAATTAAATAAGAAACAGAAAACATACATAAACTGTGTTTATTTACATACATATTACATATGTGCTAAATACATACTTTTGCAATCATGCTACACATTGTATATACATATATATATATACATATATATACATGTATATACATATTCATATACATATACATATGCGAAAACATATACATAGGTATCTATCGCGCTGTCTCGCTCGCTCACATGTTGACGCAGCACAGCGATTCATTGCAAAATGTTGTTATCTTAGTGCTTTATATTTTGAATAACTTTCTTAATTCTCTGCCGATCCTAATGAAACTTTCAGGACTGCTTCTGAAAAGATTAGATTGAAAAGCTGTTAAGTAGGAAATATGTAAGTACTTATACATAGACTTTCATCAGCTTGCCAATAGCATATTCGATTTGCGGGGGAGGGCTGAACTTTTATATAATTTAATAGAAACTGTTTATGGTTATCCCTGTATACAGGGTTTAATTAAATATAATTATAAGTAATTCAATATTTAATATAGAGAAAATATAAACAGAAACTGTAGCTAATTATATGCTATCTCTTGTTTAATATAATTATCTTCTGTGCTGTTCTCTAATTAACTCTAATTAAATTAACTTCAAATATGCTATCATAAACTGTTTGCCACATACACCCACACATACATACACATTCCATGCATAATTGCAGGTGCTAAAATTTCAATCCAGCACTCAGGTCTAGAAACAGGACACGCGACCAAACGTGGCTGGATATATAACAACATTTGCATACCCTACAATTTCCGAATCGCTTATCGTTGCCAAAAATCAAGCCACACGCGAAACCAACAACAAAAAATGAAAGAGCACTTAACCCTAACGGGCAATGGGTGAGGAAAGGGGCAAATGGCAGGGGATAGCAGGCGCCGGGTCAAGCGAGGACCCTAATTCCCTGTACGCTTATTGTCCTGTCACGACAATTAAATTTGTTCATTGCGCTTTTGCGCGATTTAAATTAAGATAATGTGGCAAATTAGCGGCCCGAAATGTTTGCATAATTATTAAACACAAGGAAAAAGGAAAACTTTTTAACTGTCCGCTGTTATCAGGGACTATGGATCATTTGTCACAGATGTTACTTTTTATTTGGGATCGAGTGTGTGCCAGGGGGGTGTGTGACCCTGATGACTTGAGCATTTGCCAGTTAGTTCTCTCTTCTCTCTCATTTCATTATATTTGCGGTTGCTCTTAAGCAGCGTAACCTTTTAATTTAACCCTTGCCACAACTAGTGGCATGACACCACAAAAATATGCTTGCAAGCAGCATTTGGTTTTTACCATTTTTCCATTCAAGGTGACATATTGGCTTTAACGATAAGGATCGCTAACTGTTTGCCCTTATTGCATGTGGGCTGTTCCAACGGCAACGCAAGGGTTAAACGCCCTGAGGAGGGAATTCTTTTCGATTTGTTAAACTCTCAGCAGTCCAAGCTAAAACTATTTAAATTATTTCGAAAAAAATTTTGAATGGTTTTATTGTTTGTTGATACTAGGCATGGCCTAACGCGTTAATGGATTGATGCTTAGAATTGAACAGGTATTCAGCTCTCTTTTGTTGGGACAGGTTGCTAGCAATGAAGGCCGACAATGTGAGGAACATGGATAATATTAATGCTGAGATGGAATACATAACTCTGGCAACAACTGGCATATACACCAATATACAAAGGTAGGTTACACTTATTTAAAAATATAGAATTTTCCACAACTAAGTAAATATTCTTAAGCGATCAGAGCGCTCATTACGCTGGCTCCAATGAATGTAAGTAGAGTTTATATATAAATGCTATAACAACAGTACTTTCAAATAACTCCCAGATCAATGTCAAGAGAACAATTGTAGCCAAAATCATGTCGACAACAGCAATGGTCAGTTTGGGTATTGTAACTACTCTGCATTCCCAAACTGTTGCTCTTGCTGCTGTGGCTATGATTCAAAAGGCAACAACAATAACAACAACAACTGCGAGTCAGTTGGTCTGGCAACATCGCGAACAGCGCAAAATACCCAAAATTATGGCCAAATTGAGTATCAGTTTGAATATGCCAATCAGTCCAATAATCGTAGTGCTGGTGGCATGGAAAGCTACGCTATGAATGCACTCCCCTCAGCTATGACCTACCAGGTAAATAATGAGTACAACAACGTAGGTAGCTTTCCATCCGGCTTGCAACAAGAAGCGCCAATGAATTATTTCAAAAATCCATCTTTGGATCATATGGGAATGAATATGAATCAAATGAATACCGAGTACCATGAGAATTATTGGAATTATTCGAATGATTCGAATGATGCGCTACAGAGTCAAACTGTTTACAGCTCAGACTTTCAGCCACTTCACGAAAAGGGAAATAACTTCAATCATTTTCCAAATAACAGATTTCTGAATAAGCAAATGTTCGAGGATATGTTTCAATCAAATCATGGCCAATCGATGTCTCCTGGGTGTGACTATCACTTTGGCGATCCAATTTACGAAATGGGTGATAATCAACACGTCGGAAGCTTTCCCATCTCTAATGCCAACTATACGCAAATGTGTAATTCCTGATTCTCAAAAAGCTTCGCTGGGGTTTCTTCCCTAACAAATAATGTTAAAAATTGTACAGACTTAAATTGGAGGAAATATGCTTTTTAAATATAAGATAATCAATTTATAATTGAAAGAAATAATTACTTATTAATATAAGCAGATTGAAGTTTTATTAAATGTATAAAACTCTTTGTTCGACCAAGAATAATATAATATAAAATAGAGTATATGTATAAATATAAAAGACTTTGACGTGATATAATTATTAGTATTTAATTGAACAGATAGGACTTTAAAGTAATATAATTAAAATAAGTTATGATTCCGATCCAAAATAATATTAAAGAATTAAATGCAAAGTTGAGAAACAGATAAAGCAATTAACATTTAAATTAAGTAAGCCTTTTATCGAGATTTTTACTGAAACACTGAGAATATTTGATATGCAATATTAATTAATAATAATAAAAAAATTAATAATAACGTTAATAATAAAATGATTAATGATACAAATAAAATAAATACTAATATCAAAGTTATTTATTTTTAAACTTTTTTTTAATCTTGGAACGAAATAATATAGAAATATTAAAATAACTATACTTATTTATAGTACGAATTGTCTGTAGATAAAATAAATAAATATATATAAAATTAAATAATTTAAGATAAATAAATAAATATATAAAATAGTTGAGAATAAAACAGAAAAATGCATAACTTTTTGAAATTTATTAACTTGATAAAATATAAGTCGATTATGTTTTTTTTTTTGTATAAAATTGTATTTATTTTGGTTTGTCTTATAAAAAGATTTAAATTGCTTACAAATGTGTTTAAAGTTTTGACACTTCTCATATTCATTATTTAGCTGCTTACGAAAAACTGGAGAAACATAAATAATATAGTATATTTAATTTTGCTAAAATCAATCATAATCGTAAAATATGCATAGATATTTTTTGTTGTTGTGTTTAACTTTTGTTTTCTTTTATCAAAAATTGCTTAAAATTTGTTTTGCTTATTGGACATTTATTTTTTAGTTATATTTTATTGGGCTGTTTTTATTTTATTTTTTTTTTTTAAGTTTTTGGTTCGGCGGTTGTATTGACATTTATTTTATTTGATGTTTAGTTTAGTTTTGTGTATATATAAAAATTGTCTGCTTATTTGCTATTTTGTACAATGTAGTTGTTGTCTTTGTTGTATTTCTCATTTGTTACATTTGTTGCATTCTTTCCAGTTTTAATCAAGTTCTTGTTCAAGTATGTTTTATAGTTATTATTTAGGCTAATTGAAATGTTAAAATTTGACATATATGTATATTGTATATAGCTAGTAATTCTTATGTGGCATTTATAAGTATGATAGTGTTGTTTGCTTGTTTGTTTGTTTTATAAATGTAGACACTGATGTTTAGTTTAGTTGTACGATATACGGAAATAAGTCTTTGCAGCGACGCCTGAACCAACTTTGAACCCAACTTTACAACCCGAAACCTTTACACATTTCAAAACTTAGGCTTACAAAATGTTTTACTCAGCTCGGCTCTATCTCAACTATCTCTACTCTTCTTAAAAAATTTGACACCAAAATGTACCAACAATCAAATATCACTTTCAGCAAATCGTTGACAAATTTGGAATTTTCTCAAAAATCAATTATAAAATACATTTTGTTAGCACTTTCAACTTTATCCGTATCTCCTTCTCTCTCTCTCTCTCTCGCTGTCTCTCGCTTCCCCCAAAAAATCACATTGCGCTTTGATTGAGCTGCCACCAAAAAATACTGTACAATCGCCAGTTGTGTGTGTGTGTGTGTGTAGTAGTAGTAGTCTTTCGTCTCCTAGCCAAATCTATTGCCTTTTTGAGCTCGCATCAGTCACATCTCCAGCGGCATCTGCATCTGCATCTGCTCCATCATTCGGATTGCTTGTGCCGCTGCTTATCTCGAAGGAGATCTGTATGACCGTCGGCCTGCGTTGTGTGGGATTGTAGCTGTAGAGACGCAAGGCATAACAAAAGATTTGGGCCAACAGCTCCCAGCAGCCAAATTCGGACATGGACATGGCGCCCTGTTCCCGCCCCAAAGGCACAGAAATGTTGGCGCGAAATTGTGAATTGCCAGCGCGTTGTTGTTGTTGTTGTTGCCGCTGCTGTTGTTGTTGCTGCTGTTGTTGTTGCTGCTGTTGATTTCGTCGGGAGTTGTTCTCCCGAGTATTTGTTGTATTTCCTGCTGCTTGTTGGCTGCTTCTGGCCAACAATTGCGCCTGATCGGGTATAAAGTAAGCAATTGCCATTGTCTTTTATTTCTTGAATTTATATTTATACAAATTGTAGAAATAATATATTGCACTTATTGCACTGTTTTATCTAATTGCAATGCACTTTGCTTGAGTTCTTGAAAGTTTATCACTTTATGAATATTTTTATTTTTAAATATTTTCTCGTTTGGCGCCAAAACGTAACTTTGCACACGTCAAGTGGGAAAATACGCTGAACGAGCTTGAATTGCGTTGTGTTGTTGCCTTATCAAAGGTTCTGTATGGACTGACTGTAAATATCCTTGCCGCAGTCACTTTTATAAAATAGCTGCGCTGCCAGCGACAACAGCGACGACGACGACGACGACGACGACGACGTCGCTCGTGCTTCCTAGGAAGCAACACGGCGCTCGCTCGGGCAAATGTCAGCCCTCTCCACGCTGCGAATGTGTATATATGTGTGTGTGCGTGTGCTTTGTTTATGCCAACAACCAACCAATTGAACCACCAACCACAGCTTCACTCACACCACAAGCCCAAAAACGCATCTCACCCCCGTTTCAATTGCCACCCCAAATTCACAGTCACGGCTGGGCTTTGGCTTTGTTGCCTTTTGTGAGAGCGTAAACCCACAGTCAGCAGGAGAGAGCAAGACAGAGAGAGTGAGAGAGAGCGCGCGCGGAAGTACAAAAGCGAGAGAGTAACCTCAGCACTCAAGAGACAGTTCGCTTTACGTTACGCCCGCTTACGTTAGACATGTAAGTAACGTAAGCAGCTTAGCAGGGAGAGTTTTCGATTGAGGGGAGACTGAGTCTGTGCTCTATGGGCTTGCTTGGACTAATACGCAATTGAGGGGTATTCATTCGAACTTCCAATGCATTTCGAATGTATTTGTTTGTATTATTTCTTGCTTGGCAATCAACAATTGTTATTCCCCTGAAAGGACGAAAGAAAGGACATGGGCATGGACATGGAAGGACATAGTGCGTTTTTTGTAATTATGTAACTACACATTTTTTAGATTGTTAAACATGTATATTTTTGGGGAATTATACATGCAAAAAAATTTACATTTTATAATAGTAATAGAGCATAGAGAATAATATATAATAGAGCACAAGCCTTGTAGTGGATAAAGGGTATCTTTCATACCGTGCTTATTCTTGATCCTTAATCTGTTTTCTTCTGCATTCCCCTTTCTAGCGCCTCGGAGTAGCATCAGTTCTTCGCCTTTTGAACCCTTCTCTAATGTATCTGCCTGCATTTCTATTAATCTCTTTTATATAAACCATAGGCGTTTCTAACTTTCCATGCATTCCCCTTTAAATCTCCCCCCAACTTTCTACTTTCTCAGTCTGCCTTCAGAGTTTCTTCCTCAAACCTTCATCAACTCTTCAACCTTTCTTTAACCTGCTTTCATTGCATTCTACTGACTTTCCATTCATTCCAATGCTTGAGAAAACATCCTTAAACCTCCTTCAACCTTTGTCCCTCAACTTGCCTGCTAAGAGTTTTCCTGATATTCCACACATTCCAAGGTCTAGGGAGCATCTTTAAGACTCCTTCAACCCAAGGCATTGCTTAGTTGCAAAGGTGTCCCTACTCTCATCACGGATATGGAGGCACCCTTAAACCTCCTTCAACTTGACACTCCTTGTAACGCATTTTCAATGCGGTTCTTCCAAGCCTTCAACTTGGCCCCACTCAACCCAATGGGAATCTCAAATTGACCTTCAAACAAACAGTTGCCAGTTTCGACTTCAGCAAACATTTGCTGACGCCGGCTTTGGCCTTGAGTTTCTCCCCCAACCCAAACCATCCACAATAACGAGCTCATCCATTATGATAAACCACTTCCTGCTAGTTTACACTCCATACACACACACACACACACACACACGCACACCCACACAGAAGTGTAACAAAATTGTAAAAGATTCCTTTTAGTTGCCATGGGGGCTCCTCCAATGTTTCAATGTCACTGCCAAGGCCAAGTGGCTGACATTTCTGTGGTAAATGGCAAATTCGCCTGCTCCAAAGCTTTTTTCTCAATTTGCCTCAAGGTCACGCCGGCCGGCAACGGGAGTTCCTACATTTCCTACTCGCTCTCTCCCTCTCTCCCTCTTTCTCTTTTTTTGTGCGTGCGTCCTTGACAATGAAAAACGTTTAGGGAGCATTCCCTAACGGGTCGATTCGGTCTCTCTGTTGGCTGCAGCGTGGGCGGCCCTTTGACACAGTTGACAGCACGTGCTTTTTATGCGTGTATACAGCAACATTCCCAAGGTCCTTGGGTATTGATTAAATGTGCAGGGAGTTGTGCGTGGTCAGGCGATATAAAGCTTATTATTTAAGGAAGGAAATATGCTTTGATTGACTTGAATTTAAGTTAAGGTTTGGCAACTTAATTAAGCTATTATTTGGCATAGCTTCAAATGAGGTGGGCAAAGTGGCAAAGTAAAGCTTAGAACGGCAGGCGAATAGTTATTTTGCTTGCTGAATGTAAGGTCCTACTTAGTTTAAAGAGAATGGTTAAGTAATGGATTAACTTTAATTAAACTTATGGTTGTCAAGTAATGGTTTCCCTAATATTAAGTAAATTAGTGAAATAATATTAATGAACAAAAGGCAAAATTGAGAAACATATAAAGTAATTTAAACTTCAAGTAACTTACAACAATTTTTAAAATGTTATGTTCTTATTTAATTCTGATTTTTACTTAAATACTATGAATATTTGATTAACTTTTGGCATTTAGTATGCAACTATTAATTATTAATAATATTAATAAAATGATAAATAATAAAAGAAAATAATTAATACTATTAGTCTTTTCCAAACTAAATAATTTCGAAATATTAAAATAGCTTTAGTTATTTATAGTACAAATTCACTGTAGCTAAAATAAATAAATAAATATATATCAAATAGCTAAGAATTTAAATGCATTATTGTATTTATTTTTGTTTGTTGTATAAATAGATTTAAATTGCTTACAAATGGGCTCAAGCTATTGACACTATTCATATTCACTTTTTAGCTACTTCTGAAAGACTGGAGACATATATATACTATATTATTTATTATATAATTTTGTTTGTTTGATGAGTTTCTTTTTTTGAAGGCATATGGATTGCAAGGGGAACTCAGCTGCAGATGTAAAACTCTTGAGAGATCGGCCTAAGATAATAAAGGATAATAATTATCCTTTTATTCCAAATACCTACCACGTCTCCAGGAGAACTCTTAGGTTAAGTAAGATGCAAAGTTCAGGGAAATCAATCGGAAATTGAATCCGCTCTGTGGTATTTCAAATTTGCCAACAGCTTTTCAATTTTCTTCTTTAATCATATGAAAACGTGAAAATGCCCAGGCGATCTACCACACGTACTCAAAGTTTAATCTTAACGACAGCTGAGTCCAAACTTGCAGCAGCATGTGGCATGCAACTTGCAGTGCTTATCAGCAATAAGCAGCCGCTGCCGACAGGCAACA
Organism: Drosophila funebris; assembly: GCA_018901825.1. Taxonomy (NCBI): domain Eukaryota; kingdom Metazoa; phylum Arthropoda; class Insecta; order Diptera; family Drosophilidae; genus Drosophila; species Drosophila funebris. The sequence goes on along the minus strand of JAEIFK010000367.1, from coordinate 315,398 downwards.
GCTGCCAAACTGCACTTGAAGCTCATTAAAAATTTACATCAGCCAAGTTGGATGAGTATATATATACTATATACACATGTACATATTTGGTGGAAAGCGACTGTGGGGAAATGCATTAAAAACGCTGTGAAAACACGGCAAATGAAACGCTATGAAAAGTGCACTTTACACATTTGTGCGTAATGATTTTCCATTAACGTAAATTTGAATTAACAGGCGGAGTGGAAGTGAATAAACGCAATTACAAGTATGCCAATGTTAAAACAACACACACAACACGTGCAAACCCCTTCCACGGAGTCACAGCAACACTTGGTGCTTCTGGCATTTGATAAATGCCAATGGTATTAACTGGGCTTGCAATACTCAATCCTTTTGCCATCCTTTGTTGCCTATCAGATGAGCGCCTGATGCGGCACTGACATGAACGCCATTCCCAGTCAATAGCTGCCTCCCGAAAGCTCCTACTACTGCCACTCCTACTGCTACTTCTGCTACTCCTTCTGCTACTCCTCTCCCACCCTCTTTAGTTGCATCTCCTTTAGCGACATCCTGGCTGCTGTTTATGTTAATTATTTATTTTGTACAGCCGCTGTTGCCGCATTTGTGTAGACTTTTCATCATTGCCATAAACATTAAATTTTATGTTAATGTTACAGTTTTGTGTTGTTGTCGTTGTTGTTGTTGCTTTGGTTATTGCTGTCTGTTTTGCATTGCATTTGTTGATTTTAATGCTCTGCTCTTTCAAAAGGTTTGCGGGGGAGGGGAAATTTCTCTGATAAGGTGAGAAGTGCTCAATGTTTCTGGGCAAAAGTTGAAGGGAAATCTTCATTGTTCTCAAGCAAGCATATGCTAAAATCAATACAAGCAACAGTGGAGTATGCTAGACTGCAATGTACCTTGTCAACAGTGTAGTGTAATAGACCCTGTCTGCAATTACAAATGCATCTAAGCACTTGGAGAAATGCTTGCGTATGCTAAAATCAATACAAGCAACAGTGGAGTATACTAGACTGCAATGTACCCGGACAACATTGGAGTGTAATAGACTGTAATGTACCCGGTCAACAGTGGAGTGTGATAGACTGTAATGTGCCTGTCTGCATTTACAAATACATCTAAGCACTAAAGAAATGATAACATATGCTAAAATCAATACAAGCAACAGTGGAGTATACTAGACTGCAATGTACCTTGTCAACAGTGTAGTGTTTTATAGACCCTGTCTGCAATTACAAATGCATCTAAGCACTTGGAGAAATGCTTGCATATGCTTAAATCAATACAAGTAACAGTGGAGTGTGCTAGACAGCAATGTACCCGGACAACAGTGGAGTGTGATAGACTGTAATGTACCCGGTCAACAGTGGAGTGTGATAGACTGTAACAGTCAACAGTGTAGTGTGATAGACTGTAATGTGCCCTGTCTGCATTTACAAATACATCTAAGCACTAGAAGAAGTGCTTGCATATGTTAACATCAATAAAAGCAACAGTGGAGTGTGCTAGACTGCAATGTACCCTGTGAACAGTGAAGTGTGGTAGACTGCAATGTACCCTGTCTCCATATAAAAATGCATCTAAGCACTATCAGAAATGCTATTCATGAAGTCGAGTGAATCTGAGTTGGTTCCCGTTTTATTATGAAATTCCCTGAACTATAACTATAAAATTTATTAAAAACCTTCTGTGATTTTCTGTTTGATAATTCGCTTAGATCATAAGATTTATATATATTTACAGGGTATTATTTATCAACGTTTCCATTTATTTTCAAAAATTCCCATTCAATTGAAGCATAAGTATATCATCTTTCTGGTTGCCAAGTGATGATATTCACATTGTAATGGAACAGATGTGTAGCATGAAGTATGCTTTATAATTTCGCAGATATCAAGAAATTACAATGTAATGCAACTTTACCCCAAGAGGTACACCATGCAATATCCCTTACTCCCCAGCACATATGCTAGCATCACTTGAGGCCCATGATTCGAGACGTTAGGGTCCCGGAATCGTACTCTCTCTCTCTGTGTGTAACTACTTAAGCCTCATCATCCGCACTTTAATACCCATCAGCCAATAGCCAGACCAAACAGCTCCCCAGTCATCAGCATTGTGCTCTATAAGGACCACAACTTTTCGCACACACAGAGATAGAGAGAGAGAGAGAGACAGAGAGAGATACAGAGAGAGGAAAGAGAGAGAGAGAGAGAGAGAGAGAGAGAGAGAGAGACAGAACACACACATACTTGCACTGTGCAATTATTTCATGCATTGTTCAAGGATTGTTCGACTGCTTTTTGCAAAAATTTTCTTTGTATTAATGTGGAAAGGCAAAAGTGTTGTCAGGGGATTTACGCGCTCACAATGAAGAAGAGGCCAGTCTGAGGAGGACCTGCTCCAAACGGAAATGGCAACAATGCGCGCCACTGTCCGTACTGAAAACAATTGACCAGGTCTTTTGTGTGGATAGAAAGGGGAAAGGCGGGCGGACAAGGATTACGCATGAGTTTACAAGATGCGCACAGCACTTAATGATTTCCACTTATGCAATGCAGACAACATGACCAGAACCATGGACAGGCTTCTTATGCCCTTCCCCTGCTCTTGCCGTTGCCCCTTCCCTTACCCAACCGTTCCATTGCACTTGCTCAATTCCATTTTCAATACTCGTTGATGGTTGACCATTTACCCGAGTGCCTACGGTACCATCATCCAATCCAAGTGCCTCTCATTGTGCAATCCTTTTGCTAATCTATATGTAAATTTAGCACAACACACAAGATACTCTTGGGGGGCAGATAACAAGTGTAAAATGAGACATGCGAGACTGGCAGAAGAACCAAGGCAACAGCATCAAAATGTTCAACTTGCTTTGGCATTGGCAACAGTCAGAGACTTCTTTAACAGATGACGTCATAATGTAGAGTGTTTGACAAATGGCTAAGACAAAGAGCAAGCCAAAAAAGGAAACAAGCAAGCACAACTGACAACATACTAAAAACTTGACAAAGTGTTGGCTAAAGTGTCAGCAGCAGGAGCCAAAGGCACGCATTATCCTTTGCTGCCGTTTTGCATATGTGTCGACTGTTGTCTAAGTGTGCGTAAAAGATAAATAATCATGTGATATCATCAGGGCCAGCATGACGGGGCAAGAAGTGGCAACGCGAGGCGCTAGTGCGAGCCAAAAATTAATTTCATACATTTTAAAATTTCAATTTATTTTGCTGCGCACGAATGCGCGATGTCTTCAAGCAGACAACGCCCACAACAAGGAGATCCCTGCTCAACACAAGCCCCCACTCAAACCCCTCCATTACGATTCAAGCTTGCCACATGTGTGGGGGGTGTGTGTGTGTCTCTTAGCTTGGCTTTTGTTTTGCTGCCTTGGCCGTGTGTCGTTTTTCTTCTGCTTGTCCTTTTTTCACACTTGTCACTTGCATTTTTGACATTTCTGTTAGTTAAAGCGAAAGAGAGGTAGAGAGAAAGGAAAGGGAAAGGGAGAGAGTAACGTTGTGAGCAAGAGAATATGGTTATGGTTATGGATGTGGATGTGGATGTGGATGTGGATCTGGCTGGTAGCGATGTCAGCCGTTAATTAATTATGTGAATGCAGTTGGACTGACAGTCTGGTTAAGTGAAGTGAGATTCTGTTGAGTGTTCAGTGGGGGAAGAGGCACACACTCTTCTTCTTCTGTTATGTGGACATTCAACGAGAGTAATTAACGAAAGGATAAACTGATATAGCGAATTGAACAGAGATTATACTTAGCAAGCAATTCACAATAAATTATTGTCAACTGAATTTATGAAACAATTCAGATGATCTCAGTGATCTCTACTCTCTGTACTTATTTTTCTTATTTTTAGATATTTAGTTCATTTAATTTAGAACTATTTGCAGAAAAAGAAATCAATGAAAGAATCAATTAAAATAAATTATATTATATAGAATAAACGCACAATAATATTATTATTATTTATCTTTTCAAAACATGTTTAGTTAAGAATTAGAAAACATAGAGCGACAGGAAATTTAAATACTAGAGTAGTATATAATAATATTTAAATTTAAATTCAAGTTCAATTCAAGTTTAAATTGAAAATAATCGATCGTTTAAGAGATGACTTCTTTCTTTTCTTTTTTTAAAAGATATTTAGCCAATCGAATTAATTTTTAGATTAAGAAATCGAAGATCGAAATTGAATTAAATTGAATAAAGTAAAAGAGAATAATACTAAAGTGTATAATAAAATTATAATTATAATATTAAAATAAATTTAAAAGAAGACACTTCAGTCGATCGTATTACAGATCATTTATTTTTTATCCTTTTAAAATATATTCAGATAATATAATTTATTTTTAGACTTAGAAATCGAACAGCGAAAGTAAATTTAATAAAGTAAAAGAGAGTATTACAAAAGTATTATAATCAAATAATAGTTTATAATATTAATTAGTATTATTATTATTTATTTATATATTTGAATAATTATATTTTTGAATTATATATAGATATTTGAATAATTTAATTTAAAAAATATTTTCGGAATGAGAAACAGAAAAGAGAAAGTAAATTGAATTTATTTGCAAACTAGTGTAATATAATATTAAAATAATATTTTTTAAAATATACATTACTACAATATTAAATAATATTTATAATATATTAAGTAAATATATATTAGTTGAATAATATTGAATGTTAAAATAATAAATAAATAAAAAATAATACAAATTAATAAATTTAATTTAATAAATAGATACAATGAATTCTTAACTCAGCCAAGTCCAGCAGGTTCTACGTTCAATTTTGCTCTGCGGAAAGTTCCATTTTGATCGACTTTTTAATTCCCTTTTTCGTTTATATCTATTCAATAGAATTTATCACTCTTTTAGTCTGTTCGATGCTTAGCATTCTGGCTAATTGCACAAAGAGTTATTAAAGTAAGAAAATAACCATAGCATAGTTATTGAGAGACTTCTTTAGTCTTGGACAGTTACATTTCCGTTTGCAGCTAACTTCATCCATCTTCTATATATTTAAAAAAAAATCAAAGTGTCTTTTTATTTGCCTATCCACGTTTTGGCCAAGTGAAAGATTTAAGAAAGTAAAGTAAGAATATAACCAAAGTTCCGATGTTAGCTGCTGTTGTGGGAGAAACTTTTTTTTATAGCTTTTTGATTAGTTTTTGGCGCTTTAAGCCCGTTGGGAGTCCGAGTGAAGTCAATTTAAATTAAAAGAAACACGCGCTGTTGCATATCGAAATGGCAAGGGAGGGTTGCGGTGGGGGGCAAGCGAACAAAAGTTAAATTGCAGGTATTTAAGTATTTTATATAAAATTCATCATCATCAGGCGTCCGCTAAAGTTAATGAAGAAGTGAGCTATCCCTCCTCCGCGCCCCAAAAGAGGTAACCGAGACCTTAACCCGCCCGCCCCTTGGCACCTTAAATCTTGGCCTCTTCGGACCCCTTTGGTCCCCTTTTGGCCAGTCGGCAGTCACTATCCTCTGCATTATTTAGCACGTCAAAAAGTTCATAACTGCGTTGTGCTCGTGAATTGTAATTTTTCTTTCGCCATGGCGCGCACTTTCATTACTTCATCACTTCAGCACGAGGGCCAGCAGAATGATGATATAACGGGCGGGGGGAAGGGGTATATAGAGGGGTAGCAGAAGTTACTCCCACTTGCATTGGTACTGTGTGTGTGCGCCATTTATTATGCTATGAAATTTGAGTCTGAGTTTTTGTTTATGTATAAAAGACGACTCGACGGATGCGACGGATGCGCGATAGAGTTTTTCATTTACTCCTTTTTATGATTTTCAAGTTAATGTTCATTTATGGTGGTTACACGTCGACTTTTTGGAGTTTGTTTAATTAGACGGTGTGGATTTTATTTCAAAGGACTTAAGCTCTGGCATAAAACACTGAAACAAGCAGTCGTAGAAGGTACCAGCCAAGTTAGACAAGTTGTTTATGTTTAATTGTCGAGCTGGTAGCTAAAATTTGTTTAAGCTTTAATAACGAGTTTAAGCCACGGGAAGATTCCACGAACTTAGGCAGGGTCAAGAGGGTGGAAATTGCTTCTATTGGTAGAAGAATCTATTAAGAAAAGTGTCTGCAAATTCAATTAATAGCAGTTTTTGTTACAGGTGATTTCTGAAATATTATAAGTCACATTCTCTCTTAGTTAATGAAAAATTTTAATAATAATACTTATATAATAATTTATAAATACATATTTTTGAGTAATGATTACTAATTATTAAATTTAAGTAAAGAGAATTTGCGAATTAATAAAAACAAATCAATCTTATACTCGCTTACGCATTTGTCTTAAATTCGGTACAATTGTACACAAGGGTTAATGTACTGTCAACATACAAAAGTGCAAGGCAAGGAATGAGCTGCCGAAAAGAAGACGCAAAACTAGGTCTGCGGTGACGAACAGCTGATAATTAACTTCCATAATTTCTGATTCATCCTTTCCTCAACGAAAACCCATTATAATTAATAAAAGTTTCATCACTTTCATATTTAAATTCAACATTTTATCCATCGGACAATTTTTGTACGTTTCTGTCACTACTCTCTTCTAATGCGTCTCTCAATTGTATATTGTGTATATATTTATGAATGCATATACAAATATCCAATAATAAGTATATTAAGTAAGTTAAAACACAAATCTAATAACATTCATTTCTATCATTTGAAGTTATATTTTAGTTATTATGGCTGCTTACGGCTGCTTGAAATGAGCTGTGTACCACTGTATTTACGCAGTGTTGTATACGAATCCTTATGCATTCTTACTGTACATTTTATATACACATGCATACATACATTTGTATGGTGTTATTTTATGTGTCACGCTCGCACACACAGGATGGCGCAGCAAAGAGATTCAATGCAAAATTGTCTTTGCTCTCTTCTTGCTCTTGCAGCAGTTGGATTAGCTTGCAAATAATTAATTGTATAGAATATAAAGATTGCAAACATTATCTACAAATAGAAATAAATATTTTCTTTACTTGCAAGTAATTCATATATTCTCTAATTTAGTTGTCTATTGCTACAAGTAAAAACTAAATTCCTACCTTAATAATCAGGAAAGCCAAGACTCTTTTTTAGTCTGCTACTATATAAAAGCAAAACCCGAAATAGTAAACTTATAAAATTTTACAACACGAAGCGTTTCCGTCAAGTCTTAAAGGTTTTACAGCTAAGCTGCTGGGGATTGCCATTACACCTGGCTAAGACGAGGATCGGGATGGTGACTGGTATAGGGAGTGGGAGAAGGAATTGGGCATTGGCAGTTCTTGTGGCTTATGGCATTTAATATGCATTTTGTGTTATATTTAATATGCAGCTTGGAAGAGCAAGAAAGCTACTGCTACTGCTACTGCTGAAGCAACGAGATGAAGTCGTAGCCAACGTCAAATTGTAGCTGTTTGCCAGTCGACTTAATGTGCTCCTGTTGCTTTTGGGAATACCCAAAAGATGAGGATGACGTTGAGCACGACGAACTGATGGCAATGTCTGGCAATAAGCAGGCGTCGTCTTGTGCCAATCATGCTACTTGCCACGTACCACTTACACATACTGCACACACTGCTGTTGGAATTTCACTTTGGGGCATTGTTATGTGGGAATTTAGTTATGATACTCGCAACCTGGTCTCATTAGGGCGCCCAATTGCCTGAAAATTGCTCGGAAATTGGCAAAAGCTCTGTGCAGAGCAGAGCGGTACAGTGCCCGCTTTAATGCAACGGAAGGCAATCGAAATGGAACGAAAACCCTTGTAATAACCCTTCTTTAAGATGCACAAAACACGCCCCTCAATCAGCACAGCGGGCAGCGGGCATCAACTACCCCAAGCATAAATCTATTGTCCTAGGTCATTCAACCTTTTGGCTCAAACCTTCATCTCGAATGCCATTTGCGCTTTTATATTCGCCGAGTTGCCGCGTTGCCGCATAAAATAAATGAGCAGAAAAAGAAAACCCACAGCACTAAATAGAATCCACACACACACTCAGACATACGCACACACTTGCGCACACTTTCTGCATTCGTTGCAAGCATAAAAATATTTTTTTATAACACATTTTTAATGTCATTTGTTGCATTTGCCACTTGGCATTGTATGCAGCTTGGCAACTGCAACCGAAAAGCTTTTCATTAGACGGAAAATGTCAGCCATATCGATCGAATTTTCCTATTCGATTCAAGTCTTAAATATCTGATTTGATAGAGACATACAACTTGATTGAAAAAGTGCCTCGAGCGAATGCGAATGCCAAGCAACAGGCTGTCAGTTTGATACAGCAACTTAACTCCCAAACTGACAGCTGTCATTTGCAGCCAAGCAGCTGAAGAAGCAGCGGAGGAAGAAGAACATGAAGAAGAGCGAGAGCAAGCGAATGAGGGAAAAAATGCTGTGAAAGCAAAGGAATTGACAATTGAGAACAAGTAAATGCTTAAATACAGTTGTTAATCCGTGTTCAGGCGGACTTTTCAGTTGTCCGCAGCTGTAAAAATTAATTGAATTAAGTTCTCTTTGTATTTTTAACAGTTTAGTATTTTAGAATTCATTCTAAGCAATAATTTTATAATAAATAAATACATTTTCCAACACTAAAACTATTAATTGTCTTCCAATTGAAAATAAGGCAAATATTTCAGTTGATTTCAGCTGTAAAAATCAGTTGAATTTAGATTATTACACATTAAAGAATTTTGTATTTAAAATTAAATCTAAGCCACAATTTTTCACAATTGGGATTCCAACGAAAACTTCAGTTTCCAAAAATAAATATTTAAAATAAATAAATACTTAACAATTTTGTATTTTATAATTAATTGAATACAATTTCCAATACTAAAACTATTTATTATCTTCCAATTGGAATTATAATCAAAAGTTCAATTGATATCAGCTGTAAAAATCAGTTCAATTTAGATTTTTAAATTTTCAACAATTTTGTATTTTAGGATTAAAACTAAGCTACAATTTTATATATATAAGTAAATATACTTTCCAACACTAGGACTATTTAATATCTTCCAATTGGAACTCAAGATAATAGTTCAGTTGCCACAAGTTGTAATAATCATTTGAATTGAGTTTTCTTTAAATTTTTAATATAAAGATTAGAAAGATATTTAAAAATTAGTTCTAAGCAACAATTTTATATATCAATAAATAGATTTTCCACTGCAAAATTAATTTAATCGACTTTTCATATCTATGAATATTCATGTACTTCCAACTGGAAAAACACTTGTGAAATGCTTATTAGATACACAACAAACTTAAAGAGAGCTTAAGTCTTGCCTCTAACTATTGATTGATACTGTAATTTCCATTCATTCATGAATAAAATTCGTACTATTCACATGAGTGGGCGAATCATCGTTGTCAACGGTGTGATTATCACAGTTATTATGCAACTGCAAATTGACGAAAATCATGGACATGGTTGACAAGTTGTCAATAGTACGAGCCCCTCAATGCTAATTAGCAGCGATTGAAAACACCAAATTGCCTGCTTCCTGACGCTTTCGTATGTCCTGCGAGTGGCAGGACAGCCCCTGCAACGGTCCTTCCAATTGTCCTGTCTGTCTTTTGTCGACGCCTATAAAATTACTTCACGGCTCAGCGGTTTTCTTATGGACTTCAGTGTATGTCCTTGTGGCAACTTGAGTTGTGCTTTCAGCTCTATTGGCTGGCATTTGTAGCATGCTCGATTGCATTTTGGTTGCGACCGCAAAGCAGGCACTGGACACGACTTGAGGTCCCTTGCTTCGGTGATCCTTGAGAGACTGTGATTTGACAGCAATGGCAAAACGGCAAACAAATAAACTGTCGTCGCATGTCTTGTGACATAATTAGATTTGGGGGCCAGAATTTGCCAATTGTTGAATTTTGCTGGCAATGGCAATTATCTGCGTCAATTGTCAGTTGGTTACATCTCGTTAACTTATTTGATTATGGTCTGATTTCACAAACCACTCCATGACGCAAGCTACACTAAACAACAAGGATTAGCATTTGCAATGCAATGTAAACTCTACAAAATTTACATATATTTTTTTCCGTTGTAAAATGTTTAATAACAAAAAAGCAAGACTCCTATAAGTTTTATCTTGTTTACACTAAACAACAAGTTCTACTCCGCAGCAACGCGTTGGGTCATTATGTAAGTCAAACCAGGCCAAGTCTTGCCATAAATACGTTTACTACATTTATGTTGCCAAGTGTTGCGATATCCTTGGTAAGCTTATCTGTTCAGCTGAACAAATTCAATTTGTTGCATGGCACATTGAAATATGGCTAAATAAGCAAAGTAATTTAAACTTTTCTCATTTTGGCTGTAAGTCAAACCAAAAGAGTTGCACAAAAGGCATCTTATCGACACAGCACAGAGATGCTATATTGTGTATCCCAAAGATGAAAGAAATCATTTGATGAAGTGCATGGCATATTGACAGAAATAGTCGAGCACAACAAACTATGCAAATAAGCAGGATACCGAGTGGATACAGGACACATGCCACATGGGACACATATGCCAAGTTACAAACAGGAGACAGAGCAAGCGATAGCCTCTCTCTCAGTCTCTCTCTGTTCATTTATCTTGGCTTATTATTAAATTGAAAATATTGCTTAAAATATATTTTGCATGCATGGCAGGCATCATTGTTTGGTCCTTTACCGTTCGCCTTGGTTCGCCTTTTAAATGCAAATTAGCTTTTTGACTTTTGTGATATGCGAGCAAGCCAAAAAACTCAGACCAGACTCTATTTAGATTTATGCGGCTTGATAAATTGTGGCTACACTTAATGTGCGCATACGGTGTGACATGTCCTTTTCATGTCACTCCACAGACCAGAGCCAAAAAGTTGGATCAAGTGACTTTCGCTCTCTCTCTCTCTCTCTCTGTCTCTGTCTCGCTCCTTCACACGCTCTCATTCGACTCCATTTCCATTTCAGTTGACATGTCGAGTGGTTTTGTTGGTTTGGCAGTTGCCGGTTGCCGTTGACGTTGCCGTTGCCGTTTTTTGCACGCTTGACAAAAACCAGCGTATACTCGTATTCCTCCTCGTTGCCGGATTCGGTTGAGTTTCTGGTTGTGGCAAAATCATTTTGGTGAAACGGACTCGTTGCTTTGTGGTCCAGCTTTGTAATTAGTTTTGGTAGTCGAGACCAGCCCAGCTGACGCGATCCGACCTGAGTTGCCAATTACTTGCAAAAGTTGACACAAGCTATTATCGATACCCACACTATATATGCACATATATATATATATATATATATATATATATATACTAAAAAAATACTTTTTTTAGCTAATAATAAAAACTTTAATCAGCTTATAAATAAATATATTCTAAAAAAATATGTGCAATTTATTTAAATGCATTTTATTAATTTGATTTCATAAAAAATTAATTGATTTATTTTTCATATAAGTATTTAATACTATATAACAATATACAGCAAACAAGTCTGTCTCAGTTTAAACATAAATGTTTTATAAATAAATGTATATTCTGGTCAGTAACCCCCTTAGCCTCATTGACATTGATTCAGCTATGAGACATTTATATTGTTTATCATATTGGAGTTATTTGGTCCCGCAACTCTATGAAATACCGATACATATCGATTAATAATAAGACAAATTTCAGCTACAGCACAGCTGATTGGAATTTTTCAAATCGTCAGTTATTATTATTAAAGCATTAAATTGAGTCTTCATTGCTCTGTTCAAAAGTTAAATTCAGATAATTCTGCTATCAAAAATCAATTATCAGCGCAGGCCTGAACCATCTGAATTATAACACTTTCCCATGAAATATCCGCTGGTCTCGGGCGTCGTTCGATCAAAATCCAGTTGAAAAGCGAAAGGCATGGACATTTAACATGCATTTAAAACAAACCGTCAAATGAATTGCTGAGATTTTTCAACATTTTACTTTTCTTTTCTTTTTTAGATTGATGACGTCGCCGTGTGGCATGCGTGGCGGGATGGACTAGTTGTGGCAGGCATAGCCAAATGCACATCCCACTCCCACCCATTGGGTAATACGTCAGTTGAGTTGTCAAAAGTAAAAAAAAAAAAAAACGACGCCCGCCAGCGGCGAGTAGAAAAACGTGTACACCAGCCACCAGTCGAAGAGACACACGCGTCCCGGCTGCGAGTTTCCGCACAAGTTGCTGTCGATCAGCTTTTCCACATGCAACAGCAAGTTGTACATTTCAACATGTTTCGTCACGCCTCGACATCATTTCAGTGCTGCTCTCAGTTTTGATTTGAAAATATTTTTAAGTAGCGCCTAAGTTCCGGACACAGGGAGAGAGACACACTTAAACGGAGGGTTTTCTGTGTGTGTTTTTTTCTAGACATCTTTTTAAACAGGAATTAAAAAACTAAACTCAAGTTTTGGGGTAATATATTGAGTAGATTTGTAACGCCTGTCAAAACGTGTAAATGTCAAAACAGAAGCGAAGCGAAGCAGTTGTCAATTTTATATAATAAATTTTAAAGAAATTATGTATTAAAAGATAAGTTTAAAGGGAGAATTAAATACCGTATACCCTCTGTATTTTGTATTCTACATTAAAACCATTGAACCCTCCTAACTAAGCTACTTACGTGACCCTTAAGATATTAACTATATATGTATTAACTATATCGTTATACACAATTAGTTTATGCTACATTTAATTTAATTAAACTCCCTTCACAGCATTTAAACATACTTTGACTTGCTTTTAAGTTAAATAACAATTGATTTATCCTACAGGAGAACTGTCAGAGCTCCTTCGACAACATTAACTTGGCTTCCAAGCATATTTGTAATAAGTTTAACCTACATGATAACTAATAGTACGCATTCCTCCCCTCCTCCTCCTTTCTACCAACTCGAACACAGTTGTCAAATTGATTTAAAAATTCATAAATCAAACTGAAAGTGAAGTCAGAACCAAAAATTAAATTAGGACCAGCAGAAGTAACCACAACAGCAACAAAAATAACAACAACAAGGCGAGGAAATGTACAAAATGTTAAACATAGCATTAAATTGTATCGGACAGTTGTTGCAAGAGGGGAGAAGGAAACGAAGTGAGGCGGGGCTGTTGCTGTCCAGTCGAGGGGTCGTTCCACAGAGCAGAAACATGTTTGCTTTCATAATAAGACCTCAAGCACAGTCTTCTCAGTCTCAGCCTTAGCCTTGACATGTGCGTGCATTATTTTGATGCAATTATAAATTGTTGGATAACAAATTACATGGTTGCGTCCCAAAATGAAACACCCTACTGCCTACCGCCTCATGCTCCCGCTGCTCCTTCTGCACATATGTTCGGCTGCTGCGTGACATTGATACAGGTACTCGCTGAGTCGTTGACAAGCCAAAGCTGTGATGAGACTGTGACTGCTTCTGAGGCCTGGACTCAGGTGGTGTTCGGGTGCACAACTGTACCAAATTGGGACATGCGACATGTGGCATGTGGCATGCAGGCAGGGGAGGTTTGTTCCATTGCATTTGTAGCGACTATTGTCGTTATTTAACATTAGTTCTAATAATAAAAATAAATAAATGCTGAGACAGCCAAGCACTTTGCATGTTTGCGGCGCATCAATTGAATTCGTTTAAGAGTCCTGGCCAATTGTTTAGCCTTCGGGTTTATTGAACTTCCCGTCGACGCTTAAACTCTTAAAGCTGGCAGGCGCCAATACGCAAATGCAATCCTCCATTCAGCTCCTCCAGCTTTCAAGTACTCCATTGGCCATTTTGCAAAATGTTTGGCCCTTTGTTGTTTCAGCCAAATGTGAAAAGGGTTCATAACCGCACTTAGCTTCATTGGCTTCTGGCTTTATCGTGCGGCCCAGACGTAGCATTTTAGTAGCTGTTTAGCTGGTCCTGGTCCTCTGTCTGCCAATCTCACTTGGTATTGGCCACTTCAGAATGGAATTGAATTGCACACAGGTTGTGCAAACATTTAAATTAATGAATAACAACACAAGTACTCAACGTTGAGCTGCTGTTGACGTGTTGCTGTCTTACCTCATAGAAGGGATTTCAATCTTTTGCAGCTGTCGAAAAACCTAGAAATATATATAAAATATACATCAAGTTGTAGTTGATAAGTTAAAGCATTAGTTGACTTACTAAAAATAGTAAATAGGCTGCTTATCTATAGATGCTTTGGTATCATCATCTGTCATCTCCATATCATTTGGCTGGTTTACCCAGCATAATTGCAGCTCCAACTGTCTGCTGCTCCATTGAGGCAAACTATTTTGGGGATGCCATTAAAATGACTATAAAATGTGTATAAATTGCTCTGAAATGAAAGCAAAAATGTTAATGACAAATGTATAGACAACGTTGGATCCTTATTATAGTATTCCATGTAGTTAGCGGTCGTAAATTAATTTCAATTTCCATTTTGAGGCATGATGCCAATTTGGCATGGTGAAATATGCCGAAATGCAAATTAATTATAAATTTATGATTCCATTTGGCAATGCGTTGACGACGCGTCGTCCCACCGACATCAACATCGACATGATTATGATGGAATATGACGACAGCAGAGACTTAGGAGCGCGCGCTGTCTGTTTGCTCCATAAAACTTGGCACATGTGTAAAGCCGTAAAATAGTAGAACAACTATAGAAAGTAGGAAAATTGGAAATTGAAGGCAACGTTTATGACTCTATCAGTGACGGTGGCGACAATGCGTCGGTTGTATTCCACTGTCGGCCTGTCACGCACATGAATCCTCGCCATATTCCTGCCACATTAATTGCGCAATTGTTCATAGATAGTGTGAGCTGACAAGGGTGTGTGTGTGCCTCTGTGTGTGGGTGCGTAGGTGGGTGTATTTTAACTTTTTAGTAGTCCAACAAATGACGTATGATTTGTTCTGCACGAATAAGTCAAATCATTTGTAGACACAGCACTTTGTTTTATGACTTGATGCAGCAAACTCCCGAACCAAGTTTCCATCTCCTTCCCATGCAATCCATACGCATTTTCCACCTCCAACCTTTGTTGGAAACTATTGAAAGGGGCGGGCCGGGGTCGCCCATCTGTGCGGCAATCATTGCGTACCCACCTGATGCCTCCATGCGGGCTAATTTATGGCCTGCTCATATGTTTGTTTTTACTTTTTTTATTCCAAGTTGAGCTCGTTTCTTGCCTCGTGTCCTTTTGTCACCACACACACACTCACACACAGCCACTCATAGAGGCATATAATTTTTCATTTACTGCTAAGTGTTTCTGTTGATATTTCATAATTTTCCTAATGATATATTTTTGTTGACGCTCGAGTAGGTTTTGTTTGTTTTCTTAATGTCGAATTGGAATCCATCTACGCATAGGCGCATTGATGCGACAACATGTGTTGCCAGACTGTTAATTATAGCAATATACATTTGAAATTGTATATACGTCAATATTATTGTATTGTATTTATTTTAAAACTATTAAATATATTGTATTACTTCGAAAATTATTAAATATATTCTAATAAGGATAATAATATTCATTGAATAATAAATAATTGAAAACTGACATTCTATCGATTCATCGATGTTATTATGAAGGATTTAGGCATCGGTTATTTTGCAGCCCTGTATTTATATAGTCGTTTAGTATTTGATTTTATATTGTTTATTTGTGCATAACATCGTTGTTTTTGAACATTATTAATCATAGCATTACAGCATCGGTGTTCATAACTTTGATAAACGTCGTTGTTTATCTCTATAATAAATTTAATATTGTAATGTTAGTGCATTTTAAAATTGCCGATCTTGTTCACGCCTCGCTTTGAATGTCTAATTGGACAATCGTGGAATCAGGAATAAAAATGGCGCGTAACACATAACAAAATTATTATAAAAGCCGCTGAATCTCTTCGTTTAAATCGGAAAATAATCAATTAAAGCCAATTCAATCCTATTGGTCAACATGCAATATAGGAAATAATCTTTTTTTAATGTGCATTATAAGAATATGAGAAGTGAGGATCACAATAAGCTGAAGCCCCACAATCTCAGCCGTAAAGTGTGAAAAGTGTTAAAATAATTTGTCTGCAAAAATGCAATTTACGTGCGTTATGCTATTAATTCTATATACCCTTTGCCAAGGGCGGAGTAGGCTGCGCCGATATTATATGGATTATAAATACAGTAAGTTACAAATGTATATTTCTGTAATCTACACTCATTGTCCAGAAGAGCCCTAACCTCTCTACTTGCAATTTACAAAACTACAACTTCTATTGGAGGGTATCTTAAAACAGACTAAGTCGTATCTCATAGTCGTTCTCTTCCGCGTGCAACCATATTTTAGACAAGTGTTGGGCATATTTCAAATATAATTTAAATTATGAGCCGAGCGTCGACAAATGTATATAAAACGCGCTTTACGCTTCGTTTGATTTATTGTCGCGCAGTGCGCGTCGCTGTAAGAAGGAGATGGAGAATGGAAATAAAAGAGTAAGAGAGTGTGCATATGTGTAATTTGCAAGCCTAGACTTGTTATCGTCTGTAACGCATCTTTATGTGTTTATTTTAATTTTCAATGTTGGCCCATTGGCGTGTTATTGCTTTCAATTTCTGCGCTTGTTTTACGAGCACATTAAAACTAAGAGAAACCAGCCGAAGCGAGCCAAACAACAGAATAGACTCAATTAGATAAAAAGGTTGAGACTGGGTATTAAATTCACTTGGTTACACACACACACGCAAGCCGGGGGAGGTGTGCGCACCCACTAAGAAAGTCGAATATTTTTGGATGCGTGTTAATTTCTTTTTAATTTCTGATCTGGGCGGACTCAAGCGAAAGGCCAAAAAGTGAGAGAGAAAGTCAAGCATTTCCCATAAATTAACGTTTAGTTACGCTACATAAAAATCTGTCTGGAACAAACTGGAATGGTTTGTGAGTGTATGAGTGAGAGAAGTGCAAATCGCAAGAACTTAGGGGGAGAACAGTGAGAGAAGAGTGTTACTAAGATAGTTGTGCTCTTCTTTCGCATATGCGATATTAAATATTAAGATGTATTTACTTATGCACGCCTTTTGCATTAGTGATGACACACACACATGTGCACGTATAAAAGAATGCAATGGGAATGAATGGAATAGTTATAATACAGGGTGATCATTAGCTGCTTGAAGGGCTGTCATTGGTATCATTAGTTTTATTTAATTATCCCTTCGATATTGATTGCTTTGTTAAAACATATTAACCCCCTTCAGTCGGTACAATGAAACAACCACTTATGGAAAGTTCAATTAAAAGAATATACCAAATATTGTGCGGCGGTTCCAACTGTGATTCGGCATCGGTTTACCACAAAACCCAACAATTTATTTGATAATGAATAATGATGTTGATTTGACACTCTCCATGGCTCGACTTCAAATGGGAATCGTCACGCTTATAAGCAGCCAATTCCAAATCCCACTTCGACCCATGACCCGCGACCGCAACCCCAATCCCTGCTATAGAACCATAAGAAACTCACTGAGGGAGCTCCCCATCATTTGGATTTGGTTTTGGTCTTGGTTTCGCTTTATGTTTGCTGCGTAGGCAGCTCATCTCGCTACTTGGGTAGATCAATGGCGCATTTTGATTTTAATTTAATTAGATTTTTGATCTGTGCTGTTATTATTATTGTTACTGAAATTGTATTTGAATGATCATCTAATGGAGCATGAAATTTAGAACATTTTCGATACTGCAAAGTGGCCGCTAATGATGAATCTAATTGGTTGATATTCTACACAAAAAAATGTGTGTGTGGTCAAATGGAATCCTAATAGCCGTGACAAAGGCCAATTCATTTACTATAGAATCCCTTGCTAAATGATACTCAGCTAATGTAGAAATCTGAGAATACTGTAATCATATTACACACTGGCTGTCTGTCTGTCTAGCTATTTGTCTTTTTTGGCTGGCGTAGTCTTAACTTCTTTGGCATAATTTATAAACTTGTCTGTTTCGTGTCGACATTCATCAACTTTTTGGCTGCGCTTTCAACAACTTCATTAAAATTAGCTCATAAAATTTGCAGCAAGCTGTACGCTCTCTCTTTGCCAAAATCTTGTTTAGTTTTCATTTATGGCTCAATGCATAACCAAAAACCCGCCAATGAACTCACTCCTAGAAATCGCAGACGATGTGCAAATGTGCAACCTACACGTATCCGCATCCGCATCCGCATCCTCATCTGCATCCACATCCACATCCGCATCCTGACAGACGCATTTCAGCATAATTTGCTGTGACAGCTCCCACAGCCATGACAGCATTTCCTGGAGCTCTGCTTCCTTAATTCCACTTTACCAAATGACATTTAATATGCAAAGTTTTCAAGTGAGGAATACGAGCGAAGCAGGCGCGTATCTTTTGATGACTTTTGTTGATTTTACGCCAACATGCAACTTACACACACACACACACACACACACACGTATATACATGCTTACGTACACACTTAGCCATAAGATCTATGGCTAGCAAAAGGCATCTGCAGTTTGCACTTATGCCTGCCTGTCTGTCTATCTTTGGCTTGTTGTGGCCAAAACAATGGCCACAACACCATGCGGCGGGCATTTCAAAATTCATGTCGAAATGTTGTCGGCGAAATACCCTTTATTACAAAATAGCTTTACATACTTTACGGCGCACAAGCTCAAGCCTCGTAAACTTTAATGACGCCATTTTGGAGTCGCGCAAAGTTGGCTTTTGAAATATGAATAGACGCCCTTCGCTCCCCTAGCTCCCCTGGCTATATATAGACCAGGCTGCCATAGACAAGTCGAGCCGTGCCTGGCAGCCTCTCTAATACTCGCCTTGTTAAGGAGATTAGTTCGATGGCGTCGACGCCTTTTTTGGGGTGGGAGGACGGCCCAATAAAATTGGTTTATACTACAAGTTTTCTGGCCACTTTTCAATCGCTGTAATTGACATTGTTTGTTGCCGTTGTCCAGGACAACGTGGTTAGATACCCCACCTCCCTTGCCATACTCCCCCTTAAGCTTAGCACGCACACAAATTAAGCTCGTAAAATTTAATATTTTGCACAAAAGTTTTCGGGAGGTGAGCATTACTAATTTATTAGTGGCTTTTCGGCTATGCATAATTTGTAGATATACAGTCTCACGAATCTTTAAAAAATAAAAGGAAAACACTCGTAAAATTTTAGTGTTGTTGAAAAGTTTTGTTCGCTTGTCTTGTAATTCCATAGATTAACGAGATCCACTTGGGTTTCTTGTGTTATAATTCAAATATGTAACCTATGCGTGTCTTTGCTGAAGGAAAGTAGTGAGTGGAACCTCCTCCTTCGCTAACTCAACTTTCCCATAACAATCCCATCGTTTATTGTATTTTCTCACCCTTCCTCATAAGTGCCAATCAAAATAGGAATTTTGACAAAAAGGAAACTTTCCCAAGGCAAATTGCGTGTGGTTTGGTCTACCAGCATAAAATTGCTGACGGTTTTCCCCTTCTCCGGGGAGGGGGGCCAAGTGACGCCTCAGGTAATGCTGGGCAGACCCAAAATAAAAAAAAATAAAAGAGTTGAACAATCCATCAAACAAAACGCTGCGCTTTTGATAAAAACGCATCAATAAAGCAATAAAATGTCTACAAATCAAAACCGATAACCTTACCGTCGCAATAACCCGGCCAAGAACCTTGCCAAAGATATGTCTGTTGGAAAGGGTTACGAAAAAGTCACGTACAACACGCACTGCTGCCAACGGGAAAGACTATTAATATTAATGGATAGATTTAACACATTGGGCGTTCCACAAGAAAGCTGTCATTCTCTGTCTTTCTTTCATTCTTTCTTGCCTTTGCTGCAATCTCTGCAATCTACACCCCAATCTTTCTGGTTTTCCACAAATTGACATGTGACACCAGCCGAGTCCATGCGTCCATGTCAGCCAAAGGGTGCATGCCACAAATACCATGACGAAAACAAATACTCGCAACTCTCGCACAAGCTACGGTTCCGCAAATCTCTTTGTATGTCTTCGATTTTATGTTTGATTGATAATCATCGTTAATGTTTTGATAAGCGTACAAATAATCAAGTATTTAGCTTAGAATTGAAGTAAGAAAGTTGCAATAGAAAGTACTAAACTGCGAGGCGTGTTTTGAACTCGTAATGTATTGTATAAGAATCTGATATATATCGGGTAAATAATAAATAAATAAATAATAAATTGTCATGTTGCTGCTAATGGAATTAAATGCTGTAAAACGTATCTTTCTTGGCAGATGTTTTGCTTAAAGCAGGTAAATCTACTTTATATTATGTCTAATATATTCTAGTTTGAATCCTTCGTAAAGGACACTGCGCAATAGGCCAACAATTAGGAACGTCCCCAATGGCTTTAGGCAGTTCCTAGGGCAACATAACTTTTCGATTTCTAATTTTGGACCATGTCCACCCACATTTTGTCCAACGACTGAGACACATTTCCGTTTTGACCAGACCGTTAGTTCAGTGATTGACTTGGCCCTAACTTTTGTGGACAAGTGAATTCTGTCGCCCTTGTTTCGGCGATTTCTGGGATTCCATCAAATGCAACGCAAAATGTCTTGTGCTATATATAAAAACTAATGATTGGCAATTGGTTTTTACTGTTATTGCCGCGCCCCATTTGTTTGTACATCCGCTCGAAGGCGGAGCAGGCGTGGCCGGTACAGTGTATACTACGAGTAGTACAACTTGAAATTTCGTGCGCATTGTCTTTGCAATTCGAATAATTTCCAGCCGCGTGATTTTGCAGGAAAATCGTAAAATTTGATTTTTATAACTTCCTTTTTGTATTGTATATTGTATTATTTTTTTCTTCTGCTTCTGCTTGTGCTCCTTCTTCTTGTTCTTCTTTTGGCCATCTCTTGTTGCGTCTTAATTGTGTGCGCTTCCTGGCAACGTTTCTCTGCTTGCGGCCATGCAACATTAATCTTTAGCTCGATCATCAGCCCCAATCTGCACCCTGAATCAATATTTGAAGCTGCCTGGCAAATATGTTTACCTGGTAAATGGGAGCAAGTTTATGCATGCGAAAATGTGTAAATTTATATATAGAGCACAAACATGAAATTGTTTTGTTGCAAGGCACAGATTTAACTAACCCTAATACAAGTATATACAATGAATTAAGGACAACTGGCCACATGCAACGCAGGGGCAACATTGTTGCACTCACTGACAATTTCTAATTTATTGCAATTATGTGACGCACGTCACACTCACTCACTCTGTGACTGAGCGGTGAACGCTGACCAGTGACCAGTGACCAGTGACCACTGACCATTGGCCAGCTGGCGACACGTGACCAATCTGTTGGCCCTTGGGCTCTGATTGGAAAACACTAAACAGATAGGCTAGTCGAACAGTCGGGCGGACAGGCAGCTCTGACCATACTATAGAGATTTATTTTACGCTGATAACACGCTTAAGTAAATGCAACAAACACACACACACAGACACTTCCCTCTCTCTCTCTCTCTCTTCGCTTGCCCGACCTCGTACAATTTAAATGGCGATTAAATCTGTTGGCATTGATGGATGTGTCCAAGGCGGCAGTCGGTCGGCTGCCTGGCGGGTTGTTCCCTGTTCTGCGGTCAGTCTGCAGGATGCGGCGCCGTGTTAACACTTTTGTACAATTGCCAATTTTTCGCTAGCGTTGCTGCCACTGCCACTGCCACTGCCTCTTCTGCTGCATCTGATGAGCTGTCCTGTGCCATCGTCCTGCCATTCTCATGTCTGTATGCTGTTGTGGGTGGTTGGTTGGTTGCCTGCTTGCTTGCCTGTTGGCTGGTAGCAATGGCTTTGTGGTGTTGTTGTCGGCTGAAAGCCTCATCTTGTTGTTGGTGTTGCTGTCTATCGACATGTAAGTATGTGTGTGTGTGTATGTGGGAGTTGAAATGGGCTGGCATGCGGCTACACTTCAATATTCATTTGAACGCATAATTGATATTGACGAACAATGTTACCGTGTCGATACAATGTCCAAATGCATTGAGAGAAAAGTGGATTACATATCTAATTTAGTTAGACTTATGGAATCGTAGTTGGCCAGAAGAAATGTTGGCCATTTGAACGGCTATTGTAAAGAAATAAGTTTTTCAGAGACTTGGAATTGTCAGCATTGGGAACTGTAGATACTTCATAAACTAAAATGGATTAAAAAGAGTCTTTCATTCTCATGGATTATGTCCTCTTTCCATGAGAAGAAAGAGGAATTCTCAAACTTGGGCTAATTTCCATATTCGTAGGGATATCTCAGAAGATAGTACAATGAATCCATTATATAGAATTTTTTGATACTTTGAATGAACTAATTATAATAATTTTTAAAACAATAATATTAATTAATTATAAATATAATAATAGTAATATAAAATTAAATTACTATTAATTAATAATGATAAAATAAATATAATAAAATAATAAAACTAATAATAATAATTATTCAAAATAATCCAAAATAAAATAATTAATATTATGGTATATTCGTTTCATATTAATATATTCTTACTTTATAATTTTTGATTTCCTCTACTTCCATTCCATTCCATTATTTATATTTACAAATCAATTGAACAACAATTGTAATATTTAACAAATTGCATATCAATTGATTTTTCGCAGTGTATGTTCCTGTTCGCCTTACTCCAACTCAACCCACTTGATTATTCCACTTCCACTCATGCTCAGACTACGCCTACTTTGCCAGTTAATTTTTATAAATTTCCATGTCATGGCTGTGTTGTTGTATTCTGTAGTATTTCTGTATGCTACGTGGCATTTTCCGCATGCAACATGTTTGCCATTTTCATTTGCCTCCCGAGTATCTCGGATTTCATTTTGGATTTTTGTGAGTGAGAGTGAGGAGAGTTTTTCAATGTTCGGCTTCAGTATTCAGTATTCTCTTCTTTTTCTATCTGTCAGTGTCATGTCACGTTCAGCAAAATGCATTCAATATGTTCAATGTGATGTTATTGTTGTTGTGCGTGAAGCTGCAGGAGTGTAAATTTAATTTAGTTAATTGAAACAATTTGTTGCATGCGACAACAACCGAAACAACAACAGCAACAACAACAACACAACAAGCCGTGAGTTCATTGAAAAGGCAGCCCAAACCCCCCCTTCCCCGTGTGTGTTTCTCTACCTTCTCCTTCGCTCTGTCCCCCCTATGCGGTCCACGTTTTAACTGATTTTCGTTTGAGCATTTTCTTTTTACATTCGATTTTATATAGGATCTCTGTCGTACATATGAAATGGCGCCTCGGAACATGTCAATTTGTTGCCGTTTGTGGCGTCTGGCAGGGCACAGCGGGAGATCTCTGTTCAATTTGATTGAAATTGCACTCAATGTACACTTTGTATATTGATATATTAATTTATTTTATATATATATATATATATATATATATGTATATATATTTTAAAAATGCTTTGGTTAATTTGCGCGCAAATTGAGGCAATGCCAGGCCCAATCAATTTAATTAACAATCATTGCAATATCATTCAGCTTTAAGTTGAATTTCATCTTCAATGGAGGTTTTCTTTTGTTATGCAAACAATGAATTTACAATCCTCACACGTTGTCAAACTAATACAGCAAGTACATTCATACATTTGCCACTCTCACATGCATATGCACGTGCAAACACAATTATTTGAACAGTTTTCCAATTGAGAGTGTGACCAGGTATTACAAAAATCAAAATATATGCAAATTGTGTTCAAATTGAGATGTCTGCATGTGTTATCAATTAGATTTGAGTCAATTTGCAATGTAGGAAAATCAATTATATAAACTTTGAAGTCCTCTAAAGTCTTTTCAAATTTTTGACAATATTTCAATGACTTTAATTATGTTATTATTTATTATCTGCAATGAAAAGTTGTATAACTTTCATATTAAGAAATACATTAGTAATTAAATATATATTAATTATATATTCTATATTGTGGGTCGACTGCCATTAGTTGACGTTAAATCAATAAATCAAATATTTTGTTAATAAGCTAAGAAATACCCTGCAGCTTTATAAATTTTAAATAGTTTATTATATATTTATATTTATTTGATATAATAATAACAAAGTAGAGCTCTGCTTCAGCTTAAAACTTAAAGCAATATCCTCGTATTCATATCTGTAGCATGTTAATTTATTATACCCTGTACAGGGATATATTAACTTTGTGAAAAAAATTTTTGTAACAGGCAGAAGGAGACATCTCCGACCCTATAAAGTATATATATTCTTGATCAGCATCAACAGCCGAGTCGATTGAGCCATGTCCGTCTGTCTGTCCGTCCGTCTGTCCGTCTGTATGAACGCGTCGATCTCAGCAACTATAAGAGCTAGAGACACCAAATTTGGCATCAAGGTTCCTGTATACCATACGCAGATCAAGTTTATTTTAAATTTTGGATACCTCCCCCCCTTCCCCCGCAAATCGAAAAAAAAACAAATAATAGCCACATTTTTCAACGTAGACACTTCTAACTTAACAGGTACGTTAAGAATGATATGTAGAAGGAACGCTGAAAGTTTCATCAAGATCGGTTTGTAAATAAGACAGATAATCAGCAATAAATGTTATTTTTCCACGGAATCGTAGAGCAGCAGGCAGCACATGTGTGCGAGCGAGACAGCGAACGACTGTGACACATGCGTCTGCTTACCATGTGTGCATATTTGTGCGAGCGAGATAGGGAACTACTGCGACACAAGCATAAGTAAACTAAGTGTCGTAACACTCAGCTTTTGATTGAATATGTATAAATAAGTGAAAATTAGCTGCTATAAGCAAGCAAAGAATTCATATGCAAAATGAGAGTTTCAAAGGGGTTTTCTTTAAACACCTGTTATGTTCTTACTTTTATTTTAATCAAAGTATCTATTATCAAAATACTCTTAATATAGAAGCCTGTACAGGGTATTATACTGTCGAATGCGGTCGACTGTAGCCTTTTCGACTGGTTTTAAATATAATTTATTGCTGCCTAAAAATGTCAACTGCTGTGCACTTTCATTGCTTTGGTCACACTGCAAATGCCAGGTTCATGATTAATTTACTTAGAATGCACAAAAAACGCATTTGAGCGTTAAAATGCAAATTACAATAAATGCCATTGCACTGAGGCAAAGTGTGGTGAGTGGTTGCGTATTTTCCCCTCTCCACCACCTACTCCTCACTTCGTATGCCAAGTGCAACCCCTGGCTAACACCCTTAGGCAAACACTTGGCAAATTTGCTTAAAATATCTCGTATTTACCTTGCACTTGACGCTAAGCAAACTACAAGATACAAGATACAATATACAATTATGTACTTTCTGTGTGGACGGGGCTTCGTGCGTAACGTTAACGTGCCTGAATAAACAGGGAAATTGTTGAAAATAGACTCTGTGAGTGTCGATTGAACCTCGGACCTCAGTGTTGCACATTTTGTGGCCACATTATGTGGCAGGGGGCAAGTCGAGGGGGCAACGCTGTCACTTTGAATGACAGCCCAAGTCAAGTGCCGGAGCATTGTTGATATTGTTGAGGCCAGGTCGTGTCTTTATGGAAAACGCATAAAAGGAGACAATGTTGACGCCATGAACAGGTCACAGAGTCAGATTCTGTCCCTTATTGGATAGTTGCTGGTCCTAAAATTTTATCACACATGCCCCAGGACTCGAGGTGCAACTGCTGTGTGTGTGTGGCCAGCGTGGCATCGTTTAATTTAAATGTAAACTTTGGGTCTGAGGCGCAAATTGTCTTTGCCTCCCACAAAACCTGCCACACTCTGCCAGCAATTTCGAGACGCATTACGCATGCATGGCTGCCCAAATAATGTTGATTTAACATTATCACAATGTTGGAGTTCGAGTTGAAGCTGTTAGCTGAGCCTAGGGTCAACATTGTTGCAAGCCATTAGTTGGCAATGGTCTTAAAGTGCAGCTGTGGCAACTATGCTTACACATTCACTTGTTTATCTTTATGAACCCAACAGCTCAAGATAACTCAAGATAACAGCGCGACTTTCCCAGTCTCAGACTCCTTCTCTGTCTCCTTCTCCATCTCCGTCTCCATCTCAGTCACCGCAACTCATTTCCTCAATCAATGCCCATTCTTCGCACTCTTCAAATGACAACAAATAAGTCTACTTCAAAATGATTAAATGACAAACATCAAATAAACTGCAATAACAAGTTGCCAACCATCAACCCCACATCTTCCATCTTCGATTCCAACCTCCCCCCAATGACCTGTAATTGACTGTGGATACAGAGTTGCTTAGCTGATAGTCCGAAAACAATATGAACATAATTATTAATTGCGAATAATTTTTCTTAAGACTCATTAAGTTCGGCCGTCCAGCAGACGCCGTTCAGTACGACACCACGCCCCCTCGCCCCTTCTTCGTTCAACTGTTGGCCCAACACCCACGCTTCCTAGATGACAAAAGAATTGACAGCACATAAATTAGAAAGTAGCCCAACTCCAGATCAATTGGGGTGGGTTGTCCGTCTTCCTCAAAGTGGTCCACAGTGGCCATGTTTAAATGTGTTAAGCCGCCGGAAGTGACATTTCTCATTCCAATTTCTCTCAATGCACAGCTTCTTCAATTGATGTTGCTGTTGTCATTGGCGGCTGGTCACGTGTCCACGCGTTTTGGCAGCGTGTTTTCCGATTTGTAGTCATCGTCATTGTCAAGTCGCAGATTTGCTGAACAATTGTCGAGCGAGAAACGATGCTTGTCAGGCAAGATATTGAAGAGGTGTACAACGTCATTGCGGGGGCGTGAGAAGGCTTAATGTTTGTGGCAAGAAATTTCAGTTGCATTTAGTAAATGTGAAATGGTTTGATGAACGTGATCAACTGCTGAAGATTGCAGTGTTAGTCCTGAAATTGAATTGTCTGCAAAAGTTATTTACTTTGTAAATATTTTAACTTAGCTCTAAGCTATGATATATTTAAATAATAAATTTAGCGTAAAAAAGAAACCTAATTTCCAGCTGCTTCATTACAATCTCTCTTGTTGTCCTATTAAACTGAAATTGTAGAATTTTAAATAATGTACTGAAACAAGAGTTTAGGGTTTGAGGCTTTGGGTTATAAAACTGCAACAATTCACATATTGCTTCCGGTCGTAAATGTTTTTACTGCCAATTTGACAATAATTATATAAATGTTGTAATAAATTGAAACACCTACAGGTCACTTTATGACTTCTCGCCCAAAAGCTGGCTTATAAATCGACTAATTAAATCAACAGTCAGCAGTCGTAATCCTTCGTAAAAATTAAACTATTAAAAAACCGTAAAACTTTTTTTTTCACAACTGAAAAACTTTCAACATTTTCCGAACCAAATTGAAACGTCGACAAAATGCAAATTGAGCTGTTACCTTTGGTAACTTTACGGCTATTTGAACCGTCTAAACAGCGCACCGGCAATGATGCAGCCTAAACACTTAATTAGGGCCTCGACGGGCCTCGACACATGACTTGACGACTTGACGACCATAAAAAAAGAAGGAAAACTAAGGCCTTAATATTAGCATACTAAATGGCCCAAGAACTTGACGGGACTCCCTGCATTTGGGGTGGGTGCGAAGAAAATTAAAAATTATCAACCTGCCGCGATCGGTTGCATAAATTTAAATAAAAAGCAACAACAAACAACCTTAACTAAAGGCGTTGAGCTGCAAAATAGGTGACGTGACCAGTGTGGAAACATTTTCGGCCTACAAAATGCACAAAAGTGCGCACATTAATGTCAGGGAGTTTGACTAATTGACTGGCATTATGGGAGGGGAGGAGGGGCCCATTTCGCTCGAAGGAAGCGCCCTTAGCTCGATAAGATCACCCATAGTTGAGGTAACAAGTGCGGCCCAAGGAAGGCAGTCACCGAGGCCTCCTGTTCGCTGTTTTCTTTTGATAAATTGTGTGCTAATGGAATGTCATGTCAGCGTTTGTTTTGGGCCGACTTTTAACCAGAAAACCAACAACAACAACAACAACGGCAACAACAAGAGCAACAAACACACATAACCAGATAACGCCGGCAAATTGGCGTGGGCGTCTGACCACAAAAGACTGTTGGACTCCCCGGTCAGGTGCAACGACGCGTAAATGTCCAGAGTGAAATATTAGTGAGACTTCGATGTGTTTGGGATAGGAGGGGAGTGAAGAGAACCAGTGGACAAAAAGGATTCATTTCCCCTGACATGATGATGTATTTTCTTTTATTTTTTTTATGTACGAACTAAACTAATGTGCACTTCCGTTACCTGTACATTGTGGTGAGCAATCCTTGCCTTTTTTACTTGATTCTTATCGGGGAAATAGGCAGGAAATATTAGTTCAAAGTGCAGGCGGGCAGACAGTTCAGTTCCCATTCAGTTCTATAAGTGTAACCTCGATTATTAATTGAGCAACATTAGCGCCTATTGTTAGACTTGTAGAGAGATACATATATAGAGATAGAGAGATAGAGAGCGTGTGTGAGTGAGAGGAATGTGTTAATGGCGCCTAATTTCGATAGGTTGTAAGCTGATAAGATAATGGGTTAGTTTTAGCCAATAGTAATGGGGAAATAGTGGGGAAAAAGCTTCGCTATACTTCACTCTACTCACTGACAATTAAATGCACTTATTATTATTGATAAATTGTGAGCAGTCTCTCAGTCGCTGATCTTCTTATTGCCATAAAAATAATACATAATCACACTATTTATTGCCATGATACAACTTCAACTCAGCCCTCGATGATGGTGATGGAAATAATGATGATGATGATGATAATGATGATGATGATTAGCATCCCTCATGTTAACATCTGTTACATTTAAATATACCTTTGGCCAGGTCCTTAACAACAACAAAAAACCCACCCAATAGTGACGAAATTAACCAAGAATCATTGTGGGAATGGCAAGGGGGGTGGTGAGGCTCAAAGACTACTTAAACTACCCCCGCACTCGCAACATTTGATAAAATTAACTAAAAATGCCAAGTCAGAAATTGTTGTTGGTCCTTGCACGTGCAATTCTTGTTATGATCTTGTCTGTTGGCCCGCAATAAGCGCATTAGGTTTTGTTTTGTACATTTTCTCCGCTTCTTTCATTTTTTTTTCGGGCCAACTGAGGGTTGTTGGCCCCTTTTTGTTTGCTTATTGTTTGCATATGTGTAACAATTAAACATTTGTGCTTGGGCTGCAGACATTTTTTATATGCCACCCCGCACTATCATTAACACCGCAACAGTCGCAGTCGCAGTCGCAGTCGCAGTCTCAGTGTTCCCAGTTCCCAGTTCCCATTTCCCATTTCCATATTCAGCCAACAACAAGTGCAAAATCTGCGAGTGTTATCGGCTTAATTATTATTATGAGTCCCACGGCGACGGGTGTCCTCAATGGTCCTCTCTCACTGACTCCACTTGACTCTGCACTCTCTACTCTACTCTCCGCTTGTTTCTCTACTCTCTGTGCAGAGCATTTTGGTTTATTTGCGTTGCCCATAAACTCGGATTTGAATATGTTTGAGTTTAAATATTGCTACGTCATTGGTCTTTTATGTGTCTGTTCTTAATATATATTTTTTTGGCTCGTTCATTTTTAAGCCGATTAGCTGCACATGTTAATAAAATGATTAACAGTCAGTCTGTCTTTTCTAGCATAAAATGCGGTGTTCGTAATTCTAGAACGCACAAGAAGTATGCAAGAACTTTGCAATATATATATTTCTATATTAAACAAAACTTTTTCTGAATGAAAGCTTCAAATGTTGAATAATTGTTGCCAGTTTCATACTATAAACGTTGGCAAACTAAATTTGTTAAGAGACTTAAGAAGAGTGCTAGAAAGAGTTCATTTCAAACCCTTTTGTTGCCTTGGTAAACTGAATTCATTTGTTGCTGCTCTGCTCAAGTAGGAATGATTTTGAAACATTCATACCTCTAGGTGGAAAATAGATGTTTGAAGTTTGCCTGTTTGGAAGTTAAGTTAGCGATTGATTAGTCTTCTTTCTAATTACCAGAAAAATCAGCAAATCTTGCTTGAGTTGAAAGAATAATCAGTTTGATTCCATCAAACACTGGCAAAGCTGTGCTATCTAATTTCGTCGAGTAAATACATTTATATATATATTATATTTTATTTGTTTATTCAGTTTTACTCGTGGCTTGTCCAGCAAACTCCCAGAGACCAATTGAAAAGAACACTTCAACTGTAGTCTAATTGCACCCCAAGGAGTTGAAAACGCAGTCATAAAACACACTAATTACACACACACACATACTGTGCACAGTTGTTGGCTGCACTTTTCACTCCTCCCTCTTTCTCTTTCTCTATCTCTCACACTCTTTTTGATATGAAAAACTAATCTAAAACTGACCCCAGCCACTTGACTTTGCCAAAGCGAAAGCAAAGCAAAGCAAACCAAACTGACCGCAGCTGTAAATTAAACGTAAATTGTCAAACTGACAGTTGCCAGAACCAAAAGTTTTGGTCGCACAGGTGACGCAAGAGAGTGAGCCGGTGAGAGAGAGGGGGATGGAGACACAGGTGGGCAGGACATGGCAGCTGTTTTCATTATTATTGACAGGCGGCCAAAACTAACGGCACTATTAAGCGAGGCGTTGACATCATGTTACAAGTGTCTCCTGGGCCGTGGCTAATCAAAGAGGTCATTAGAAGCGAGTCCATGGGGTGCAGGACCTTTTGACTTATTAGTTAGTTAGTCGATAGGGCAATTGAGTTGAGCATATGAGTTTGCGTTTTGCGTTTTTTCAATGCTCTCATTAAAGTTATAGCTAATTAAATTCAGGTGGTGGGGGGAGGGGGTTGGAGTGACACATTGGGAAACAGTTACAATACTCGAACTGGAAGTCGTAGTCCTTTTTCAGGGTTCGACGGGCCAATACAAAAGGAAAAGGCAAAGGCAAAGGACAAGCGCAGCAAATTTGAGAATACCCAGCTCGTGTTTTTAGACTCTGTTCGTTGGGCTTTGGGAAGGAGGCAACATTTTTAAGGGCCTTGCAACAGACAACAAACAAACGGGGCGCTGTCCGAACTCAAATGCAGGCGCTCAAACGGGGCGTGGCAGTGCGGGAAGAGGTTCGTGCTACAAATATGCAAATAGACACAATTTTTAATTAGCAACGAAGCGCAAATTTCGCAAAAGCAACGGCAAATGTCAGCAACAAAAGAGTCGCAACGCAGCGTCGCAGAAGAGCGTAGAGAATTGAGTATTGGGAATGGAGAATGGAGAGTGAAGAATGGAGCCACGCCATGTGGCCAGTGGAGCCTGCAAATATATCACACACATATTAACAACAAATTCATTAAAATGCGCAACATAAAAAAAATAATAAGTACAAATACCCAACAAGCAGACAACTGAAACATGAAACAAAATGCAAAACAGCGCTGAAAAATAAAATAACAAAACATATAGAAAAAAAATATGAAAAAAAGAATAAAGCATAAGGAAATGATTATTAAAAATCTAAAATAAATAAAAGATGAGAACTTTGCCTTTAGCGAGTGACAGCAGCTGTTTGCATATTGTAGTCCCCCCAAAACCTCAAACCTCAACGGATTCAAGATTTATGGCCAACGTAGCGCATACGCCGCGTGTTGCACGTCAAAAGGTATCGTTGCTATCGTAGTTATTTGCGAAATTCCTTCTCATTTCTACTGCTTTTTCTTTTTTTTTTTTATGGACTACAACTCAAATAGACGAGAGAATGCATAGGAGAAAAAAATTGTACACATTTTCTGTGCATAATCATTTGAACAACGTACGCGCCGCCGTCTGTTGCTGGGTAATACGCTGCCGGCATGTTACCAACCAACCAGCCAACCAACCAGCCAACCAACCAACCAAGTCCAGACAAAGAGAACCTTGTATATACGTAGACGGACGAGGTGAGAGGAGTCGTGAGTAGAGTAGAGTAGAGGAGCGCCATTTGCCTTTTTGAACTTGTTTGGCTGTTTATTCGCGCATAATTCACTCATTAATCATTGCGTTTTTGGCTTCCACGTCAGACTTCAACTTGGCACTGGCGTGTGCCATCATTAATGCCTGACTCTTGCCTTCTAGTCCTGTGCTGTTTGTTTGCCTTCATGTTATGGCCAAAAAAAAATGAAGGTGAATGAAACTTAGCAATGAATAGGCAGATGTTAGGTGGTAAACAGTTGCAGCACTAATTACGGGCTGCTACTAAACCGGCTAAAACGCAAATCAAACTTGTACCTTCAGCATTTTGGAGCTGTAACTTTTTATTCATTTTGTGGAGATTGTATTTAATAATCTTTCATTAAATACGATATTATAGTTAATGTTATACTTTTAATGTTTAATACACTAAAAATAAAAGTAACTACTGAAGAACGAAAAGGAAACTGCATGACAAAGTAAATAATATAATTATTAATATTATTAATATTACAAAATAAACTCTTGTATCTAAGAATAAATATATATAAAATCAACAATTGATTTTTCAACCTTTGGCTATAAACTTGGCTGCCAAATGTTGCCAAAATTCCCAGAATAATTCCTGTCATTGGATATTGTTAATGTTTCCTATCTGTTTTTTTGTTAAACTGTTTTCAATTGAAATTATTCCTCATCAACAACAAGAACGAAAAAAGAACAATATAATAAGCAAAATTGATAATTAGTTAATCTTGTCGTTATAATATTTATTAAAATTATTAATATAACAAAACAGGCTCATTTAGCCATAAATAACTCTATGCAAAGTTACACAATTGATTTTCCAACCTTTTGCCATAAACTTGGCTGCCAAAAGTTGCTAAATATTCAGGAACAACTCTTGTCAGTGGATATTGGTAATTTTTCCTCTCCTTTTTGTGTTGTCAACTATTTTCAACCCGCTTGTGCGATTCATTAGCGCCAACTGCGCGCAACTCTCAGAAAAATAACAAAAATATGCAAATTTGTTTTGGCAAAGTCACGATCTGGGCAAACAATTTGCTGATTACGGGACGACATTGCATGAGGATGTAGATGTTGTTGAGGATGAGGTCGAGGATGAGGATGAGGAATTGTTGCCATTTTCACAAGCGCATTGATAAAATGATTGATTACGCACACCCGGCGACTGTCTGCCCTCTTCCCCACCTCCCCACAGTTGACATGCAAAAAAGTGAAAAAAGAAAATGCAAACATTTTGCAATCAAATTAACTCTTTGAACGCTTAAGCTGCCGCCAATATAAAAAAAAAGAATTTATCAAAAATTGTAAATTGCCAAAACCATTAAAATTATTAAAATCATGCTTGCCACAGGGGGGATTGCCCTTAGGGCTAAGGGCGTGTCCTGTGAAATTTATCAACTCAAAATGATATGCGAAATCATTTCCGTTCTGCTGACAGTGACAGAAGTTCGTCAAGTGAAAAATGCAGAGGGGTATGGGATGCAGGGGTATACGCTTCGTTTGTTCAATTGATAATCTAAACTATTTCTAAAGAGCTTAAATTAAGAACTCTGTGACAACATTGTATTGCCGATGCTCAATAAAAATGTTGACAAAAATTTATGCTAAATTGATTTTAATATTCGTATAATGCTCGCAAGGAGCGCGACAAAAGACGTCCATTGTCTGGCCAAATACAAAGTATGACAAATGAATTTTAATTACCAGCATTAAAAAAGTATATTATGCCCAATCCAAAAACCGAACAATTGAAACAAACTACATAAAAACGGAACGAGATGACCACTGAACTTAGAACTGGAAGGAGGATGGTAGAGGATCAAGGGGGAAGCGTAACAAGAGTGGTCGGCATCTACAGTTTCAAGGGGTTTATCTTTTGACATTCGGTCATAATTTTTGGATCGTTTTTGGCTGATTTGATTTTTCATTGCCCTTTTGCATTCATTCTTCTCCTTTTTATTGCTACTACTCTTTATCTCCCCATCTCTCTAGTCCAATAATAAAAATTGGACTCGTCGCGCTGTCTACAATGTTGCCTAATAAATTTGCTTTGATTGATTTTAATGGTTAAGCGCTTCATTGAGCGTTGGAGTGCGCTGCGGTGCGGTGGTGCGGCGGTGCGTCTGTGTGTGGTGCGTGTGTTGCCTGCCTGGGGACGGCTTTAACCCCCCTTTTAATTTTAATGCCCCTCCCGAAAGCCAAAAGCCATAAGCCCGAATACCCTCCTGAACGGCGATTGTTAGCGAAATTATTTTCGAGCGTTAGTCAAAAAGGTCTTAAACATTTTTATATGGATTATATTCTATGCATTTGGATGTATAAAAGCATTTCTTACGATTGTTTGCTTTGCAGTTAAATGCCCAAAATTACTACAGCCCTGACAGGCGATGGGGGAAGGGATATCTAAAGAGGAGCTTTTCAAACAAATTGAAAAGATGATGTCGCCGTTTGGCGTTTTTAATAGCTTTGAAAGACCTATGCACAGTGGTCAATAGTCTGTGGAAATATTGAAGATAACAGTGTCATATTATTTCTACTACGAAATTAAAAATATTACTACTACTATTACTACTATAAAATAAATAAAAATTTTACTACTACAACTACTTCTGTCTACTACTACTACTACTACTTGCTCTACTACTATTTCTAGTACTTTGCCAACTACTACTAGTTCTACTACTATTTCAACTACTATTTCTACTACTACTTCTACTAATACTAGTTTTACTTCTATTTCTACTACTACTTCTACTACTATTTCTACTACTACTTCTAAAACTACTTCTACTACTACTTCTACTACTACTTCTACTACTACTTCTACTACTACTTCTACTACTATTTCTACCACTACTTCTACTACTACTTCAACTACCACTACTTCTACTACTACTAGTTCTACTATTATATCTAGTACTTTGCAGACTACTACTAGTACTACTACTATTTCAACTACTATTTCTACTACTACTTCTACTACTACTAGTTCTACTACTTGTTCTACTACAACTTCTACTACTATTTCTACTACTACTTATACTACTATTTCTAGTACTACTTCTACTACTATTTCTACTACTACTTCTAATACTATTTCGACTATTACTTCTACTACTACTTCAACTACTACTATTTCTACTACTACTAAATCTACTACTATATTTACCAAACTGGCATATTGACACATTTGTAAATATTTATATCCTTACTATTTTGAGCTATTGATTCCACTGTACTTCGCTTGATTTTCCCACAGCTTTCAAAGCAAGTTTCATTACAGTTGTCATGTTCAATTTCATTGAAGTAGATTGTTACTTGACATCCAGTCGCTTGGGCACCCTTCGAGCTTTTTTTCTCTCTGTTTTCTACTGTTACGAGAAATACGAATACAATTCATAAATACCGAAAGAGGCATTCATAAAATTCAATTTTGTTGCATGTCGCCGTCATAAAAGTGCGCGGCTCCTTTTGTTAACCCGGAATGGAAATATGTACTATGTATATACAAAATCTGTGCATTGCTTTGCTGGTCACGTTGTTTCTGGCAATGGGCAGGTTTGTGGCCTCAAATGGGCTTGGCTGGCTTATGATTTAACTGCAGTTAAAGCAAGTTATGGTCAGAGGTTCAGTTATAACTGAAATATTAAATTAAAACTGTCTTTAATGCGATATATCACCTGTATTTATGCGTTGTAAATTAAGTTATATTCGCCTCAAGTTAAATTACGATTCCTTAACAATTCCGATCGATTTGATAATATCCCTTTTTGCTCAGTAGAATTTCGTTAGCTCTCAAGCTGTTGGAAATTGCTTTTCTTATCTGAAAAGGTGTGCAGTTTGGTTCGCTTTACAGCATCGTAAAGGAAAGTTCCAACTAAATGCCATAAGATAAGGCCACAATGCCGTTTGCCACATGAGCCGAGCTGCGTGGCACTCGTCATAAAAGTGCACACAATTAAGCGGCAAGTTAATGGCGTCCACTGGAGGATTTCATTTACGCTCTGGGCGCCCAAAAGTCACTTTAACTGGTGGGGGACTCCATTACGTGTAAATGCTGCTGATGAGGTGACGTTGATGTTGAGGCAACAATTAAAATGCACAGTTCCCAGCTTCAGCTCAATCTAATCAGCACAAACATCAACGCCAAGCGCCTTAAATAATGCCACTCAAATCGAATTTATGACACGGGGACACAGACAACGATCCTTTGGAGCAGGACCAAGTAAAAGTCCTTGCAGGCATTTTACGCAATGAACTTAGAACCGAGAAAACGAAATAAAACCAAAGTCCAAAACCGAAAACAATAAAAGTTACATTTTGCCAGCAAGCCGTGCAAATAAAATTAAGCGAAATCAGTTGGTTAGCCGGCAACTGGAGGTGGAGATGGAGAAGAAGCTGGAGCAGACACACACACACACACCTCAATATGTCCTGGCTGCTGGACAACATCAGCTATTCCTGGGCATAGAGGGTGTTCTCCAGGTTTTAATGTCTATTTTGTGCGCCATTTACAGACGGCAGACAGAAACACACACGCGACTAGCTGATCCACTGGGGACTTGAGAAGGAGATAGAAATAAGCGGGGACACTGAGATAGGGTGGGGGAGTTGTAGCATTTCGGTTGCTAAATGACGTCGTCTTTTAATTTTTATCTCAAACATTGCAAACGGTTTTTATTGTTGCTTTTAACTGCGCTGGCGTCTGTTTCTCATACTCAGTCTTTACCGTACTGTGAAGGCAGTTGCAATTTTGCCAAAATGTCGAGCATATTTGCACGGCATCTGGCTTTACTCTCTCTCTCTGTCTCATTCTTGTTTGCCTTTAATTTGAATTCCAAGTTATTTATTGTATTGAATTAAGTAAGTTTTCAACTCGATTTCAATTGAAAGTTGAGTCTGCAAGTAGTTGAGGTCAAACTAGCGAATAAATAAAGGCAAAACGCTTCAGTTTTTATCAAGTGATGAGACTCTGACACATAATCTACCCCTAAGCTGCACAAGGATATCATTGAGAGGGGCAGGGAAACGGCGACCACAAATGTTGACCAGGAATATGCGAAAGCAGCTAATAAATCAATAGCCAACTGTCAGGATTGTGTGCGAGTAATAATAATGCGAGCAAAACTGGTCAATAATAAACCAAGTGAACGAAGGCTGCCCAAGACAAAGGAGCAACAAATGTCACCAAAGATCCGGAGCTGGTCAAGCGTAAGAAGGTTGTGAAGGGTGGGGGGAGGCGGGGTTAAAGAACATTTGAATTGGTGATGATAGCGAGCGGGGTCGAAGATTTATTTCGCTGTCTGTCTTTGCGGAAGGAATGCGATGAAATAAAACGTATTAAGTCATAAAATGGCCAATGCGAAAGCGGATTACCAAGTGTGAAGAACGAAGAAGAAGAAGCATAAGCAACTACTGTCCGCTTGGACCACTTGGACCACTTGGACCACAGGACATCAAATCTAATTATGCCATATAGAGAACTATCTTATATGTGAAGTATAAAAATGCACAGCAGGCGATATGGATGGGGCAGCTGTGAGCTGAATGGTTGCAAAATTTATGCGGCTTTTGTTTTAATAAAAATTTTATCATTGCAAATAAATAGCGTAAGAAGAAGAAGAATGAGATGGAGAGATCGAAATGAAACGAAACGAAGCATGTGCGCATAAATCTTAAGAAAGGAAGATGCCAGCCAAGCCAAAGCAATTATATGCAATTTATGCGGTGGTCGCAGGGGGAATTTGCCGCCACCCAACCACCCAATCACCCAACCAACCAAGCCACCCGCAATCCACAGAGAAAAACAAATTGAGAGTCCGTTTGCACAACTTGCTGAAAATTATTCGAATTGAATGTCTTAACCCAAAAAAGACAGCGGCTTCGTTCTCAGTTCCTCTGTTTCCTTTTTATCAAGTCCAAGCAGCACAATTTATCAGCTGGCATAAAGTTTTCTTTTCTTTTGGCCAAAACTGCACTTTTGTTGCTTCTGCTTCTGAGGTTGGGCGAAAACCGCAAAAGAGAAACTACAACCGCACACCAGATAAGTTTTCTTTTATTGCAGTTTTTTGGCCCGCAAAAGTTTTATTGCGCCAACAGGAAGGAAATGCTTTTCAAATGCTAACAAAATAAATGCGAAGCTGCAAAAGAAAATTAAACTATTCAACTAAAGAGCTTGTATCCAATTGTAGTTGCGTCTCAAGTTCTTGGCCAAAATTAAAATAATAAACCAAAGCTGCAGCTGCTGCTCAAAAATACGAGACACACAATCAGCATTTCCTAACTATGTTTTTCTTTCATTAGGAATTCTTTTGTGTATGTGAACTAAATACTAATGCATCGTTAGTTAATGTAGATAAAGATTGAATCATTCGATACATATATATATGTATATATGTTTGTAATCTACCCTCGCTTCTTGGTCGCATATTCCTTCAAATCAACTTCAACTTTTGCCATTTTGCAAAGTGCAATGGCAATGGCAAAAGATACATCAAGTTGTCGTAGACGATACTTCACTTGAACTCACTCCAACACACCACAAGGTACAACAGTTACAGTTGCAGATACAGATACAGATACAGAAATTGTAAACGTGGCAGGAAATGCGGGCTTGCTCATTATTTGCCATGAGTGCGGCGGCTGAGTCGACGCGTCGACGGCTGCGACAGCCATCGAGTACTTTGCATAAATTTCAAATCTTACAAAAAAACGAAAACGAAAAGAGAAAAGAGAAGAAAGAACCCAAATAGATGACAGAGCACACAAAAGGACATCGATAGCAACAGCTACAGCTACAGCTGCAAATGTAATGGAAATTGAAGGGCGGTCCAGACCAACCTCCTCCTCTTCCTCTGGCACCTTAGCTAGCACCCGTGTCAAGTGCGTTGCGTTGCTGCTGGAGGAGGGGAAGAGTGCTGAAAATACAAAAATGCAATGATACGGAAAAATTAAAAACATTAAACGCAAGGAATGGGCATTCAACTTCAGTCGCTGTGCTTGGGAAATCCTTGCAATAAAAGGGAAATCTCAAATAGGCGGCGACAGTTGTAATGACACGACCGCAGCCAGTTCAAGTTGAGGCCGTTCACAATTTATGGTTGCAATTATGCAGCAAACATTTGCCGTCAGCATCGACAATAATTGCGCTCGAAATTTGCATAAAAAATATTTTAAGTAGTGTCTAAAGATGCGATTCTCTTTCCCCCATTACCATTATTTCCCACTTCCACTTCCAGTCACTGTGAACACCCACTTTGGCTGTCCTTGGTTTCGAATTGACGTGTAATCCTGTCCTTGGCATTTCGCCGGGTATCCATCCCCATAGCATAGCATGGAGCCAAGGACAATGCTGGATAACGCGCATGGTTTGCCTCCATGAGGGGTGTCAAAGTCAAGGCGAAACGCAATGTGCACTTAATGTCAGAAAGAGAGAGAGAGACAAGCAGAGGGAGAGAGGCAGGCAGAGAGCAAGCGTTAGCATTTCAAGGACTTGTTCGCTGTGTCCAGGATATTGATTTACTTTTGGATTTGTGCACATTTAATTAGCGAATTGCAAGTGTTTAAATTGAAATGCGAGATGTTTGCGCTTTAAGCAAAATATATAAAAGAAAAGGGAAATAAGGAAAGTAAAGCAAAGTTGAAAGTAGATTGATATATACAGATAACTTTTCTATACTGTGCTCTATTATTATTATATGAAGTGAAGTGAAGTATACATAATTCATTTAGTTCTATATTTATCTGCTTAAATTCTATAAAGAAATGTTGGTAACTAATCGAATCATACCCTGTGCAGGGCTATCACCAATTATAAGAGCTAGAGTTTCCAAATTTGGCATAAAGGTTCCTGTATGCCGTCCTCAGTTCAAGTTTATATCAAATTTTGGATACCTCCCCGCCTTCCCCCGCAAATCGATTTGCAAGCTCTTTATACCCTGTACTCGTATATACACAGCAAGTATTTCTGAACGTACTCATTTCTGACTTAACAGGTGTTTAAAGACTACTGTTCTGAACACATGTGAAAGTTTCATAAAAATCGGTCCAGGAATTAGGAAGACATTTGTAATGAATCACATTGCAATGAATTCCTTGCTTGCTCATAGCGGCTAGCTTTTGCAAGTGAACACATTCTCACCGAAAAGTTGGGTGTTGTGTCACTTCAAATGTCAGACTTTCCGACAATTATGTTGCAAGTCTAAACGTAATGTATGCAATAAATAATATATAAAATAATCAATTAATTTATTATGACATTTGCGTTTTAAATTTGGTCGAGTAATTTAGCTCCATGAAAAAACTGAGATGTACTGAAAAGGTTGCCAAACCAAAGTATAGAGTACGTTTATTATAGAGATCTGTACAGGGTATTATACTGTCGCGTGCGCTCAACTGTTCCGCTTGTTTTGAAATAATTCGATTATATTTATTTATTTATTTGAGTGACAAACAATGCTCAGTAAATGCTTCACAATGCATTAAGATTAACGTAAATCACAGAGCTGACCTATAAAGAAATACATCATTTCTATTAATAACAGCACTATGATATTAAATTCCTTTCTATTCTCTTTTAGTCAGCAGTCAATTTCTGTTCTCATTGTTATCAATAAAAAGTTATCTTAATTTATTTATTAATCACATTAAATTGCAGAAATTCTGTAAAGAATTAATTAAATTAGGTAATCAGCAGTTGATTTCTGTCAATGCGTTATAAATCAAATCTAATTTGTCTTCATTTATTTAACTTTTTTAGAAGAACTTACTTAAATTATATAGAAAATAATTATTTATTTTTATATTTCATTTAATTG
This sequence comes from Drosophila funebris, assembly GCA_018901825.1. Lineage (NCBI taxonomy): Eukaryota > Metazoa > Arthropoda > Insecta > Diptera > Drosophilidae > Drosophila > Drosophila funebris. The sequence goes on along the minus strand of JAEIFK010000367.1, from coordinate 274,549 downwards.
TTATTAAGTACTTCAATGAATTATATTATAGTTTCTTTTCCTGCTATTCTCTTTATAATCAGCGCTATATTTCTGACAATGCATTATCAATTATATCAAATTTGTCTTTATTTCTTTATTTGTTTTTAAAAACTAGTTTGAATTCTATAGAGAAATACTTCTATTTGCGATTATATACTATTCTATTTTTAAATTAGATGTCTGTTAAAGCGTTATCAGCCAATAGAAATTCTGTCTTAATTTATTTTACTTAATAATAACGTGCTTGGCAAATATGGCCAACTTATATAATTTTTTAAAACTCATATTCAATATATTTTTATATTCAACTCTATTCTTTTATCTTTATATTCTCAGTTATGCTAATGTTACATAATTCAACAAAGTAATCAGCGCTTGATTTGTGTTTATTTATTTGATATTAAATTCAATTCTATTATCAAATTAGATTTCTGTTAAAGAGTTATCAATCAATAGAAATACTGTCTTCATTAATTTATTGTTATACTAATTTGCTTGATTGAATAACGATATAAAAGCTAACTTATCTAATTTGAGAATAATAATAATTCTGCTATATGCTCATCAGCTGAAGTCTGCTCACTCCTGAACCCTTTCACATCTCGAAGTCCTTTGCTTCCTAGGAAGTTAACCCTAAATCATATAATTTAGAATTTCTTCCATTTCATTAAAGCGCGACCACAAGTCAGTTGTCAACGTTGTTTAAGACGCCATTTAACCTCCGGCCAGCGAGTCAAAGTTCAGAACACAAGACAAAACATTTACTCAGCATCCATCTGGCGGCTGCAGACAGGCAGGCAAAGGGATATCTTCGAAGTCCTGAGAAAACGCCAATCGCGCACAATTTGTTACAATATAAATGACTTATGTCCGCGACGGACAGAGCAGCAGCTGCTGTTGTTGCAACAACTTGCTGGCTGCCGCCCCAAACTTACGTTGTCTTTTTTGGATACATTTTGAGCCATAAGCATAATAAATTTTTACGCTTGAGCGTGTAAAATTAACTGAGGCATCCCTTTGCGCCTTGCCCCTTTCCCCGTCTCTAAGCTAAAAACCAAAGCAAACTATAAATTTATAATGCGCGAAAGTAATTTTATGACTTTGCGGTTTTAGCTTTGGTTGCTGGCATAAGCGACGACAACAACGTCTATAGATATAGATACATTAAGTATACGTTGTGTGAGTAAGGGAAACGGGGGGAGCAACGTGTGAAGACAATGCTTACAGCTGTAGTAAATCAAGGCGCAAGTTGCAAGTTTGCAAGGGCCATGTTATCACAGCAGCCGCTGAGCCAAAATAATAAGCGCCAAGCACCCGACGTCGCCATATTTATTTGATTAACTGCTTTTCGCACTCACACACTCATGTGAGTGTAAACACACACACACACGCACAACGAGTGCAATTATAGATACACATGATTACAAACAATAAATTGTTGTTTTGACACTTGTAATGGCTGCTGGCGCTGTTGTTGCTAGTGTTGCTGCTGCTGTGGCAGCCACATTCTGGCACAATGTTGCTACAGGAAGCAATCTTTAAGCTGTTACAGCTGTAAACTGTACTCCCTGGCTGGACAATTGCCCTCTTAATCTCCCCCTCTCTTTAGTTCCCAATCATCTTGTATTATTATGATTATTATTTGTGGCATACAAAATTGTTTTATTGTCGCGCCACAATTTCAACAGAAATAGAATTCACTTTTTATTGCAAATTTATTCAAATCGTTTGTAATCTCTGCCGCTTCCCCTCACCTTTATAGGCCATAAAATAGCGTGTTCTTATTATTATGACCATTGCTGTTGTACTTGTTGTTTGGCCCAAGCAATTGCTAAGTGGTCCATTGTGGGTACTTGTAGTATTAGATTATTATGTGGGCGGGGTCTGAAATGTATTTGAATGAGAACGAGGGTCAAAAGTGGCCAAAAGTTGGCATGTGGGTGTGACCACGTTCAAATGTTTAATCAAAATATATTTAATATATTATAAGACTAAGTTCTAAAAAAGCAAGTACTATCAAATAATAATCTGATCATATTTAAATATGCCTAATGAATTAGGCAAAATTATGAGAAATTATTAGGCTAAGAAAACTATTATTTTATTCAATAACTTATGGATAAATTGAACGCTACCAATAAGAAGGAACTGCAATAAACAATAAATAAATTTTGATACCAAATACATCATATATTGATATTGATATACATTAATAAATAACAAATATATCAACAGTTATCTCAATGCATATAAAATATTACAATAAATCGAATAATATTTTTTTAAGTTGAGTAATAATTGAGTGTGAGTCTCACATTAATTATTTTAAAATAATTGCTTTAAATATTTAAATTTTAATTGTTCATCAATTGCCAGTTATTAGTTCTTCTAGAATTTGTTAAGATAATCCCTTAACTACTGTTCAATCTTTATTACAAAATATAAACATTTGTTTATAAAGTATAGAGTTTACTTTGCTTATCAAATACCTTAAATACCATCAGTGCAAATTGCATATTAACAGCATATTTAAATATTCTATAATTATAATTAGTTCTCATTGCGTATAGTTAAACTGACTGAAAATTAATAATTAAGCTATTAAAACATAGTTTATGGCATAAGATGCCTTACAGATAAACTTAATGAAGCTAATCGCAAGTGAACTTTTAGTAACTCAGTTAAGACTCTACTTAGGCAATGCCTTTCTTAGGTTCTTCAACAATCTCTAACAATGCCAAAGCGGCTCTAAATCAGTTGAGGCTTGAGTGCAAGTTGGAAACTGCAGGAGAAAACAAAAGCAACAACAAGAACAAGAATAATAAACAGCAAAAGATTTTTATATTTATTGCCAAGGACCTGGCAGCGTGTTGTGGACACACTGTGTGTACCGTGAGAGGGCAGTGCATTAACCCCTTTTTGCCCCCGACTAAAGGAACTCTAAACTCCAACTCAAACTCAAATGCAGAACAGACGTCAGCGCAGCAAAATGACTCATCAAACGAATGGGCATGAGAGTAAGAGAGTGGTAGAGTGTGATAGGGAGAGGGAGAGGGAGAGGGAGAGGGAGTAGAAGGAGCATAGAACAGGGGAGTAAAATGTACAACTTGGCATTTTATTATTATGATTATTTGTAGTATTTGCTGGTGCTTCAACTTGGAAAAGAAAAGAAAAGAAAACTGAAAACTGAATACTGAGTACTGAGAGAGTTGAAATGTGCATAAAAATGTGCAGCAGCTGTGTATAGGGTTGAGTTTGTGTAAGAAGCCAGGGAGAGTGAGAGGGAGTGAGAGAGCTAAGGAACTGAGACATTCAACTTCATCTAATGCTCAAATTGTATGCATGGACTTCAAGCTGGACTTTTGTTTCTGTTTACCAACTGCCGCGAGCATAAAATGCACTTTGTGATTAGTTCGAGGGTGCACTCGTTTAGCTGTCATACTGTCCTCTCTCTCTCTCTCTCTCTCTCTCATTCTCTCATTCTCTCTCTGCCCTTTCGTCTTGATTCCTGTCCTTGGCAATGGCCATACCCTAAGCATTCTTTTTTCCAATCTCAATCAGCGTCTTTTGCTATAGAAGAACGAGCACTTCATCATGTTTTAAAAGTTCAATAGTCATCATGAAGCACATCAACGTGACGATCGAGAGTCCCGTTTCGCCCAACCCCTTAAATCAAGTGAGCGCTTAATGTTTAATAAATGTGTAATGCATAAGCAAAGTTTTGAGCCCTAAGCATTGCTTGCCGTTGCTGTTGTTGTTGTTGTTGTCGTCATTGTTGTTATTCGTACTTCTTGTTGCTGGTGGTGCTACACCCTGGGCCATGACTCATAACTTCTTAGCTCTGCTGCACACTGGTGTTCACAAGGAGTTTACTACCTTAACTTACAGTTGAAGTTGCAACTTTTGTGTTAAAAATTTATATATATTTACAAATTTCAATTAGTCATAATTGTCTTTATTCCTACATTTACTTAAAGTTGATATACGATATATATATAGTGTATATTTATTCATTTAAATATTTGTATTTATTAAGAATATATATATTTATTAATTCCAATATTTGTATTTATAAATTAAAATTTTAAATCAATATTGTATTTTCTAATGTTTTATCTTTACTTAAAGTTAAAGTTGATACATTTCTTCCAAAAAATTTATTACTTTATGTGACCAAGAAAAAAGTGCCTGAAAAAGTTTAAAAGCAGAATTTTTTACTTGAATAATCGAGGTTTTTACATTTCAACTTTTTTTCAATTGTTTTCAAAGTAGAAGTTGTATAATATTTTGTAATAAGTAGTAAGTGTGTCTAGCCTATTGACCACACTGCTGGTGTAATATATTTAACTTAATAATTTTATTTAATAATATTTATTACTTTTAATAGTATTATAATACTGTAATTCCAGATTAACTTTAGATTATTTATCTACTATTTAAGATAAATTGTTAGTTAAATATGAAATTTTATATAAATTTAATAATACATATTAATTTATATAAATTTATTAATTATAATCAATTTTTTACATTTAATTTTGTTATTATAGTATTATCATTCTATTCTATTATATTAAGTGAAACTATTATTTAAATATTAAATAAATTATGTATATCGTATTTGGTCTTTTAAATCTTTATACTTTATCTTATCTAAAATATGTCTAATTTATTATAAATTATAAGAAAATATGTATTTGTGTACCTGTTGATGAAATAGTTTACAATTGTAAGAATGATGAATGACATTTCCGCTTTGCATCTAATATATGCAATCCCTTGCCACTGTGCTGTGCTGTTTAACCCTCCAATCCAGTCGCTCACTTTAGTTGTTTATTGTGTTTAAACTCCCTACAGCGCACTTGAGCATATTTGCATGACCCGCTTCGTAGACGATAAGTGTATTGGCATTCCACAGCCAGAATCGGTATCAGCACAAAAAGGAGCAGCAGAAGGGGTATGGGGAGGGTGGGAACGAGAGAGTACTGTGTTTTGGTTCAAGGATAAAGCAACAAAAAATGTATCGAACACCGGGCACACCTGCAAAACTTTTCAATGAAGAAAACACTTGAGGGCTTTACATATCTCGCATACATACATATATATTTTAGGGTGGCTGAGTTACTGATTCTCGTGGTCCTCAAGTATGTTTAACAAAGATTGTGAAGTGCGACGCAGTTTGGGAACAGCTCAGCGAGAAGAGAAGTAAGAGTGGAGAGCAGTGAAGAAGGGAAGGAAACGGGTACCACAAATTTCCCATGACATAGATGCAATTTAAAATTGTTTCCCAATATGTTGCCATCGTTTTGAGCCTTTGTCAACGCATTTTGTGTCACTTTTAATTGAAATCGCTACCCTCGCTTCCCGATCGCCCCCACTCCCCGTACCGTAATCTGTACCCTCACCTGCTGCAAATGCATCAAAATCTGTGTCGTCTATTGTATAGCATTTTGGCTTTGTTATTGTTAATCATTAAAAGTGCTGCAGGAATTCCCCAATCTACAATATCACTAAAATAGGTAAAGCAGCACCCTCCAATATCAATGCTGTGGGAACTTTCTAATGCTTTCTCCACCCCCCCAACATTTTGAATGAGGTTATGTAAACTTTGTCCAATTACTTGAGAGTCTCCTTCTAAGTACTGTGAGAAAACTGACACAATACTGCGCCTCGGTGACTCATTTGTATACCAAGCACAGTTTTTTTTTTCTCTTTTAGATTTTATTGATGACTTAACCTCATTTCAAGCAAACTCCAAAACACCTGGCACCTGGTGAGCACCGAGGCAGCCGAGACAGCAGAGGCAGCAGAGCAATCTAGTCACCAAAATAGTTGAGCACCTGGTCACCTGTTTGTCGTTATTGTACTCGAATGTTAGGTGTGAAAATGGGTAAGCAGTGACGGTCTGTGATCGATCGATCTCTCCCTCTCTCCCTTCCTCTGTCTCTCTCTCTCTCTCTCTCTCTTTGTGCATATTTACCTAAAGAATACGAGATTGTAGAACGATTATAGCAACTTGGGCATCTAATTAATAAATAATGCAATGTGCAGACAGATCAATGGTTGAGCTAATGCCTAATGCAAATTAAAAACTCTCACACAGAACCGTAAAGATGAATCTCTTTCACATAGAGAATCCATTGCTAGGATTCCTTTTGTCAGGGTGTCTGGGTGTGAGCACGCGACGATTATTAATTATACTAACAACATTTTTATCAGTGCATGAAATTATATGAAAATTTCGTGCGATTAATTAGAAAAATATGCAAATTTTGATTAGGCAAACTGCGGTCACATGGCCAAGGAACAGGAACAGGAAGAGAGACAGGAACAGGGTCAGGGACACGTGTAATTGTTGATAGTCAACGCTGGTTGACAATATGTCAACTGACAACAAACCAGCCCTCACTATGTGGAGGGGGTGAGGCAGGGCAGTCGAGTCGAGTCGAGTCGCCTCGAGTTGGTACAGTCGTCACGTGTTGCACTTGAGGCAAAGGAATGAAATGTGCCACGATAAGCGCAACACGAGAAACCACTTGGGAAAGCGCCGTAAAATAGTTGCTAGCGATAAGTTCATTTGATGTTAATTTGGTGGTGGTGGTGCTGCTGTTGTTGGTGTTGGTGTTGGTGGTGGTGGGTGCGTAGACGAATCCTCTTGGATTCACACGACAAAAAGGCAAACCAAAACAACAACAACATCAACAACACCAACAATGAGAGCAGTAAACAAATGCGGATAAGTTTTTGGGATTGTGCGTGTTGCAACAATTAAAAAATTGGACAGCAACGGCTTTTGGCATGTAAATTGACGCACCCTTGCCGTAAGTTGTCTGCCTGCCACACCGGTACTTGGTCTCTGAGTCACGAGACGACCCGCATATGTCACAGTCACCATCGCCGTCACCGTCACCATCGCCGTCTCCATCGCCGTTACCATGTCCAAAAAGGACCCTAGACGCAATGTGCCGCATGCAGCGTTAATTACTCACTTCAATCGCGTTTCGGTTCATCGTTCTCACGCCCCGTTCTAACTGTATATATGTGTGTACATATGTATGTATCTATATCTGCATTTGTATCTGTATCTCGATCTGTGATTGCTCTCATGTTTTGCCGCTTCAATGGTTTTTGTGCAATTCAACGTTGCTTGACACTCGAAATTTGTCACACTCCTTGTCTTTCTCTCTATCTCTCTCCGTCTCTTTCTCTCTCGTTGCTCACCGCTGTTTAATTGCGCGTGCGAGGCAAACTCTCATCTCAATCTCATCCTATTGACGATGTTGTTGTCACTCCCCCCTCTGCTGCGATCTTGATGAAATGTCACACTGTGCTAATGCAAGTTAAACTGCATTTAATTTCAGTTCCCTTTGCTAATTTCTGTGCGAAAAAAAGCAAAAAGGACCGGAGAGAGACCGTAGAGTTCATGGGAAGAAGAGTTGATTTAATGATTTGTCAGCGCTAATGAAGAGGTCAAGCAGCATAGCAAATATGGACATTAGGACTGCAAATTTGTTAAGCCTATATGTGCTATGGATTTATCTAATGATAGCAAGCTCAACTCTTAATAACTAAGAAATAGTATATCTAATACTGAGATAGTCTTGCTGTACTAAGGACTTCTATTCAAGCTGATATTTCCCTTAGCTTAAGCTCATCCCAAGACAACATCAAATGTTGCACGTGTTTTGTTTGACGTCATTGCGCTGACCTCAAAACATCATTCATAATCACACAAAATTTGTTATAATTGCCATATAGAACATAAAAACAGTTGCTTCAGAATCTATGTATGTGTAACATATCGATAACAAACACAGACTGAACCCCAATCCACCCACGCCCGCATTTTGGTAACAACTTGCCCTAAAATTGAAAAGAGCACGCAAGGAACGCATCGTTGAGTGGTGGAGTCGTTGAGAAGGGGAGAAGGGGGAGGGGTGGATACACAAATGTTACGATTGTCTGGCAATTACCAAATTATTGTTATATATAACTGTTCATGCACATATCTATAGCCCATTAAAATGTATCTTTTGTGTTAGCCACATGCGTGTACAGACCAAAGCACAAACAGGTTATGGCTTTCAGGTGTGCCCTCTACACTGTGCCCCGTCTAAAAGCAACCCCTCACATCCTTCACATTTGCTCATAATTCACGGACGAAACTGTACCACATTATATGGGTATACGAAGTATGTACATATATCTAATCAACAGCTACTCTCGTCAGTCGACTGCCCAGCGGGACTGCCTTTTGATTTCTGGCCTCTGCCGTTGTCCATTCATTGCATCATTGTCATTAACCACCCCCCTGACCTCTGGAAACTCGCTTGGGTCAGGGGGCTGTTTGTTGTCGCCTTTAATTGCCCGGCTTCACAATTTATTTTTTGGGTAGTTGATATTTCTTTCTGTTCTTCGGTTCTTTTTTTTATTATGTAGATTTCTCTGGGCATTGGTGAATTACTGCTGATTGTTTTCATTAGCAATCGTAATGAAGTAAATTATGAACTGTCCAGGACCTCAATGGCTCTTGTTGTTGTCGTTGTTGGCCCACAATATTTGTTAATTAGCGTTAATTTGATATGTGCCACTGAGCGGGCTTTGACTTAGTTTTTATTGCCATTTGATTGTGTGTATTGAAAATAAACAGATTGTGTATCTAAGCAAATTAAATTCAAAGCTAAAACTTTTTTTCAATTATAGAGTTAGTTTTGTTATTATTGCGCTAATTATTTTAAGCTTTCTAATACAAATAAAATCGAAATTTAAGAAATACTAAATATTAAAAAATAATAGAAATTGAAAAAAAAAAAAAATATTTTTAAAATGTTTAAAGAGCGTTTTATTATATTTCGCTTGTTGGTTAGTAGTAGATATAGATATAGTAGATATGTATAGCATGATATAGCGTGCATATGTACAAATGCAAAGCAATGAGCATAAATCCATTCTCCTATTGTCCTTCCTATTTCTTACTCTCCCGCTCTGACCGAATTTCCAAGCAGGCTGAGCTCGTTAAGTCAAAAACAGAATTCACAATAAGTGTCTCCGTTATTTTACGCAATTTTCTTCGCCGTTCTTCGTAGTCGGCCAGCTTAACAGCAACAATGCACAAATGCAGCTGCATGCAATGAGCAATGCAAAAATAAATCCTATGAAAGTGTTGTTGCTGAGCTCGAAACTAGGCAAAGAAGACCGAGGATAAGATAAGAGATGTTTAAAATTGTTATTGTATTTCGCATTGGGTTTTGAGCACTGCTCACATCTATGACAAACGCAAATATTGCAAATGTAGTTGTAACTAACGGATTGAATCTGATTGCGGTTAATTTAAAAATATGGCTTGAGAATGTTTTAAATTATTATTTAATATTTGAATTCAAACAGTCAAATGAATTCCCCTAATCTTTAATGGTATTTATTTCTTGGAATATGTTGCAAGTGTTTCCACACCTTTTCGCTTTGATAAGCTTCATAACTCTGATACTTTATGCTTATCAATATACAACACAATTTTATGGCAACTTCTTACACCACTCGCCACTTAATTAAGATCAAGCTTGGATAAGACCCCATCCAAGAAATGGAAAGAGTTGCAATTGAATGCCAAGAAATTAACTGATATTAGCAATGTTTTAATTAAATACAAGCACACACGTAAGTAGTTGGAAAAGTATTTTACATAAGTACCCACATGTTGCCACATTGCGGCACGCCCCAGCTCCTTGTTCATTGAGTACTGTGGCACGCCCCTCAATAAACTACGCAATTTTAAGGGGCTGTCGCCAACCGCCTGTCGAAATCTCATTGCGTGCACCGCTTGCCACACAGTGGTGCAATTATTTTTAGTTAAAGTGTGCGGCAGATGTTACCCCAATAAGTATGCGAGGTAAACCCTTCGACTATTATCCTAGGCAAAAATACAAAAAAAATAAAAAAAAAAGGAAAAATTAAATGCAGAAAAATGCAAATAGAACGCACGCAAATGCAACATGATAATTTTCCGTGCAGGGTGCGGGGTGGGGAGCTGACTATGGCAGGGGGAACTCCTTTTGTTTTTAACACTTTGCCAGCGTTACAGAGGGTAGGTCCATGATGGGTTAAGGAAATGGCAATAGCTACGCACATTTTAGCAGCTGTTGAGGTTTTGCAATTGCAAAAAAAAGGTACTCCCCTTCACCCCTACCCCACGCTTCCTTCCATCCTTGGTGTACCCCAACTGCAAGTTCCTGGTGCAGTTGACAACAGCGACAACAGGCCTGCTCAGCCTCCTCAGCCCGCTCAGCATCCTCCTTTGGCTCAGGCTCAACGCAGCTTTGTTGCTTCCTTTGGCCTTTCTCAGTTCATTGACCGCATTATGTGTCGTTCCTGTTGGCATCGTCAGTGGAGAAATGACAAATCCAAAAGCCAAATGCAAAGAAACTGCATACTGCATACTGCATACTGCGTACTGCGTAAATATGCGTACTCTATAGAGTGCGTGATGCGCTTAGATTCCCCTTACAGTTGTGACTTGCCTTGTGTTGTGCCCCTGTTGTTGTTGCATGCCGCAGATGCATTTTGCATTTGCTTTATTTGCATTTGTAAAAGTTGTTGCGCCCACGTGCGTTTTGATGTTCCAGTTACATCCTTGCCACCAGGTCGAGACCCAGAGCGAGCCTCGTACTTCTTTTGTATTTTAATCGGTAAAGTGCAGTTTGTTCTTTGTGGCATCTTTGAGTTCACAAAGCTTCTTGTGGTTGCACACATGCGATGCAGGCTAAATCTTCACAAGAAATCTATGTCTTTGATTCTATCAATGCACTCCCTGAACTTGAAGATCTACCACATTCAGCTTCAGTTGCAACTCTCAGTCTTATTTCATTCTGCTAGCAACTCAATAAAAATTTCCATTTGCTTGTTGTTGTTGTGTTTTATTCTTTCTAACATTTATTTACCACTTGATACGCACTCTTAATTGTATTTCCCGCTCCATAATTGAGCATAGAAAGATACTCCTTTTGATGTATGCCTGGCACTTGAGGGTGGACACATTACGAAATTAATTTGATTTGCTCTTCAATTTGCATAAATTCTTCAAGCTAGGCTCGCCACTTGTCTATTGACAAAACAGATTTCTTTCATTGTTTTTTTTTTGTTTTATTCCTGGCTTTGTCGTTTGCTTTGGTTGTGGTTAAGGGTTAAGGGTTAACCAGGAGGAACCATTCCTGTAACTGCTGAACTTGCATGTCATTGTCATGCCTGCCAGTTGTCGGTTGTCAGTTGTCAAGTCCAAGAAGAGGCCACATTGTACCTCCTACTCTCAGACATCTCGGTCTCTCTCTCTCTCTCTCTCTCTTTGTCTCTGTCTCTATCTCTCTGCCCATTAAACACTTTTGTATTAATTGAAGCGTAAAAAGAAAGAAATTTTTAGCTCCTGCCAGGGGCTCGTTTTTCTCTAGCTCCCTCTATCTTTCTCTTTCTCTCACTCTCTGTTTCTCTCCCTCTCATCTTCGCGCTGTAATCCTTGTACCTCGCTCTTGCCTTGCTGCAGTCAATAACCTTTTAATGAGATTTATAACTGTCAGGCAGCGCCTGTCTCTCTACAGTTCTCTGGGTGTGTATGTGAGTGTGTTTGTGTGTGAGGTGTGTATGCCTGTGAGATTATTGAGGTATTACATTATAGAAAGTATCTCTACCTAACTCTCTTTCCTCCTGCAATAACTGTTTGCCCAGCAGCTTATCGAAATTAACGCTCAGGCCGTTTAGTTCAGGCTTAAATAAATTTGCATATCAATTTCATTTTTTTGTTTTGTCGTTCTTGGAATATTCCCGTTTCAGCGAGGTCTTAGGGGTCGTTGTTTACGCTCTGTGCCAGGATTAGTGTCATGCCTTGGAAGCTGACTTTGACATTTGCTGTTGACTGTCTTCATTCATCATATTTCGGGCTTATCATAACATTGAGCAGGTAACAAGGCCAGTTAAGATCGATTGATCGATTGAATCGTAGGATTTGTTCTCACACTTTCCAAGGCAATTACGGTGTTCTATGCCAGCACACTATCATTAGTCTAGCCCTTGCAATATTTGTCACCTGTTCCCCTTAGAACGAGTTAGGAATATCCTGTCTACCCCCCCCTCCTGCCCCGGCGAGTACCTAATGACGCGTGACTTTTGTTGGCCAACCAGAAATTACGAGAATTGACAATATACATAACGCTATTGACTCTTTTGGCAGTCACTGTAATCATAGAGCACCACTTCGTTGAGTTGGTGGGTGGGAGGAGGCGGTGGCGGCTTCCTTCGGTTTGCCTTCCTGTGCAATGGCTGTAATTGTCACTTTTGATTATGTCAAGATGACTTTATAATTACCGCAATGCCGCACACGTGTGACAGTTTAAGTGCCGGTTGCAACCACATTGAGAACCGAATGCGGCAAGTTATTTGCAAACCGCTGGCCAAAACTGAAAATTACCGTAATTTGGCATGTATCGCATACATATGCATACATACACATATATATGTCCGTTCTCTCCGATAACATGTTGTCCGATACGACGGAAGTGTCAGACAGCTATGTTTTTTGTTTTTTTTTTTATTTTTGTATTGCATTGTGCGGAGATCTGTGTGGTGGGCGGAAGAAGGCGTAGCCAGAAGCAAAAACGTGTGAAAAGTGTTCAGAGTTGACATTTGTTTGGAGGGTTTTTATTATAAGGGAAGACATGCTGCAATTGAGGGAGATTAACTATGAGATACCCTGTAGACTAATGTGAGCTAATTGCACAATTATTTCAGTGGGAATTTTCAGAGAAGAAATATAAATTAAAAGTTAGTTAAAGAAAGTTAGATACCCTGAAAATTAAGCTGAGATAATTGCACAATTATTGATTTAATAACCTTCATATATTGATACATTTTCTCATAATTTCATATTTAAGATCGAGATGGAATTTTCACAGAAAATTTAAATATTAATGAAGAATAAGGAAATTAAAGGAAATAATGTTATAAAATAATTATATATTTGTGTATATAAATATATTTATTTAATTGTAAACTAATCTAAAATATCTGTTCAATATATGAAAATTATTTGAATATATAAAAATATATATACGCCCTGCCTTTATTATCAGATCGTGTCGAAATTATGAGAGTAGACTGGAATATAATTTTAGAATAATTAGAATTAAACAATAATGAAGTTTAGATAAATAAATTCAATATTAGTTTAAAAATTTGAATTTATTTTATAATTTTAGTGTAATCATTTATTAATATTATTATTGCTTGCACAAAAGGTTTTTAAATTTGTAAATAATTTAGTTCGACATAAGAAATGCAGGAAACTACAATTCAAATGTTTCATATGTAGAATGACATTATATACAACTAATACTTTATAGTGCTGCATACATAGTTATGTTACACAACTTACTTCAGTTTTCATATATATTCTATATATTTCTCTTTCTATATTTTCTCACACATCTTTCAAGCTATTAGTTCAATTCTTAAGGTATTCATATATTTAAATTTTTGTTCATTATGGTTTGACATTTGAAATTTGCTGTTAATTTGACAAGTAGCGACTGTCGACAGTGTCTCCGAAAAGTGTTGTACTCGTCAAACTCGAACCAGCTCTATTTAATTATGTACAGCAAACATTTTATTACATTTTTAGTAATTTAATGGCCGGCGGTTTTCACATTGGTTTTTCTTTATTCTCGTAATATTATTTTACTATTTATTTTTTTTCCCGTTTGTCACATTTAATTGAATTTATGTATTTTTATTGTCGGTCGCTTTTCGTACAGCATTTTTGCATTAATTTTTATGTTTTCAACATTAATTCTTTTTTATTTTTTTTATTTGTCTTTCTGTTTATACTTTGTGATAATCAGACTGTTTGTGGTTTCCCTTTCGATGTTGTGGTTGTTGTTGTTGTTGTTGTTGTTGTTGTTGCTGCTGCTGCTGCTGCTGACAATCGAATGATGAACAGTCAAATTATGCAAAATAATTTTCAACTGTCACGCATATCAGACGATTCTCTCTCCTTATCGCAGGGCCACAATCATGTGGACTGACCTTAATTGTTTCTAATTTGGTTTCCAAATGTTTTCCAGTCGAATGCGACACCTGTGCATTTCTCAAGGCGTGCTGCTAATTGGCTTTAACTCTCAATCCCAAAACACCGTGTGTGGCTCAATGATGGACAGACATCAAAAACGGGGCGCGAAGTTCTTGTCCTCATCGTTCGTTTCTTCATAACTCGGTCGGTCTAACACCCCGATAGAATATCTCTCTCTCTCTCTCTCTCTCTCTATTTGCCTCTCTTTCATCGCGTTAGACTGTCAAAATATTTATGTTGCATTTTGGGTGTGTCCTGTGTCCTTTGCCCTGTTTCTGTTTCTGTTACTGCTTCTGTTGTTGTTTTCATGTTTTGTTAGCAAAGTGCAGTCGGCTAGGAGGATTAGTTTTGGGTTTAGTTTAGTTTTGTTCAGTTGAGCTCCGTTTGTTTGTTGTTATTGTCGCAGTTTATGATGCGTACAGCGTTACACTTTCAGCAGTTCATATTTTGTGGTCTTTGCCCCGCTGACAGTTATGGTGGGAAGCAGTACAAGCAGCGGCCCAGGAATTAAGTTAGCTCCCCGCCCCCGCACAGGGCGACTTTGGTCAGGTTCCTAATTAGTAATGGCACATTGAGTTCCCGCTACATGTTAAATTATTTTAATGAGCTTAAGCTGGGTCTAAAACTTTCATCTCACACAATTTGACACCAACTGTACTCATTTCATTCGATGGCCAGCTGTCTAGCTCTTAACCCTCTCCCAGTAAAATAAAAAATAGCGAAATTTTGGCATTGCGAAAACATGACTCAACACTAAACATAAGCAAGAATAAAATCATAAATAAAAATGTGATGAATAAACAAATACAATGGGGAAATGCATCTAAAAAAGAAAAACTATGAATATTCATAAACTTATTGAACAACAATAGAAATTGATGATGTGTTGTCAAATCGCACAGAACGTAGAGCGTATAATTTGATTGATGATATTTAAAAATAAACCCAATATCCATGACTCCAACTGTATGTGGAGAAAAATACAAAAATATGAGGCATTTTTTCAGCATAAAAAATTATGAGCCCGCAACGTGAAAAGTGAAAAAAATATCCTATGAGGATATTAAAAATGAAGCGAAACTAAATCGAAATGGAAACCGAATCACAAAATAGACAGTCATACATCATAATCAGGAGTGGAGAGTGTAGAAGTGAAAGCAGCTGAAGGAACAACAAGTACACCCTCAACACACATGGAGACTACCCCTTTCTGAGTTGACTCTTGTCCACGCAGAAATAGATAAAAATATATAAAAAAAAAAAAAAAAAAAAAAAAAAAATAGAAGAGATACACATGCGTGTTAGGGTAGAGGTCCTGCTGGCAATCAAAGCAAGTCATACAGGACAACCACATGAAATATGATCGATGGGCTACTGTGGCAGTGTTAGGGTAGAGCTAGAGGTGAGGTGTTTACAGCGCGGGTTTCCCCTTGTGTCAGCGTCCTTACTCCTGCTGCGACTGTCCACAAAATGGCACAATTAACGTGGCATATCCTTTCAGCCAAATTGTTGTTGCCCAACAAAAGGATTCCTGGCTACAATTGTTGAACACAGTAAATAAATGTCAATGCCCAATCTCTCCTCCTCCCTCTCTTTCCTCCTTTTATGCACATACATCGATAACATAATGACGTTTCGTATCATTTTTCAAATTGTTAATAAAAAAAAAAAATGTGAAAATACGCGTCTCCTTTCGTTATACATTTTGCCTTTTTTTTAAACCAAAATTGAAATTGTTTTGTCAGTTGGTGGTTGTCCCTTTTTGCCTTGTTGGTCACAGCAGGACATCTTACAGCATATTGGAGTTTTAATTATGATTTTTTATTGGTTTTTCGCGCTTAGTGGCAAGGTGTCCTTGTTATTCAGTCAGTTTGTTGTCAATGTTCTCTGTTCTCCGTTCGCTGGTCAAACAATTGAAAAATGATATTTTGAAATGGATTAAAACCGGATACAATATAATAACATAGACGGAGTATTACAATGTATGGATGTCAACCCTTATAACGAGTTTTTTTAAAGTCTTTCACTGCGAAGTGTTCTGACCTAATACATGAAATTACCCAAGCGGATTATCACAACTGATGATCGCTTAAAGTATTTTAAGGTCATATCATTGCACTTGGTTAACAAAGCAGGCATTAGAGTTTAAGTTAAGTACTTTAATGTTGTTATTGATAGACTGTTTATGGGGATTGCAGCTGTAGCTGTAGAAGCGAGCAGGGGAATTCATTAATGCAAAGTTGTGTTTCAATTGAGAGTGCAAGTTGAGAGAATTCTCATTCTATATTCTATATTCGATCAAAAACTGAGTGCTGAAGCACTTGAATTTTGAATTTACCACAAAATATCATTAAAATAGTTGAAATTGTATGTATTAGCTGCCAGATTACAAATGGAATCTGAGACATAAACATAAATATATAGATGTATAGGGTATTATACTGTCAGGTGCGCTCGACTGAACCACTTGTTAACATCTACTTGGTTCAAAAGCCTTTATCTCAGTTGAGATCGCAGTTGTGAAGGAAGAAAGGATTCTGCTAGCGCTTTCAATGAGTTCTTCAATTAAAACTCCTCTATTAAATTCTCTATGAACTGCAAAATCAATGAATGAATGAAGCATACATACATACAAATGAAGCATACAATGAATGCTATTCTATCAGAAATGAAGATTATTATGTCTGTATGATTCGTAAGTGCTGTGTGGGATGGGAGGGACGGGAGGAAGTCTTAATCCAGTCTCAATAATATGTTACCTTTATATCAATGTAACTTAATGTGGTTAGAATTCTAATTAGATCTGCAATAATTGCAGTTTATCAAGTCTACTTCAGGAAAGAAGTAAGATCATTTAGCTTTACATTGTATGAGTTCAATCTGCTGTGTTATCCCTTTTGCTCTCAATTAGACAAGTGCTTTGTACAAAGACACACACACACACACACACACACACACACACACACACAAACTTTGGCACACATACATAAATAGTTAATTACACAGTATTTCATAAATCACTCAAAGTGAGGACTTTGTTGTTGTTGTTGTTGTTCTTGTTGTTATTGGACCCCAAAGACAAAATTCCAACACAAATTAAATTAAGCGTCAAATAAGTTGCCAGGGCACATACGACACGACTACGTCCCAGACGATAGAGGATAGACGCTAGACATGAGATGGATAGAGCACAGAGATGAAGGAGTAAGCAGGAAAGAGTAAAACTGTAGAGCTTAGCTAACTATCAACACAGTTTATGAATAGTTGAAGATGACGTTAGAGAAGGAGAAGGAGGGGTAACCAGTCAGTCACTCATTCGTATTCCGCCTGCGGTTGCACTTAATTTAATTGACAAATTTTAAAACCACGTCACTTAAGTGAACCCAAAAAGCGAGGGAAAGCAACTGAATGTGGCAACCAGGGGCAACCAGGGACAACCAGGGGCAACCATTGGAGCATTGGGCTTGTAAATGGATTAATGTTTACTTTGTTTGCTGGAAGTTACAGGAAATTGCAATTTTTCCACCCAAAAAGTCAGACAACAAGTCAACAGCTTTTGCTCACAACTCGTTTTGGCTAAGTACAAATGGCCTCGGGTTAATTGAGCAGCAGGAGATGAAAAAATATCTGTATAAAAGAAACGTGAACCAGATAACCAGATGCCAAATGTTAGTTGTGTGTCGAGGGTTGAGGGTTGAGGGGTCGAAAGGCGATGGCAGTACATTTCCGCCGGTTATCAGTTTTAGGCTAATGAAAAAGCTCACTCGGTTTCAGGTCCAGCAAATAGTAAGCAACGAAAGATAAACAAATATGCGAATGCCACTCGATTACAGCAGAGTGCGAGCTTGTGTAACTAATAGACGAGACACAGTATAAATAAGAATCATGTAGTCAAGTATCTGACTTGAAGCTAACTTCCCATCGAGTTGTTGTAATCATCAGCTCACAACACTCATATTATACATATATTGATTTTATCAGAGTTTGTCTTTCAATTTAATAAAATGCAATGACTTTAACTTGACGTGAGCTAAAGACAAAAGCCAGATACAACCCCGGAAAGTTCTCCCCTCCCCTCCCGACTTCGCGTAAACCTTATAAATAAACGTTTAAATCCCCATGAATGCTTACAGTTGGCTTTATTCCACTTGGAAGTTGTGCGCTTTTGTTTTCCAAATTTCTTTTCGCTCTCTCACAGTTGTTGGTCATAATTTTTTAGTGTTATTGCCAAGCAGAAGTACAGAGGCGGATTGCCAACTAGGATGTTGGATTTTGGGATCGTTGTCGATAAGAGGCAAGTGCGTTGTAATAGTTGTTGCCACTTCATTCGCTGTGCTTTCGAGTAATGTTTATGCTCTCTCAGTCTTTCTTTGCTACTCGTAATTATCATTTGAACGCATTTGCGTTAAGTGTCCTTTTTGACATATTTACAAGATGGCCAAAAGCGTACATCTTGAAGATGTGAGTCTGATGATGATGGTTTAATATCTGTATAGCATTTAGTTTTATATACAAGTGCATTAACTATAAGAATTGGCAGATTCACAATACAATTCAAACTCTTCTACATTCTCAACATTTCGTGTTTCTTCCTTTGTTTCATTCATTTGGAATTTTTGTCATTCTTTTCCGCACAATTGCCCAAAGGATAAACGTGCAAAGTTTGGTTTGTGCAAGTCTGAGGCGAAATATTTTAATGTCTGTGGACTTTTGCAATGGTCAGTTGGTCAGTTCGTCATTGTCGTGTAGAGAACTGAGGCGGCACAGCGCTAATCCTGGGTGAGCGTAAAATGTGCCAAGAAAATGGGCAGGAAGTGTTCATAAAATATCCTTGTTTATGGTCTGGTTTAGACGATTTTATTGAACAACTTCTCTGCATATAAATCTGCAGATTAGCGCGAGTGAGAGACTTGCCACAAACAAAGGAAACCTTGCCTGCCACGCCACTGGGGTGAGAAGTGCCATATAATTTTTAACATAATTATTACGTTTGTTTTCTTATATGGACGACGCGTCCCTGTCTCTGAGCCTGTATTGTAAATCAAACGAAATAGTGCGCAGAAGCTGTGACATGGGAACTTAAGATAGTTGCAGAAAAGTGTCTGGCAACAGAACTTGGCAACAGTCATCAAAAGTATCTGCGGCCATTAACATGCACATAAACCAGATGACAGCAGGACAGGAAGACAGCTTCCAAAGTCCATTCAGTCTATCAATATAACAATTATTATTATTATTATTATTATTATTATTATGTTGTATTATTATTTCATTCCATGCATGTTGTTCAAAGTGCGTAAATGTCTATGAAATCATCTTTTTATGGGCGCACAACAGCAGCATTTGCTGCCACTTCTTGCTCCCACACCCATTACCCCCCAAATTCCCCCCTTCCCCAGCCTGGCATAACTATTATGGTTATGGCAATTTGTCTGTAGACATAACGTCGTCGAAGGTTGGTAACGATGTTGCCAGTGCATTACCAAGAATAAACTGAGCAAGCAGTGAGAGGGAGTGGGAGAGTGAGAGAGTGTGAGTGGAAGGGAGTGTAAAATACTCGTAACAGTTGCCCAACACGCAGCACATCGATGAATTATTTGCTTTACTTCAGTTTGTGTGTGTGTGTGTGTGTGTGTGTGTGTGTGTGTGGGGAGGGAGGGGTACTCCCCTACTTTTGCAACACACTGTCTGCATGTTTAGGCTTAGCGGCAGTTGCTTAGCTGGCCATAAAACATGAAATACGACCAAAACTGGCCAAAAGGATTAGCAACGGACACAGTGATAAATGGGACTCACTATTTGCTTAGGTTTCCTTCCTGCTTATTTCGGACATAAAACAAAGCTAAACATTTGCTTTTAATTAAAAGTCAACTGCATTTACAACCAAAACAATAAAAGCCATGATTATGATGGATTCTTCTATATTTAAGTGCAGAACTTTAGTTACGTTTAGTTTCCCTGTCTCCATCTACAGTAAAAACGTCACAACATTTGTTGCGTCACAGGCAATCAATAAAATATTTTCTCATACTTTTCCTTTTGCTGTAGGGATATCTCCATATCCCTTAACCCTAATTTATGCGCCCAAAAGTGACAATTGACGAACTCCTTACCGGCTCTTTTACCCCCTTTTGCTGGATTTTTGTGGTAATAAAAATATCCAAGCGACGTCTCTTTATTAGCTTTCCTTAAGCCTTGTTGCCATTGTCTGGTGCTTTGTTTGCCAAAAAAGGCAACAACTTGTTACATTTGTCATGCGCTAATGTCACACACACACGCACACACACACATTTGACAGCTGCGCAGTTGCGCCTGCGCCTGAAGATCCCGCAGATCCTTTAAAGGATCTGCAGGCAACTTTGTTGTTAATTTGCCGCGCTGTGTGACAATTTGAGTGTCCTTCCTTTTTGTGTATTATTAAAATAATTTTGTTTTAGTTTTTATTGGCAGTTTAGCGTAACAAAAGGCTACCACGGCTTCTGGTTGACTCTCTTCGTTTTTTATTGTGCCTCTGAATGACAATTATTTACACTAATCAGACAGATTCAGTCTCAGTGTCAGTCTCAGACCTCGAGCCTTGCAGTCTCAAGGTGTTGCGGCAACCCTCGTGTTGCCTTTCTTTTGTTTGACTATTGCGTATTTTGACAATGTGTCTACAGTTCCCTTTTGTCGCTATTGTTCAACACAATCTGGGCCTATAAAATTCGCAACAAAGTCAATTTGGGTTTGCTATTGGGATTCGAAAGTTTCTACGTTTGATGCTGTTCAATTATTTCGTGTGGTTATGGAGGCTATGCGGGGATTATCTATGGTTTGTTGAAGACCCCTAGAGTTTATAATTGTGCACAAATGAATTCCAAAGGAATTGATAAACAAGGTCTCCGCTTAAACAAAGTTATATATTAGATGTATCTAAAGTAACGGCTCTGCTTACTTTAGTCTACTTTACATTTGTTCTACAGGTTTTCTACTTAAGCACACCTAGTTTTCCCTAACAGATTGTAACAGTTATGTTGCAATATTTGGTTAAACTATCACATAGCCATAGCCATTGACCCACACCAATCAATCTTTATTAAAGAACAGCCCATTGACTCGAAACTTGCACAACAGCGAGAAGCTATTAACGGACTCGTGTGCATCAACAAAAAACTGATGATGAAGATGATGATGATATATA
Organism: Drosophila funebris; assembly: GCA_018901825.1. NCBI lineage: Eukaryota > Metazoa > Arthropoda > Insecta > Diptera > Drosophilidae > Drosophila > Drosophila funebris. The sequence goes on along the minus strand of JAEIFK010000367.1, from coordinate 253,238 downwards.
TAATCATCGTTGCATAAATAATCTCATATCTACCCTCTCTTTATGGGGAGGAAGTTGTATGGTCTCTCATCGATTGATTTTCGTCACTTATCACTCAAAATTATGGCAGCAATAAAACATTTTCCTGCCAGTTTTTCCACATCCTCTAACTATTTTCCCAGTCTGTCAGTTGCGGCACACTTTGCCATTTTTTTGCTGTCACTTTTCCCCTCATTTCGCTGTCTGTTTTCTTTTTTTTTTGCGTCGTTCGTTCGCATTTTTTGTCCACATTCTGTTTATCAAATTTGATTTGCGGCAATTTCTTTGCCATTTTCCATGTGTGCCGACGCCCCGATTGTTAGTTTTGTCAGCTATCCCGGCTAATGTTTAACAATTTCTTTAAATGTCAGCAGCTTTTTGTTGACTCCATAGCAAACAAGGGAGAATATGTTGCCAGCTGCGCTGGAAACTCTGGGAAATTTCTATATAAATGTCATTCGATTAGCAAGTTAAAGTGCAATCAAGTTTCATGTTCATGGTACTGGGCTAATTAATATACAATTTCAACCTCATTTGCATAACCAAAACAGAAACGGACAACTAATTAATATTAAATTCAAGCAAAATTTCTAAATTTAATTTTGTGCTATAAACTTTGGCATTGAACGGACTTTGCCACAACCCTTCATCGAATTATGCCGCCAACTATTGACTTTTGACTGGCGAGTGAGCGAGTGGAAAGTGGAAGGTTGAAGGTGGCAACTGGCGGCTGTTGCGGCCTGACGATGACTGCAGCGGCTTTTGTTAACCCCAAAAAGTGGCGGGGCAATTCATAATCATGTCATAAAGCCCCCCAGCATGGCAGCCGTAGAGTACTGTTTTGGCCATGGTGAAACGCTTAATTACAAGGGCTTTAATAGCGATTTCAACGGCTCATTGCCAAACAAAATTTTCAATTGACTACACATTGCAAATGGTATGAGTTTTGGAAGGTTGCGACAGCTTCGCAACAGATTATTAATTAAGAATTTTATGCAAAAACTCTCAGACGAAAGCCGCTTAAATTGCTCAAATATTTTGTGGCTCATCAAAATGATTGAAAAATGTTTTTTACGCGTGAATTAAATTTTCGCGGTTGCCAGCCGAAAGGGTTGAAAACTCAGACTACTCAGTTCTTCAGTTCTTCAGCTCCTCAGTCCGCAATCCTCAATCCTCGGTCAGTCATTGATGCCCCATGCTTGGCCTGAGTTTGAGTTTGGTGTATTGGTTTGATTTTGCGGCTAGTCAACCCTTAAGGGCCCACGTCGAGCTTATTAGAATTTTCCGCTTAAATTTCCTTTAGCACTTTGTATGAAAAAATACAAAGTTATCTTAACTTCTTTTTGCCACAATTCTCTTCATGTTTGTTTAGGTTTTTACTCCAAGGAATATGCGATTGTCTTTTTTTTTGTTTCTACCTTTGATCCTTTGACGCGCATTTGTTTTTTTTTTTTTCCCCCTTTTGTTGTTATTGTTGTACTTTTTGCTCTCTTTAATTTTAGCCAAATAATTACGCTGGCTTTGTTTATTTTCTTTTCGCTAAGCTGCCAAAGTGGCGCATTTTTCTGTTTTTGTTTTGATTAAAAATTTTCGAGTTTATCTTTGGCAGCAGATTAGTAATGAACTTTATCCCACAAACAGGAGTTGTGGGTGTCGAAGCGCTGTTTACTTAGGTCCATATGCGGCGCATTTCAATTAAAAAATATTTTTCTGCTTGCTTTACTCTTAATGGTGTGGAAAGTTGAGTTTGGGATCAAGATGTGATGGAAAAAACAGGATTAGCTAAGGCAGTATTGCTTAAGTGAATTTCGGGTAAACTTTTTTATAATTTATGCATATTTTTCCACTCATTGTTTTATAATTTAAAATTATAGTAAAGTATAGTATTTGATACCGATTAAAACTGACTTTAAATGTCTATTTTCTAATTATGATTTATGATAAATGATTAACCGGAGGAACAGAGAATAAGTTCAAATAACTAGTTAACGAATGCTGTAATCTCTGCTGTCTGTCTATCAATTCTCCGTTTATTACATAAAGTCTTAAATACAGTTTTTCATATAAACCATAAAAAACAATATGGTTTTTTATTTACGGTTAAATATTAAAGCGAATTTCTCAAGCAATTATTACTATCTGTGCCATAAGCTCTGTTTCGGGGGCTGTGAGCCACAGACCCTGGCCAACCCACTTGAGTATGCATTCGTTTGCGTCTAATGAGTTGTATCAACAGCAAGTGCACAGAACCCTTGTCTCCTGCCCCAGAAGCTGGTGGCAAGACGATGGTTTCTGGCTCTACACGGGCCACCGACTGTTCATTAAGCCTGACTGAATGAATTCGCGTAAAAGAAGTTACTTGTGCTCGTTCCTCCCCTCTCGGGCTGTCGACTGTTTAGCCAGCTTTCACTTGCAGGAGCAACACAAAAAAAAGAGAAAAAAAATGCAAACACTTGATCAAATATTTTGCAACTTCATGGGGCTGTGGCTCCTCAAGTGCTCGATGCTTCTGTTTGCTGCTCATTTGCCAGCCTCGCTGCACATTTTGTAAAACGAATTTGGTTTATAATTAAAATGAAACCAGTCGCCAGTTGAATGAGCAGCAAAATGGAAATTTCTTTTAGATTTTGCGTTGCTTCGATTACAAATCTGTTGAACCCGTTCGTAGTTGGAATAGAAGAGAGTAATTGAATTTCAATAAACTTTGATGCTGCGCCATGAATTGCACATTTTAATCATTGCAAATTGTTGAACTTTCAGCAATCTTTAGCCAAACTGTCTTTAACTTTCTACAGTTAATCAGATGACTCAATTTACCGAACTCTTACATCTTTGCAACCTTCAAGTGTTGTCTATAGGCACTGCCTCAGTGGGGGTGGCCCATTAATAAACATCAGCGACATGTGTATAAAAATGTAGGTCAACACATTTGGCAGACAGGCGATAAGCGTTCCCCATGTTCAGTGTCTTACTTAACTGTGTTAGAAATGCGTAAACACATGGTGAATCCTCCTGCTCAACCATCAACTACACCCCCATCCATCTTTTCCACAACAGACATAGACAACTCATTTGACTGATGAACTCGTGTTGACATTTCCGTTCCTCCTTCAGAGCCCTGAGCCTTAGACTGAGCCTGAACCTCGTCTCGTCGGCTTTTCAATTCTTTTGACACTGACACATGACATTTGTTGTAATGTCGACGCCGTTCGGCCATTTGCCAAAATTGTTTTTCAACACAGTTGAGTAAACATTTGGCAGCCCTCGTCCCTCCCCACCTCAATCACATGTGCACAGTTTGGGCATAAAAAACAGTTACATACATGAAAAATGTGAATACTTATTGAAGCTGAATTTGGGAAATGCGAGAAATGTTGACGAAAAATCTATATAAAAAATTGTCAAAATATTTAACTGAAATCTAGTAAATTCGGAGCATTTAATGGGTATCTACCGCAGTAACATCTCTCTTTTAGTACTACTTTTGCTTCTTAAGATAGTAATAATGTGGATTGTCTTTCGTAAATCTCAAATAGCTGAGTTATTACAATTTAAAGTGACCAATTTTGCTGGCCATTATTCAAGTTTGAGTACCTTGGCTTAAAGGCTCTCGCATTGAATCCTTTTGTCCCTGCTTCCCTTGCAGCTCATTTGCGGTAATTAAAATTTCATTTAGCTCTCGTCGTCTGCTCAAATTTAATTGACATTAGCGGGCATTTGAACTAATATCAGTGGGAGTCCTTGTTGCTTGCTATATCCTTTTAGTCTCCATGCCGTGTGCAATCCGTCAAGTCGTAAAAACAAAGACCCCAAACCCAAACTGCATCGCGGAAAATGTCGCCACAGCAGAGTATAAATAAACCTGCGCCCATATTTTATGAGTAGCCACGCCCCCCGCCCCCCACAAGAAGCGACCTCCTGAGTGCGCGATACGACTACAGACCATAAAAAACTATAAAAACTAAACGTAAATAATTCCATCTGAGTTGCCTGGCCAAAGTAAACTTGATTCTCCTGCTCCTGCTCCTCTTACTCCTACTCCTTCTCCTACATTTCCGATGTCTTTTCCAACATTTTTTTATATTTTTTTGTCACCATTTATATTATTTTTTAGCTGTTGTTTTCCTTTTTTGTGCTTTTGTTTTTCGCTTTTTTTTTGCCTTAGCTCTTTTATTTTGTTTTCCTACACAAAAGTTTGTCTTTTGCATGTGTTGGCATTTTGCTGAAGCGAAATTCGCGTGACAAACGAGGATTTTATGGCTTCCGTTGACCTGCGCCATATCCTGCGGTTCACTTGCAACGCGTTGTCCTTCTTTGTGTCCTGCATTTAGCATGAAAAAAGAAAGAAAAACAAAAAAAGAAGCAAGGAAAACCCAACAGTTGTCATTGCCATTAAAGCTATATGCGACGAAGTGATTGCACTCGCCTTGTGGTGCCAGGTCGGATGCCAAGTCTTGCCATGCCATTCGAAGTTTTTGTTATATATTTCTTTGCTTGACGCTATAAAATGAAGTGTAAATATTTAATGTGCGCTTTCGTGCATGACATGTGTATGGAGGGATCCCTTATTTCCCATGAAAAGAAACAGGACTTTAAATACTTGATAGTGTGCTTGCTTGATCTAAGTTTGATGAATATGCTAGCTTGGCTGCATTCAATTCAAAAGGACTTTGACCCAAATGAAATTGTATATCGGGCAAATACCTAATATTATAATAGGAAATCTTAAAAGCCAAACAAGCTGTAATTGTGGATTCGAATGCAATTAAAAAACGCGAATGTGCAGTCAGCGGTTATAAAATTGCAAAAAATATTCAAGCATTTTTCTTAATTGACTTTAATTGGCTTAAATTGGGCAGTCAGCGGCAAGTGACCAGGTTGCAGGACTAAAGGACTTTAGAACTTGGCACAGCACACACGTAATCTTTTCTATAATTTGTTAAATTTGTCGCGGCAAAAGTTTATTACCCCGCCGAGGCAGACAATGCCAAGTGCATAAATTGGGCTGCCTACGGCTTGTGGGTGGGGGTGGGCAGGAGAGGGCAGAGAGGAGTTCGGGAAGTTACGTGCAGAAAGCAAACGCAGGACAAATTACGTATTACAAATTGTTGTAACATTTGTCGTAGCGGGTCGTTGTTAGCCGCTTGTCGCTTGTTGTTTTGGCTTTTAGGTTTTTGGCCTTTGCTTTTGCTTTTGCTTTGCTCACTCCCATTTTGGTAGTTCGCATGCGTTCTGGCCATATTTCTACAACAACAAAGCGAACGGACGATATGGCGATAAGGGAATTTATAATCCCCACCAGTCGGCCAACGGGGCGCCGCCGAAGTAAGCAATGCATTTTCTGTAGAAGGATTTAAGTTTTGGTCTGTTGTGTGATTTCATTAATTTACGATTTGTTGGCGCCACAATGACTGGGAATTAAATTGGCTTATAGCTGGGAATTAGGCATAGGCGACGAGGGACAGTTACAGTATCTCCTCTCTGTCTCAGTCTCAGTCTCAAACTGTCTCAAATGCCGGCTCCACTTTCTTAAAGCCTCTTTGCTTTGCCCTTTGTTAAACCCACCAACACATCAAAGCCAAACAACAAATTCATATCCTGATAAAAATGAAAGAAAAAAAAAGGAAAATGCCAGCAAATTTCAGCAGCATTTACACATTTTTTTCCCTTTTGCTTTTTTCGTGTTTAATAATAATAATAATAATAAAGAATCGCATCGTGTATAAGTAAGTAAAGTAGAAAATTTTGTGCTTAGCTCAGCTCAAACGGAAATTTCACGTTGTGGCAAAATTTGCCAGGCAGCTGCAAAAATACTTAGGCGGATTTAAGCGCGACAAACAGACCATAGAATGAAGAAAGAAAAAACCCAAATACTTGGCTTATTTAAGTTTGTCACATCGAATGTGGTATACACTTTAAAATAATAAATATAAAAAGTTAAATAAATAAAATATTTTAAATAAAAAATGAACAAATATCAATCAAAATAAATAATATAAATGATCTAAATAATATCAATAAAATAAATAATTTAAATATTATAAGTGATATAATTAATATAAAAATATAAATGAAATAAATAATTTAAGGGATATAATTAATATAAATAATACAAATAAAATAAATAATATAAGTGATATAATTAATATAAATATAATAAATAATATAGTTGAAAACAAAATAAAGGAGGAAAATAATATAAAAAATAAAATAATATAATTAAAATAAAATGAGACAATATTCTTTATTTTAATAAAGCTCATTGAGCTCATAAATAATTTAGTTTCCTAAAATTTTCCCCAACTTTTAGGTAGAAAATATTTAATAATTGTTTAAATATTTTAAAATAAATGCAAGTAATTACATGTATAATCATTTGATTTCCTATCCGTATGTAGTACTACCATTTCCGGGAAGTGTATTGAAAGTCTATCGCCAGACGACGTCGACAGGGGGATCGGGGCAACGCTTCAAAGCTAAAGATGCGATATGCTGGGGTCGGAGCGAAGTAACAATGACGAAGGACCTCCCGCTGAGCGATGACGTCTGGGAGGTTTGGTTGTCAGGGTCGCAAAAGGGGGCAAGGCGAGGTACTGTGTGGTATGCAGTGGGTGGGCTTAGGTAATACGCATTAGTGGCGCGACTGCATATTACGATATTATTATTATGATACGCTTTATTTTGTGGTTCAATGAATTGCCGCCGCCTTTCATTCCGCCCCGCATTGTCGCATTGTCCTTTTACTTTGAGTGGTAACTTTGACGGCTTAAAAAATTTGCCTATAGCCGGAGACTTTGTGCAAATAACTGTAAAGACGTCGCTAATTGAAACAAACGGAGCTTACAAACAAATGTCGCCTATTAGTGAGTTCACCTCTATGACAACACCACAACATCACAACACCACAACACCAACAAATACAACACCCAAATAAAAAAAAAACATATACTTCCCCGTTCTCAACACGGAAGTCTAATCTCATAAGTGTACGTTAGTCATGTGCTTGGTGCTTAGTCCTTGGCCAAATGGCTGGCCATAAATTGTAGCCAGGCCATTGTTGCCTCGTCTTTGGCTGCAATTTTTCAAGCGCATGTCGAGGCATGTCCTGGTGGCGACTCCAAAACTATACAGCACACACATGGTGTTGTAAATTTGCTGTCCCGTGTATTGTTCTTATCCCTCTTAGCCCTCTTATCCCTGCCAGTTGCCAGTCAAAAGGTCAAAATATGTTGCAGCCAGTCGACATGCTGGCAACTTTATTAATTGCGCTTGTTTATCGTCTCGTTAAAGCGCCAATCTCTCTCTCTACTGTAGTTCCCTCTATCATTCGCTTTCTCTATCATTCTGTGCCGTCTTTAGATAATTTAAACTAATTGCGTGACTCGCTGGCATTTCTTCAATTATCCTTAGACTGAAAGACTTATGATGGCCCCGCAAATATTTGACATAATTGCAGGATTAGCGCGCGCGGTTTTCAATTAACGCTAAGTAATCCCAGTCCAAATTGCAGCTGCAATTTGATATACACAAATTGCAGTGGTACTTTTTATTCAATTTGCCATAATTTAAGCCAATTTGCATGTTGCCATTGCAGTTATGTACAATTGCCATTTGAATATTTAAGCCACACCGCAAACAGTCAAAAAGGAATTCCGGACAAAATAGTATTCTCTTCGGGGTCATGCACCTTTGGGGGGAGAGTGAACATTTTCATTCTATGGATATTTAATAGGATGTATTTGCATATTCTTATGACCACAATAGCAAGCATTGATGGCTTGAATGAATGTCAACGCTTAATAGACAATCTAAGAAAAAGTTGTTGAAAAATTAATACAAGGTGGGAAATTGTAAGAGGAAAAGATTTGTAGTCTAATGAATATTCAAATTATTTTCAATTTAATTTATATATGATTTTATTTATTTACTTTTTATTATTATTTAATATATTTATTTATTTAATTATTGTTAGGGATACTCTACTCTACTTTACATAATAAAAATTAATATAATTCAATTGACATTTAACATTCTTTGTATCATTTTATCTTCTAACTTTATTATAACTCACTTAACCACATGATTTTATTAAAAACGAAGGCTTAGTGTGAATGAAAATATATATTTGCATTTTAATATTTGTTTGTTTATAATGACAGCGCTGTATGTTGACAGCAGTTTGATAATTTTGTCAAATCAAGAAAAAGTGCTTATAAAATAATGAAGAAGCTCTTAATGAAATATCTGAGTTAACAGTTAAACTCATATCGATTTTTTTTAACCAAAGAAATTATTGTATTTAATTTCCTAAGATTTTTAAGTTTAACATATATTTTACCAAGCTTAATATATTAATTCTGAGCAAAGCACATTAATATTAATATTGTGTATTTATACTAAACGATGCTTAATATTTTAAAAAAACTTTATTGAATTTAATTTCCAACGATTCCTAAGTAAATCAAATTATTTTTTTAATGTATTTATACAAATCGAAGTTTTAATTATATTATTGTATTTCCTTTAAGTAGATCAAATTATTTATTAACATATTTGTATTTTATTGAATTTCATTTCCTCAGATTGCTAAACCAGAATAGTTTTTAATTTAAGTATATAGTCTAAATAAAATTAGACAAAATGTAATTATATTTTATTGTATTTCAATTCTCAAGATTTCTAAGTAAATAAAGTTACAAAGCACTTTAATTGAAAGTTGTTAGATTTTTTGGCTACAAAATTAAGTTAAGCGCAATTGAAGCTGCCCTATTTGTATATCCCTCCCCTTCTAAGACTTCTTAGTACAGTCAAATGCATTAGGCGGCAGTCATAATAAAACAGATTTCAACTTTTCCAATCCAAAAGTCAATACATATTTTTTTAAATCTCTGCTCAACACTTGTTACAATTTTTAAGCTAATTTAATAAATTCCGCATTTATATATATATATATATATGTGTATATTCGTAATCCGCTTATAAATGCAATTTTCAGTGAGGCTTTTTAAAAAATTGAACACAAAATTTTACACATGAGCGCAAATTGCGTTGATTCGAATAGTTTCCTGTTTCCGCATTGGGGGTTGTAACGATGTTTAAATATTTACAGAGAAGGATGACGCTTTTTTGTTGTTGTCCGTCTAAGCTTGTTAATAGCTCGGGGCAAGAGAGTGTGAGGAAAGGAGAGTGTGAGGTCTGGTAGGCATTGTTAATGTGACATAATTGAAAATCAAAACTAAAGCACTTAACTTTATTCATACGGCGAAATGCACAAAAAGTTGAACATATGTGACCCACAAAATGGGCAGCCTGTAAATGTGTCGAGAGGGTCGATAGAGTGAGAGGTTAAAGACAATGGTTAGATATTTAGTTGACGATTCAAATGACAGTTTAAGTGTCAACCAGTTTCATAGACGATGACAAGTGCAATCAAGCCATAAGGGTAGCAATGTGTGAGTTTCAATTAGAAATGCCAGCTAACTGAATTGTCACTGCTCTACATAGAGATTGATAGATCTGGTTCTGGTTCTGGTTCTCGTTCTCGTTCCAGCTGTTAGAGTTGCTCAAGTTACCCCCTGTCATAGGATTGCCGACAACCTTTTCATGCTAATTGCTTATGATCTTCTACAAAATTGCCTAAAATGTGTTAGAACATTGAGGTACCCTGCCCACATTGAGGTATTGTATGACATGTGAGGTGTGCTCGCTTTCTGCTCTGTAAAATGTCAACCCCTATTATATTTATAAGGCAGTTTCAATTGCCCAATAGTGTCAACTTTCAAATGATTTGTGTTGGGTTAGCATAAATATTTTCACCGCTCTCTGATTACCGCCACATTATATCAATGTAAACACCCCAATTGTGGCATTTCTTTATTGTTCTTCCATTTCTCTTTTTGGTAATTTCATTATTTTATTTGCTGTCTCTGTGCAAAAAGCGCTCGGATAAATGAAAATTGAAAAATGGCTTAATTAGCGTTGGTCTCAAATTTCACATTATGGAAAAAGAGTAGAGTGGAGGAAGGCAGGCAAAGAGACAAAATGACCTCTGATAGATTGAGTTGTTCCTCCTTTTCTTTCCATTATATTCTCTACTTCGAACGCCACATCTTTCTGGTTAGCTTCATTTTCGTTGGCTCACCGTAGTTAACCCGGCTGACAGTCTCCTCCCTCTCGGTTAGAATAACCTCAATGTGGCAAGTCGAAGAGGTATATGGATTGACCCGACCATGGGCACGACAGACACGGCGGCGCACACGTGGTGCACGATTCACCTGAATGTGATCCACATATAAACGTTCCACATCCAGATCTCTGTACTCAGCATTGGCCTCAGCATTGCGCAGCAACTGAAGAAGAAACTCAGCGGATTTGTGGGGCCAGCGTCCCTGCGTTGTCTTCCATTGCTTGGCCTGAGCACAGCGTCCAACGCCGCCATTGAAACGGCGAAAGGGCACACACTCCTTCTGCTCCTTGACAGCCTTCAGAAAGCTCTGGGCTCGACGTAATGACATTTTCTTGATGGCCCTAGCTGTCTCATGGGTATTCTTGAAGTGAACACGTAGATTGGGAGAGCGTGCCTTGCAGGACTTGGCAGCGTTTTCTGGTTCACGCGAGTAACCGCCCATCGTTTATATTTCTTGATTTTTATCAAATTTTAAACAAGAAAAAAAAAATTGAGAAAATTTAATTTCAGATTGTGAACGCAGAGAGACGAAAGCTTTCACTGACTCGATGTGCTGCCAATTGAGCAATTGTCACATTTATAATGTCGATTCTGTATAGCATGGTATATCGATAGTTTGGCTATAGCCGATTTATACGACTTGAATATCGCACTGTAAATTTGCGTGCTATAAATGATATAATATAAAAACATTTTCAATTAATTGTTATCTAAATTTTATTCCAAAATTCAAGCTGATTTTAACTAAAAGAAATTGTAAAAAATTCTTCAAATTAAATCGATTTAAAGTATCGATGTGTAAAGCGCACTAACGTCAGACTTAGCATGATTTGCAATATTTTGGCAATTGTTAGTTTACTATCGATATTTATATTGGTTATCGATAACTGTCATTCAATTTATAATGAATATTGTGGATTATTTACGTAAAGAAATTATTTATGAACAGGCACTTTGGAACTGCTGTGAATCTTAATTTCATAATAAATTCTATAAATACATAAACTAAAATTTAATTTCCAAAATTAATACAACCTTAAAATTCGAAGCTTTAATTCAAAATTCTCTGTAATTTTCTGCTTGTTGTAGTACATAAAACATACAAGAGAAATGCTATTAAAAGCAGCTTTAAGAACTGCAAATGCCACAAGCATTCACAGGGATTAGGACAAAACCTAAGTAGAAATGAAAACTCTCCACATATGCACATTTATCATGTCAAATTTGACATTTGTAATTGTAAACTGATACGCCTCGCAGGCATTTTCTCCAACTGAGAGCAGGAAAACGTGTGGCGAGGGGGGAGGAGTTAGCTAACCAGCAAACATATGTGCACATTTTCAAGGAAAATTCGGAAAATTCAACAAGAATGAGACAAAAATCAGACTCATCCCCTGGAGATATTTAGCTGAGTTTTTTGGGTCAAAAAGTGAACCACTTTAAAATTCAATTAAAAGATACTAAATCATTTTAGGATATTCGCAAAAGATTTCACATGTGCCACGCCCATAATGGTGTGGAAATTTACATTTCCCCCACTTTCAGTTGTCGCGTGCGTTGCGAAAAGTGCAAAAACCACTTAAATGTCAGCCACGTTGTCATAAATAAAATAATTTCTTCTATTTCTCTTTTTTTTGAGTATTCATAATTTGCGCAACCCTCATGCTTGTTGAGGGGGGAGTGGAGGGGAGACAAGCACACGCGACTTTTGTTGCTGGGAATTTGCCTGAGGCGTTACCGTCTTACATATCATTTAAGCCCGCATTTTGAAGCGCTTGCTTGCAGCATCTACTGAGAGTTATCGTGAGGCTTGGGCTTTTGTTTGGTTCCCTTGAACCTGATCGCATGTCTGACCAATGAAGCATATGAACTGCCTGCATCCCCACAAGACTAACTACTATGCGTTGGTCAGTCAGTGCCTCAGTTGTTGCCTCTGTTGCTGCCTCTGTTGCTGCCTCTTAACGCTCCATCAAACGTGTTGTCCGCGCGCATTTTTGCATGCGCCTGTCAACATTTTAATTAAAAAAGGTTACGAACTGCGTCTACGTTGACGTCGAGAGCAGGAGCTGTAACGCGACCAAAGCCATATGTAAAATTTCGCGCTTTCTTTGTCCCCATGCAGAGAATGGCCTGGAATGGCCGAGAATGGCCCTGGAATGGCTTTTGGTCAGCTTCGCTTGGTGCCAAAGGGTGCCAAAATAATAAACTCGTTTCGCAGTTACAAACAATTTCCTTTTCAATTTTGCTCGGTTGGTTTTTTTGTTGCCCCTCTCTCTTTCCCCCTCTCTCACAGTCTGTTGCTTCCTTCTCTCTCTCTGGTGACGGTCATTACATGTGTGCAGCATTACGACTGGAAACGTTGTACATTCGCTGGGCCCATTCATTGTTGTTTGCCATCATTTTAATTTTATTTATTGTGCGACTACCCCAAACACACTCACACACACACACACACACACATTGATGTGTCCAATGCCTCATGCAAATTAGATGAATTGCTTAGCAGTCCGAAAGTTTCCTCTTTCCCACTGAACGTTTGTCAGCTTCACTCTTGTAATGACTTGGCCATTGGCTGTTGCCATTACCTCAAACTTGGCCTTTTGCATATTTGGCGAGCTGGCCACGTCAATGGTTTTGCGGACATTTATTGTTTGAAAGCTATTACCCCTACTATCCCCCTTTGCAATTGACAATGGCTGGCGACGCGACTCGACACCGTTTTTGATTGTTTTGGGCAACTTTCTACCCCCAGAAGTTTAACCAAAACAGTGACATAGAGTGGGGTTAGGGGGGGAAGGACTTTGAAATTTTATGCCCTTACGTTGATTGTTGAAATGTTTAATTACTTTGTCATTATAGCTGGAAGTTATTGCTACTTGCAGTGCATATATGTATGTAGATGCACTTGAGCTCACAGGTACAGTTGCCACTTGGGTTTATGTAGTCAGATATGTATGCAAATTATAGATACTAGATGAAGTTGTGCGCTGGGTAACAGTTGCTAACCCTAAGCCAGAAAACCCTCCCACAAGCTGTCAAACAGCCCGCAGTTCGGTTTGACATTTTCATTCATTTGTCTACGCAATGTCAAGCAACAAAAACAGAATAAAAAAAAAAAAAAAGAAAAAGCCGGAAAAATTCGTAGAAAAAAAAGCTGCGAAAAAATAGAATCATTTCAACTGCTGTCCATCCAAGCATTGTGCTCTTCATTCAACCAACCAAACATTTTTGCCAGACAGCTCTGCCTGTTGCCTGTTGTTTTTGCCCAACTTGGGCTGTCAATATGTTGGTTGCTGGCAATGTGGCTAGTCGGAGCAGGGGGCAGCAGTGGGCGGCAGCAGCAAATGGCTGCAAAACTTGGCTTGTCGCAGTTTTTTTTTTTTTTTTTTCACGCCGCACGCCAAATGAAAGCGCTGGCATTTTAATCAACATTAAGCAAAAATGCTTTTTGCAAACAAATTCTTGTATTTGTATTTGTATTTGTTTCTTTTTTCTCGTTCTCTGTTCATCAGACTGACTGACGCACTGACAGTCGCTTGGGCATTGTCATTAATTTTAGCGTATGTGCTTTGGTCATTTATAACGCAGACTTGGCAAATTAAAAAGCTGAAATGTGGCTAAACTTTTGTGCTCTATGCAACTTTCAATTATAAACAACAACAGCAACAAGACAAAGAAAAAAATGTCAAACTTTGGGTTATCTGTCTGTCCTCCTGGGAGCAAACCTCGACACTTCAAAGTGCTTACCTCGACGCCTGCCAAGATGCGAGCATCTGCCTGTCCAGGGAATTAGATGGAGTGCTAATAATTCCCACCACTCCACCCCCCGCAGGCAACGTTTATGATTATGAGACTGCGTTGACATGATTTCCAAATGGTTTTATGGCTGACCCAAACTGAATCCGTAAAATATTTCATTAATTTTAATTGGAAATTGCGCCAAGACGCCGCTCAAGCAGATAATTACAACAAAGCTCTAATGGGTTCTCTTTCTCTCTCTCTTTCTCTCTCTCTATCTCTGTTTGGCTATTCAAATATTCAAGAGTCCTGAAAAATGCAAAAGGACAAAGACAGCTTAAGGTGCAGCGGGGGCAAACGTCTTGGGCTTTTGCTTAATTTGAAACAAATGTCGTAAAAATGTGAAAATATAATTTGATGCTTGACTGATGCGCATGGCTTAAGCGATGAAAATAATTTCAAATATAATAATATTTTTAAGGTATTTTTTTAAAATATTTTACGAGGGATTTGCAAGCTGAAAATAATAATAAAATTTGTAATTTGTAATTTCAAATAAAGCTTGAGGATTTTGCGGGAAATGCATATAAAATGCGAAATGTTTGAATTGACTAGATGGTCATGTTGGAAGACCTCGCTTAAAGCCATAGACAGCGACAAACAACACATCACACTTGCTAATCTGTTACCTTCTTCCCACTTGTCACTGTCCCCAATGTGTCTAACAACAATTCAATCAAATGGCAGCTACAAGTTCCTAAAACTAATTAAAATGCCATCAACGCGTTGCATGTGCCGTGTGGCAGCCGCGGGCGAGTGCGACTACAATGCGGATACATGGAATCCGATTGGTGGGCAACTGGGTGGCGTCACAGTTGGAGCTGCCATTTACGCGTAATTTGGCGAGCCTAAAAGCATGCTACTACCACCACAACAACAAAAAAAAAAAAAAAATGGCCAGAAGAGCCTTTGGTTGAGTTAGGCAAAGTCCGCAAAGTTCTGGCAAAGCTTGTCAACGTGTTTGCCAAAAAAAAATCCAAAAACCGCGTGATTTATGCGCTTTTAAAGCACTTAACGGTTAACAAGTCTATGAAGTCCTACGCCCGAGGTCAGTGCGAGCAAAACAGAGTGGGGAAAGTGGGGAAGGATTACAATAAATTTTACGCGTATAAATCTTTCAACTACATAAATCTCACGCGCCAAATTTGAGCTGAATTTGGTTTATTTTTGTTTTTTTCTGTTTTGCTGGCTGGCTGGCAATTCGCGACATTCAAATGCGATTCGCACAAATCAAAGCGTAAATTGCTTTGATTTGAAAGCTTTTATATTGCTGGGGGGACAGATTGTCAGATTGGGAATGCGGTGACCGCGACTGTACCTTGCGGCTCTTTGAGGGTCCAACAATTAAAAATAATTTTCAAAGCTGGCATATGTGCGCAATTTCAGGCTCAACAGCAACCCTGGTCGCGCGGGCAACCCTGACAAATATCGTTAAATTTTATTTTTATCATATGCGCACAGCAGATTAAAATAAAGTAGAAAATTTTCAAATTTGTTACTCCCATCACTTGCAGCTACACAAAGCGCCACAAACGCATTCATATGTGAGTCGCAATTCGCGCTCTTGCAATATTTACAATTAACGCCACGCACAGGCTGAGGACCAGGACCAGGTCCAGGACCAGGCCCAGGTCCTGGCCTAGAGTGTTCCCGGAATGAGGCAACAAAAAGCCAAGTCAAATAAACATAAGTTTTTATGCGTTTGGCAGTTCGAAATGTGCTTGGTGTTGTGTGGGGGGGTTGTGACGGCTAGAGATGGTTGCGTGATTAGGCACGAGCTTCAATTGAACTCACTTTGGACTTTATGTACCTATGATATGATATATAAAGACCAATTAAAATAGAAAACACTTTAAAATGGAAATCTTTATATATATAATATAATTTAATAAAATAGATCTACTTTAGTGTAGACAAACTGAAAGAAATTTACTGAAACTAATCTAATTTTTTTGTGTAAGTTGAGTTTATGAATTTCTTGTATTGACAGATTCGCAGTAAATGATTGTGGCAAATAAGCTTCGCTTAGAATAAAAGATATATTTTAAAATATCGTATGTAGTATATATCTTCCACAGAAGGAAGCATAAGAAAACCTCTCAGTTGAGAGTTTTTAATATATCTCTTGGATAAATATAAAGATTAAATAATAATTATTTATTTATTTAATTATGTATGTATTTATTTATTTTTTAATTATTTATTTATTTACTTATTTATTGTTTTTAGACTCTGTATATAAAAAGTAGAGTAGTATATCAAGTTTGTCAGAAGCGAAATGTGCGTAAAGAGCTGAAGAAGACATCTCTGACCCTACAAATTGTATATATATAGAGCTTCCATTATTCTATGTGATATTTTAATTAAATAAAATACAAATTCCACATCATATCGTGCTTCTGCTTCCTTCGTGCATATTCGTTTATCTATTTAAGAATGCAAAAGTCTTATCAATACTCTGGCTGGTCCATCTCTAGCTGGTTTCATATGCAAAAATGCAGCACATGTGTTAAGTAAATCTTCCGCCGTCGTGGCCATAATCATAAACATTTATGGCCGACGCACGCCTGCAGGCAACGCCAGCACATCCCCTTAGGAGTTCGTGAGCGTCTCATCACTTTGACGAGTGCAATCCTTTTTTATATCATATCCTTAACATGGCAAAGCCACAGGATTAGGTACAACTGTGATGCTCCACGCACACATTTTTTGGCCTCGGCTCAATTTGATTATTTGACTTGACAAATAATTGTCATTTTGATGTGACGCGACGACTTAAAATTCTAAGTAATTGTAAATATTGAAAATGTTGTTAAGGGTGAGCTTAGGTGCATTTTTAACCCTTTTCAATGGCTGGACTCAGCTGTAGCTTTGCAAAATGCTGATTTTCTATTTAGTAAATGAAATACCCTGTATATACCCTGTATGTACATATCAAAGTTATCAAAGCACATGTCTGACCCATGTGAAATGTCAAGTGATTTATGGTTCTATGTTAAAAACTATGCCAAAAAGCATTTCCTGCTACGCATTTCCACCGTTTCAACTAATTTAAATTCCTCTTTTCGTAAAATCACAGCATGGCGAACTGTCACATGCTTTTCCTACCCCTCCAACACCCCTCGAACACTCCCCCCGCAAGCAGCACAACAAATGAGTTTCGGTGGGGCAATGTTAACAAGCGTTTTACACAATGATACAAGGCATGTCCTCTGCTCTATGAGTATGTCTGCTCCAAAAGGGCGGACCCTCCCCCCCCCTTCCTCCAACTCCGTCCACCGTTCACCAGGGCAACACACGGCAGTTGGCTCTCGCCGTTCGTTTGTTCGTTGACAGCTACGAAGCCATAAATCAACAAGTTAAGTCAAACGTGGTGCAGCAGCAGCAGCAGCAGCTCTAAAAGCCAAAAAAGAAGGAAACCCACAAGTGAAATTTAAAATTTTTACCACACATGCAACAACAATAATAACAACAACCACCGAAAAGCAGCAACAACAACCTCAACAACAAAACGGAATTGATTTCAATGTTTAATAAAAAATTCATGAAAATTTGTCAGCTTTGGAATCTGTCTCTAGGTTTAGCTTTGAATCTGCGTCTAGAACTTGGGGCTAAAGCCAAAACTGAATCTAAAGCTAAAGCTAAAGCTGAAGCTGTAGCTGTAGCTGGGGCTGGGGCTGGGTCTGTTGCTATTAATCACAGTTTGTTGCACTCGCTGCGCCATCAAGTGATTCATGTGTGGAATTTTTAAGGGACGAGCAGTGGGCGCATCCTGCCAGGACTATCCCTGACATGCCATTTTCAACTTGTTCTATGATTTATGTTGCATTTTAGATCGCTGACAACTACAAGTTGCCGCTTCTTTTTCATTCAGCCTTAACAATCTGAGCACTAATCAGGCATTATTGAACATTATAGCAGTAATACATCCCCTTGAATGAGAGGAAAGTGAAAGAAATGTGTGAATTTACAAGTGAATTTGGCAGAAAACTCCTTAAACTATTTAAATAAATTGGTTGAGTCTCAGTTTGTACAGTCTAATTTTTTTACTTAGTCTTATTTCTGCTCGACTCAATTTACATAATTTTATAATAAATAGAAGAATTTCTTATAGATTTATTAACACATAATAGGCAAATATATTATTTAATATATTAAATATATATAATTTATTAGTTCAATCTTTATTTAATTGTATTCTTCAGCTAATTTTGTCGCTTACAATAATTTTCAGTGTATTTCATATACAATAATAAGTATTGTATTATCTCTCGTTGACTTCCTCCCTCCTCTGCTGCTTTCTACTTTCACTTATTTATACTTTGTAATTCATTTGGCTTGCCAAAATTGATTTATCCACGGCTGTTAAAATAATGAGAAATATCGCATATTTATGTGTTTTCGCCAAAAGTCAAAAACACAATAATGCAATTGATTTTTGGTGATAAAAATCAATGTTTTAACAGCAAAAAACCCCAAAAAAAAAAAAAGAAAATAGAATAAAAGGGTACAAACCTAACCAGCTGAAAGGGGCTGAGGCTAAGGGTTGAGGGGTTCAGAGGTTGAGGGGGTTGAGTTCCTGGCCCTGCCATGTCCCTGCCCCTGCCCCTGGTTATTTCCCTCGCGCTGCTTTCACTCAACCAAATGTTTACACACATGCGGTTGCTTCATATTTCATATTTCATATATATTATATTTTTTTTTTTTTTGTTGGCAAAATCAAAGCATAAAGTTGTCAAGGCGTAGCGAACCTGAAACCCCTTTTGCTAACCGCCCCCCCTCCATACACTCCGCCCCTGGCCATGTCTGGTGCGTGTTTTTTCATAATAAATGGCGCTGGAACATTTTGCCGTGCGTCTTATTTATGAAAATTGAGTTATAATTGGTAGTGCATTAAGTTGTCGTCGTCGTTCAGGTCCTGCAGCTCCTTTCCAGATATACATATATAAATGTGTGTGTGGGTGTGTGTATGTGTGACGCATTTCTGCATCAATAAATACGCAAATTGAATTTATAGGCAGAACGAGTGCGAGTGCGAGTTCGAGTTCCTTTTGGCTTAAAAGTGCCACTAAATCAAAATCATGTCACCACATACTCACACACACACACACACACTGTCACTCGAACACTCATATGTGTGCTGAGGAAATGCAAGCGGCAACAAGGGGTTAAGACCATGTGTGTATAGTTTGCATACGTTTCCACGTTTCCGTTTCTGCTCTCCTTTTTTTATGCTACATATCTCCGTATCCTTCCGTTTCGCTATGCAACTTGTTCCTCCTTTTATTTTCTTTTCTTCCTTTTTTTTTTTTTTTTGCATATGCTCTAACGTCGCACTCCGCTGACTTTTGATTGTAGAAACGTGCACAGACACGTTTCACGGCAGAATTTCTGCTCCATGTGTGGAAATATTTTGACAGTTTCGCGGTTCGTTAGCGTTTTTTATAGAGTGCTGACAGAAGTCTAATAAATATATTTAATTTATTGGCATTTATTTAACTAATTTAGAAACCTTTCTAATGAATTACTTAGGTTTATAAATTATCACAAAATATGTATTGTTTATTCAGTAAAATTTGTTATAAAATATATTCTTCATACTTTTTTAAAATTATAACTTCACAACTAAACCGATCAAGCTTTCTGTGAAAAACTAATTTATTTAATACATTGAATTAACTTTTTAATAAATTTTGAATTAACTTTAATAAACTTATTTAACTTTAAGAAAACTTTATTTAATTAACTTTATAAATTCATATAAAATATGTATTATTATAATAAAGACAATATTTAATTAACTTTATATATTATTATAATATATATAATATACATATTTATACTTTATTTAATTAAGTTTATCAATTATTTATTTATATTATAGTCATTATTATAAATCCCTCTTATTTATATTACACATCGTTAATCCCTTAACTATACCAATCAGGCTTGTTGGCTGCGACAACTTTATTTAGCCATTACACCCATTCACAGTCCTCTTCGCTCTCTTTTTCCGCAGCACTTGACACGCTACTTTTATGCCTTGTCCTGATCCTGATCCTGTTCCTGGTCCAATTGTCCTTCACGGCATCGTGGCACTTAAGTGTGGCTCTCTTTCAACGCTGACCACATGCTCAAATTCAACTCACAAAAGGCCAAAAAACTCCCGCCCCTTAACCCCCTTTATACTGTCATCTTCGTTGTGGCCACTTTTATCGTCGTCCCGTCGCTACGTCGTGGTCATTTCATTTTGGGCCCAATGACCCTTTCAGTTTTGGGCAACGGTCAACCCTTTTCTCGTTTAATATATAAATTATATGATTTTTGCATTATTTTGGCGTAATGTGCACATTAATGACACACTTGAAATGATGTTGTTAATCGAATAGGGTAGATTCACTTTGGAATTCATTTGGATTGCTGCATCGATTCCTTGTGTTCCCATTTTTTTTTTTTTTGGGCAACAACAATTTATTGCCTCTTTTTTTGTTATTTTGGTTGACTTTTTATGTTATTTTTGCGTTGCATTTTTATGTTATTTCTGTGTTTTATGCCTTGGCAACATTAATATTGCTGCCAAACATTGACAGACAGTTGATGTTTTTATGCGAGAAATTCAATACAGAGCACATTAGTGGAATTACATGATCGTTGGCACGTGAAATGATATATGAAAGGCCACAAACTGCAGCCAATAAAGCGACAAGAGAGTCTAGAAAAAGGGTGGAAAATTGAGGAAAATTAAGGCAAATACCTAGTTACAAATATACTGCAAGTAGCCTAAGTTAAAGCACATTTTACTCTATTTATTTAATTGTACTCTGGTAAATTCACTTAAATACTTTTGCTAGACAAATCAAATCAACTTTTATAACTTTATTGTGTACATCGATAAGCGAAATAAATCTCCAAGTGTCAGGCTGAGGCACACATATGTTATAGCTCACCCCCCGTCAAGTTAAACAACAACTGTACCTACAGTTGCGTAGAGCCCCATCAAGGAGAAATGCGGGAGGGGGAAGGCAGAAGGGGAAGGCTTGCGTTGAGCCGTAAAAAAGTATGTCTGTAAGACTTACCAAATATTGCACAATGATGGATCATAAATAACTTATGTTTGCACACCCGAATAGCAGTTGGAATAGTCGACAAAAAAACACCGAGTGACGTAACATAGAGTAGAGAAATTGCTACAACTTTCCCTCTGCTAACTGAACAACTGAACTGGTCAACTGGGCAGCTGAACTGCCCCGGCCATTAAGCACAAAAGGATGACCCTTGATGCCGTAAAAAGCGAACTAAACTGGACAATGGTCACTTGATGATGCGGGCGCGTCGACGCCACTGTTCTCTCCATTCTCTATTCTCTATACAATTCTCATATTCCCAGCAGCTTCTTTGCACCGTTTTTTCCTTTTTTTACGGCACAATGTCCAAATGAACGGAAGCGACTCGTAAAACTAGCGAATTGTGAATTATGTTGCTGACATATAGTCCTGTCCAGTGCTCTTCTATGCTGTCCTGTCCATCTCTGTCGCCAGTCAATAGTTGACAATAAAATGAAAGAAGAAGACAGTTACCAATACCAACGTTTGTCACATATAAAAAAAAAGCATTGCTCAACTGCACGAGGGAAGCAGGGAAACTTGTCTATTGAACTCTGGGTTTCTTCCTCGTTGTTTTTGATCAATAAAAGGTGCATTAAACAGGACACTCAGCAAGAAGATGGTTTAAGCAGTTGTCGTAAATACATTTTATTGTAAATTGCTTGCAATAAAACTTTGTTTAGGTGCGAGGTGTGACTCCTGTGTGACTGTTGTGCTGCCTTTGAATGCGGGTCAATTGGTAGGGCTTAAAGCAAGCAAGCAAGCTAGCGTAAGTAAATGCCAAAGTAAAAGCCATTAAGTGCCATTTAAATATTCATTATTGCTAATGTTTACGTGGCCAAAAGAATGCCACAAACTACTCTCGAAAGTAAAAGAAAATGCAGCCAAGGAAAAACCAAAAAAAGTTTACTTATGAAAAGTTCGAAAGGCAAGAAGAGAGCGCAAAAGGGAACCTTATCCTAAGGTGAAAGGATAAGGCATTGAATATGCACACGCCATAATCACATTAAAACGTAAACGATATGCAAATGGATGCGCTGACAAGGAAGCGCAGGACTCAGCCAGCACACAGCCAGGACACAGCCAGAACTTCCCAATAGAAGTTCATCAAAAATGCGCACATGTTTGTAAAAAAATAAAAAAAAGGCAACATTAAAGAAATACTGTTGGAAAAACTGGCAAAGCAACTACGTTACTTGGCAAAGTTTCTCCCGTTCAAGTCCTTGCGGCAGGATGTGTGTCGACACAACCTGAGCAAACATAATGTGTCGAGTGAGTTTTTCTTACCAGAATAATCACGTCCTCACCTACACAGCAACAGCAGCAATTAGTCTAGTTGGATAGAGCCTGACGGAAGCGAAGAAGATCCTCATTTTAATTCAATAAAAGTCAAACGAGGCATTTCCTGGCCCGCAGAAACTTTTAGCCCTGTTGCTGCGGTCTGTTGCCTAAAGTCAATTAAAATTGTTGAAAGCTGTAAGACTCAACGCGTCGTCTTTGCCTCAACTGCCAAGAAACTTGTTGGCCAAGTTGGCATTTCAAACGCTGAGCCACATGTGTGAAGGCCAATACCAACTGAACCATTGTTGGTCTAATGCAATCAATGGCCAAGTGTGTTGAAACTTTTTGGCCACGATAGAAACTCATTGAACACGCCTCGCATTGTGAATCGAAATGAAGCTTCAGCCATTTCAATTAAATTATCAGAACAAGCAGCTACCCAAAAAGAACAATAGCTGTGTCGTCCTGCCGGCTAAGTGCATTCTCAAATCCTGTGCTCCTGTTGGCTTCACTTGGCAGCCGCAAAGCCGGGCCAAAACACCTAAGTCATTGCCATTGTCAAGAGCAACAGTAGCAGCAGCAGTCGGAGCAGCATCAGTAAGAAGAGCTCTTAGCTTGCCATTGTTTTTCGACCTAAGACTTTGGCAACTTCATTATGCTTGTGGCCAAAATGTGCTCCAGGACGCATCTGAAATGACTTTTCAATGCGGTTTCATAATAAAACGTAGCAACAGCCAACAACAGACGGAGACAATTTCATATGCAAATGACTCAAATGAATTTAATCAAGAATTGTTTCGCTTTCTCTCTCTTTCAGTTTCCCTCTCTCTCTCTCTCTCTGTCTCTTTCTCTACCTTTTCTGTTGTTGTTGTTTCTACACACTTTGTGTGCATTATTCTAATGAGATTTTTGCACAGGCGGCAGTTTTTATGGCCAACATTAAACAGAGTTCAACTGAAGCTGGCCAACAGCAACAGCAGCAGCAGGGCCACAACAGCGTAGAGAATGTGGGTGGGTTGGGCAGATGAGGTGGTAGCAAATGTGGTCGTGCTATTGTTGCATTTATTTTGATAACAACTTTTCAAATTAAATGGCCAGACTCGAGATTGCTACAAACATTACGCATACGACATGTAACACGCTCGCATAACTAACGGCATTTAGTATAACCTTTCTGTTGTTGTTGTTGTTGTTGTTGCTGCTGTTGTTGCATCTCTGACCGCAGTAAACGTAATTGTCTGTGGTACCATGGTCAACCAATAAAAGCAAACGGCTCTCGAGTCCCTTCAAGTGGCCGGGCAGTTAGTTTATCCTGGCCATCAAAATACTGCGCTCTTCTTCTTCTCTCACTCTCTCGCTCCCCTTCATCTTGCTTCTCCCTCTCTCTATACTTTAAATTTGATATTGTTGCTGCTGGCGCATAAAAAACTGCGTTTAGCAGTAAAAACAAAGAGCAATTGCTCCTTAACATGTTGCAGCAACAATGTTGCCAACGACATGTTGCTAAGCCCTCCCTCCATCAGACGCTCAAGCAAAGCATTTTTGTTTGATTTGCATATGACAAACGAGTAAACTGCATACTTGGCATGGGTTCTTCAACCGAGTTGTTCATTTTCCTGCAAATGACCGGCAATTATCTTGTTGTTGCTGGCATCTCTCTCTGCGTGTATGTGTGTGTGTGTACGTGTTGTTGATAGCCGTTCAGAGACCATGTTCATTGCGATGCGTCCGTGTCCGTGTCCAAGCTTGTTATGTGGCTGCCAGACATTCACATTGCATTCTTATTGACTGTAGTGCCACTTTGGTTGCAACCCCAACCTAATCTGGCAACCTCCCCTTGCATATATGGCATCTCTATTCTATTTGAATGTACCCCATCATTGTTGGACTTTGGCTTTTTATTCGTACTGTGCGGTTGGGCATGCAAAATTAAATTAAAAAGCATTAACAAAGAGTTGAAATGGCTGGCCATTTGCAAGCGTTATAAACCGAGATATGATTGTTGGTAGTTGGTAGGTGAATCGTATGGATGGTAGCTGAAAATCTACACAAATTAGAGATTATATCTAGATAAATTATGCAAAGGTTCATAATATTTTGTTTATAACACGAAAACTTTACTATTGACTAAATTATATATAGTTTCCTTTATTTATAACTAAATATGGACATTTTTAAGGAAACTTCTTCTTTTCTTATGAGTTTACAAATTCTATAAATTATTAAATTTATATGCTGCAAAAGTATTAACTTCTTTAATTATTATATATCTTTCTTCACTCTTGTGTCTCAAATAGTATTAAACTGTCTAAGGAAATATTAATGCAAATATAAATAAAAGTATATATAAATAATAAATATATAAAAATATAAATAAAATATAAATAAATATAAACATACATTTTTTAACATTTTAAAATGATAGAAAACTAAGCAAATAGATAAACTTTAAAACAAACAATTTTATTACAAATACGCTAAAGATAGTTTATTTAACTTTACAGTTAATAAATAATATCATTTCTAATAAAATAATTAATTTCTGCAAAATATATATAGTTTACTTGTTTTTACAGTTACTAACATAAATTTTTCTATTAAAATGATTAATTTATAAATATAGTTTACATGTCTAAACAGTCATTGAACATTATTATTTCTATTAAAATAATTCAATTCTTCAAAATATCTTTGAGTTACAAAAAGCAGCCTCGCATCTTCCTTTATAAATCTCAATATAAAATCATCAGCAAGGCGTATAATTGATTTGCTGCCTGTGATGTCCGTTCTTATTTTTGGGGGGAGAAAAGCCTAAAACAAATTTGAATAAAAAATCAGCCCCGTGGCATTGATGCAGTGAAGCTCAAACCAGTAAAGAGAATTACACACTTGAGTCAACCAGGAAGGGAGGGAGAGAGAGGCAGGACAGGGCAGGGCAGGACAACTGGCGCCTGCAGTGTTGTGGCAGGAGCGTGAAAGGAAATCCGCGCAAAAGGACACTAATATAAATAAAATTTCAATTACTCAACAATTAATTTGTGTCTTGTGAGCAATCGACGAAGCGTTAAACGAACAGGACCAACGTTCTCCTTAAGGACTACTCATCCGTATTTGCGATAGATATTTAAAAGTTATCGCCAGCCAAACGGAACTGCCAGCTGTGCCAAGGATTGAGGCAACTCTTAGTCCTACGGCTTTTAATTGTAGAAATGAGAGAGAGAAAGACATAGAGAGGGAGAGAGAGAGAGAGAACTGAGAGTATAAGACACACAATTAGATGACAACTTATTTGTTTTCTGATTATGAAGCGTTAAGCAAAACTGTCAACGTGCAACCGAGAAACGCAATTTATTGAGAAACTTTGAGAACTGGCAGACACCACACTGTGGCACAGTCCTGCCCCTTGGCATATCCTGCCAAGCTAAAAGCTTATCTCAGTGCTTCGTCACTCAAGCAAAACGACAAGGACGAAAGGCAGGGGAGTTGAAGAAGGCAAGAAGTTGATCTCAAGTCGGAGATAGTGTCTCCGGTGTAGCACTCCGATTCCCCCAGCTCATACTCCAAGTTTTAGCTCCTCCCATTGCTTGTCTGGTCGTCACGCACAAAGGACTACGTCTCAAATTAGCAGAAAAATCTGTTATCCTTTCGTTTGGCTTGGCTTGCGGCGTGTTAATGATTTTTCTCTGTCTCTCTCGTGCTCTCTCTCTCTCTCTCTCTCTCTCTCTCTCTGTCTTTGCTTTTCGGAAAAGTTTTCTCAACATCCCGGCAAAAGAAACTTGCCTTACAAATGAAGTGACAGAGCATATTTAAAATTGAACAATTTAATCCGCCGAGACGAGACCGAGACAAGACCGAAAGAGAGCGAGAGAGAGACAATCGGAGACAAGTCGTAGACAGGAAGGAGTAGTCCTTGCACGTGAATTGTTGACACTGTCGCCTGTCTTGTTTTTCTTGCCTGCAAGGAATATGTGCTAATTAGCAAACAGTCAGCCTCTGCCAGGATACAATTTGTGTATCTGTGTGTGTGTGTGTGTGCAAGAATTGTCTTACTCCTTCTGCTGTCTATTGTTGTTGTTGTTAGCCGTGTGTCGTCTCAATATCTCACTGTCTCCCTCTGGTTAAACAAATAAGTTTGTTCTGCGTTTGTCCTTCGGGTTTCTGGTTGACGTGTCGCCAGCTTTGTCTTATCAGACGCCTCGTTCTGCCTATTGTCATTTTCCAAGTGGTTGATTGGCACGTAATTTAGCTGAGCTTCAATGGGTATGAGAACTTATTACCTGAACATTAACATAATATAATAATAGTATATGATTTAGTTTTAATATTGTTTTTATCATTTCCCAATATAATAATTAAATACGAATTTAATCAGCGTTAATGGCCAACTGACAAATTCCTTTTTACAACATGTTCCCTCTCTAAATATATTTGCGAAATAATCAAACAAAAAGCAATGACCCAACCGCAACCATGTTGATTACAAGCACACCTAGTAATCCCGACAGTTCCCAACCAAAAACCAAACCAAACTAAACCGAAACCGAAACGAACCTAACTTAACCGCCAATATCAATGACCAAAATCGAACGCACAAATAACCGCAATGTAACACATTTGCAAATATGGCCAAAAAGCCATAAACAACAAAAATATGCTGCGAATGCTCTGCTAAAGGCAACCACCCAGCACCACCTACACATAGGGTGGATGAGGTGTCAGTTCGCTGCAATTGTTTGCCAAAAACATTTAAACCTTTATTTGAAAATTACACATAAACATATTGCAAACGGAAAAGCTCTAAAGGGTGTCCGCAACAGCCAGTCAATATTTATACACTTTCGCAGGGTATATACACTTTATTAGTTAGTTAAGAGAGTTATATGTCAACTCTGTTTATAAGAGTTTATATAAGTATTAAAAGGAATATACTTAATCAACTTCGAATCTATTTGAAAAGTATTAAAAATACATATGAAATTTGATTAAAAATCATCACGGAATTACGCGTTCGGAAAACTATAAGTTGCAGAACGAATGGTGCTTTAAAAGGATTCTTAAACATAAATGAATTATTTTTTAATTTAGATTAAAACACAAAACACTTAAAAAAATTACAGCTGAATGAAGTAAATTTTCTACACTCTTAAAACTATTTATAAGTTCAATTTATTTATAAATAAAATTATAAAAATACATTTAAGAAAATGTAACAATATTCCTAGTTGATACATTAATTTTAAATAATTAAAAAATATTTTTAAAATATCTAAAAAATAAAGAAAGTTACGTTTCGTAAGATTAAACACTAATATAACAATCTGCATTAATATTACTTTGTTTAGTTAGTTAGTAATTATTAGTTTAGTAATTATAACAGTCAGTTATGTACATAGAAAGTTATTCAGCAAAGAAATTTCTTTCGTAACAAAAAGAGTATACAATATTCGTTATGTGTTACGAAATGTTTTATTCTTGATTTTTCGTTGAAGCCGTGTGCAAAATATGTGAAAACATATTTGCCAATGCATTTGGAAACATCATTAAGTTGAAAATTGTTGGGCCACAAGAGTGCAACGGCCTATGAAGGACCACAATGGGGATTGCAAGGGATGCGCTTGCAACTGTGAGGGAAGTGCATGGGGCAAGTAGATTGAAGAGGGATGGGGGGAGGGATGGGGTCAAAGGCAATGAATTTTCATGAATGCAGTCAAGTCTATAAAAATTAATGCCATGGCAGTTGGTTGCAGTTGGTTGACCGGTAACAAAATGTGAGAGTGCGTTTTAAATATGAGTTAAAAAGCCTGGAAAATGTTCGAACCGAGCGAGCAGAGCAGCCACCACTCGAGTTGGCTCATGTGATCCCCATGCAGATGGAAATGGAATAATTCCATCCCATGCCATGCCATAAGGTTTTAAGGCTTATCAAATGGTCATTTCTGTTTGCATTTAATTAAAAATCAGACAAAAACGAAGGACACGTGTCAATGTGTCACTGGACAAAATGAGGACACAACAGGGCAAGGAATGAGAGCGACGGGAGCGATAAATCACGCTAAAAACAAATGCCAAGTAATTTATCAATGTCAACACTCAAAGCGAAAGTTCCAATCTAGTCAGAAAAATCGCAAAAGGATTAAAGCCTTAAACAATGCATAATTAAACGCAATCCACGCCCTTAACAGCAGATTGGCAAATGTTGAACTTGGGGCATTATCAATGTAAATTTGTGGCAGCCACGTTTGTTTGCACATCTCAAGACTTTTGCTTAATTTTCAATTTAATTGTTGCAAGCAGCAGGCTTTGGTCATTTGGTCAGCCACACACACGCACACCTACAAACACACACACACACACACACACACACGTTGCTTATTTGCTTGTGTATCTGTGTGTTTATATTGGGTTTGGGGCAAAGTTCACTAAATTGCATTTCGGCACGCAATTAGTGGTTCATTTGCTGCGTGGCTGAGTCGCCTCCTTATACTAGATATCTTATATACCATGTACCTCCTCCAGTATTCCCCCTTCTGCTTCGTTCACGTCGTTGATGTTTGTCCGGTTCTGTCTTGTTATTTGCTTTGTGAGCAAACTTAATTTCATCTTATTACGGTGCAGAAATTTTGCAATTTCCGCAAAAGCCCAGGCACCAAAATGGTTCTGGTCAGCCTGTGTGAGGAATTTCTCCGACTTCTACTGCGTCTTGGTCTTGGACCATTTGTCGTTTACCTTATAGACGGAAATGGAAAATACATGTAAGCAGGCAGCCGGGCAACCAGGCGGGGCCAAGCAAGGCTCAAGTGTTTATCTGGAGTCCTAGGACTTGTAATTAGTTTATGTTGCGACTTCTACGCCGTTTGAAAATTCAATTCAACTGAGTTATCTTTAATAGAAATTTATCAGATATAGATGGTAGAGCATTTGTCTGCTATATTCATGCTAAGGGGATTTTTATTCGTCAGAATTATTTTAAAAAGTTGTGGTAGGTGCAAACGACTTAACTTATATGAGTTAATTAATTTACTTGAAATTTGCAGGGTATTTACTATCTTTTGTGCGTCACAATTAAGAAATTAAGATAGTTAGGCCTTGTTCTTTTTTTTTTATCATTTTCACCTTTATTAAATTTATATTAATTTACTATTTTCAGGGTATTCACAATTTACTATTCCTCACATCTATCTATCTTCGCAAGTTCCTAATTCTATTTTCATTAACACTACTAATAAATATATAATATTCATTTACAGAGTATTTACTATCTAATATTCCTCACATCTATCTATTTACACATTTTTTTTAATAAATCTATAATATTAATTTACAGGGTATTTACTGTCTACTATTCGTCACATCTATTTATTTATCTCTCTATCCATCTACAGGGTCTTTATTGAAGATATCTATAAATCTATATTAATTTACAGGGTATTCACAATCTACTATAAGTCACATCTACGTATCTTCGCTTGTTTCTATTTCTATTTTCTTTCAGACTTCCGATAAATCTATAATATTCATTTACAAGGTATCTATTTATATACATCTTTCCTTATTTATATTTTATTTAACACTGCTAATAAATCTATAATATTCATTTACAGGATATCTATATATCTACATCTTTACTCATTTCTATTTTCTTTCACCCTTTGAATAAATCTGGAATATTAATTTGCAGGGTATTCAAAATGTAGTATTCCTCACATCTATATCTCTATCTATCTACACCTTTTCTATTTACTATCTACTATTCTTCACATCTATCCATCTTCTTCTTTTCCTACTTTTATTATCATTTACACTTCTAATAAATCTAAATTACCTAATTTACTGCAATTCTCGATTTGCCTGTTTGCTGATAAATTGCAGGACACTCCTAAGTAGCATGTTCACATTTCCCACCAAAATTTTCCACAGCCACGTTTTTTGTTTTCCCTGTTTTTTTGATGAGCACAAACAGAAAGCAGAGCAGCGCATAAAAAAGCTAATTTAATTAAAAGAAAATGCAATCAAAAAGGCCATTTGGTAGCTGTCTCTCGTCTTCCGTCTGCCGTCTCTCGTCTCTCTTGTATCACTGTTTTGCTGTCGCAGTAGCGTTGCATTGTCCTGTGCGTGCAGCCGTGCAATTTTCCTTATTTTCCTTGACGCACAGGACACTTTTTACGACCGCAAAACAATGACGAAATGCAACTGCAGCTAAAGTGCAAGACAGAGACACAAACCAGAAAATGCCGTGCGGTTCCTCGATGCGATGCGATGCGATTTTATGCACATTTATCATAATTTCACACGCAGCCCTCGTCGAGGAGTCACAACAAGGACACTTCTTTTGCTTCCTTTTTTTCTGTTTAGGTTCTGGGTTTGGTAGCGCGCATAAAAAATATAAATTTAAGTGCAGCTCCTTAGGGGGCGCGGCAAGGAGGAGCGTTGCACTGAAATTGCATTTCGCCTTTTACGACCAAATGACATTTATGACATTTTCTTTGCCAAAAGGGAAAAGCGAAGGGAAAACATGGCAATAGCAATGGCAACAGTGCTCGTTCCCGCTCGTAATAACCCATTAAAACTATTCGTAAACACACCTAGCCATAGGTACTGAATATCGCCTGCTGTGCGAAGGACTTATGTAGATCCTGGCGGCAACATGTCAACACTTTACTGTTGCGATTTCCTCCTGGCGCCAACTACAATGTTTGAACTGGTTATTAATATTAATGCTCCCGAAACCTAAACCATAAAAAAATGCTGAATGCCATCGTTAATAAGAATAAATACTATGGATGAGTGGGCTATAAGCGACAAGCTAATACCCTGTAGAAATATGCTGAGATAAGAAGAAAGCAATTTTATATTATATTATATTAATTTTATAAATGATTTGTTTTTTTTTTTTTGTATATTAGTTGATTAAAAGTAACTATAAGATAAGTGTTATTTATTTTGTTTTATTATACCCTGTGCCCATTAAAAATGGGCAAAAAAGGGTATAATAATTTTGTGCAAATGTATGTAACAGGCAGAAGGAGGCATCTCCGACCCTATAAAGTATATATATTCTTAATCAGTATCAATAGCCGAGTCGATTGAGCCATGTCCGTCTGTCTGTCCGTCTGTCCGTCTGTCTGTATGAACGCGTCGATCTCAGCAACTATAAGAGCTAGAGACACCAAATTTGGCATGAAGGTTCCTGTATACCCTCTCCAGATCGAGTTTATGTTAGATTTTCGATATCTTTCCCCCACCCCCCGCAATTCAAAAAAAAACGTATTATGGCCACATTTCTCAACGTAGGCACTTCTAACTTAACACGTGCGTTAAGAATGATATATAGAAGGAACGCTGAAAGTTTCATCAAGATCGGTTTATAAATAAGACAGAAAATCAGCAAAGAAATTAAAGTTATTTTTTTTCCACGGAATCGTTGAGCAGCAGGCAGCACATGTGAGCGAGCGAGACAGCGAACGACTGTGATACATGCGTCTGCTTACCATATTTGCACATGTGTGCGAGCGAGATAGCGAACTACTTCGACACAAGCATAAGTAAATTAAGTGTCGTAACACTCAGCTTTGATTGAATATGTATACATATGTGAATGCTTGCTCCTATAAGCATATAAAGAATTCATAGGCTTCTTTAATAAACACCTGCTATGTTCTTACTTCTATAATAATCAAAACACTTAATTTAGAAAACTGCACAGGGTTTTATACTGTCGCGCGCGCTCGACTGATCCGCTTGTTTTTAATTGATTTTTAATTTAAAATTGTTCAAAATATCTACAAAATAATTGAAATAATATTTAGTAAGTTAAAACACTAGTCTATTAACTTATTAATATTATTTTGAAATCTACTTTATTTATATGTAGCTGACTTTTGTGTTTTCAGGTGCTATCTCGCTCTAACAAATAATTGCCAACGAGTTCCTTAGCAGGCTGAATTCGGTAAGTCAAAAGCATAACTCCCAATAAGTATTTTACAGGCACACTCCGTTACTTTTGCTCAATTTGCTTTTCCCTTTTTCGTAGTCAGCGCGCTCGACAACAACAATACACAAATGCAAGCTGCACGCATTCTCTGAGCAATGCAATAACAAAGCATATGGAAGTGTTGTTGCTGAGCTCGAAGCATAGGCAAAGAAGACTGAGGATAAGATAAGAAATGTTTAAAATTGTTATTGTATTTTGCATTGGCTTTTGAACACTTCGCGCATCTATTACAAAAGCAAATATTGCAAATGTGTTTGTAACTCATGGGTTGAATTTGGATGCAATTTATTTCAAAATGATTAAGAAATAAGAATTAAATTACAAATTAAAATTATAATCATTGTATTAATAATCATAATAATCATAAGTCATAATATTAATAAGTAATAAGTACAAGCAAATATAAAGTATTATCGACTACTGATTCTCTTATTTATAAATCAAAGTCAATAGATAATTAAACTGGTTTTTCTGTGTATACCCTCACTGGCATAGTTCACAGGGTAGGCACGCATACAGCAAAAATAAAGCGGTTAAAAAAGCTAGAAATAAAGCTAGCCATAAAAAATCCAAATAATAAAATTACTTTTTATTTACTTCTGCTGCCTTCGCTGCTGCCTTATTGCGGGGCTGGAAAATCTTGCGAGGTATTATCAGACACGTTTTCCGGTAATTGAAGTGTTTGTTGTTACCCTTGTTGTTGTTGCTATAATATTTGTTGCTGTATTTGTTGTCTCTTGGCAGCTGCTTCATTGGGCACATCCTGGACTCTCATAATTCTACTTGTGACAAATCAACGCCCTCTTGTAGTTAACTTCCTGCTGTTTCCTTTGCTTTTCTTTTTTACGAGTGTGTGTAGTTTTAGTAGAAGTCCATCTAGTCCTTCCTGTAAGTGTAGTTGTTACTGCTGTTGTTGTTGTTGTTGTTGCTTTATCAAAAGTAATTTCGCTTTTATTTCCTTTGACTATTGCCAGCGATTTCCGTTTTTTCCGTCAATAATTTCATCTCATTTCATTCTTTGTCATAAAAAATGGCCAACAGCACAAAAAAAATGTTGCAAGTAAAGAAGTTTGTTATACAAGTGCTTGTTGTTGTTATTGTTGTGCCATTTGATGCATGCAATATGCACAAAGTTTCCTATTTCAATAAAAAAAAATACGTCGAATTGTGAATATAAATCTATAAAATAAAATCTCTGCATTCATATCGTAAAAGTCTGTTATTTGAGTGGGTGGGGTTGAGAGGGAGGGGGGTAAATAGTTGTTGAATGTTTATGGTATATCTGACGACAGCTGGACGGCAACATTGTTGCCAGAATGAATGTATCAAGTTGAATATACAGTTCGAAGTTTTAGCAGAAAGTCAGCTTAAATTATGGTTATACTTATGCTTTTTAATATGGTAAAAAGTGGGAAAATTAAAAAGGATTTTTAAAATTGAAAACTCAATGGGGGGATTTTTCTATAGGACCTAGAATTGTCAAGTTTTCAAGAAAAAAGGTGGATATTCCAGCACTGCAGCGAATCTTATGATGATAATCTTCAAATACATATTTTATTATGCCCACATGATTAAGAAAGCGAAGACAAACAATTTCCAATCAAAGAGAAAAGACTTTCCCAGCATATTAATCGTTTACAGTCAACAATGGCATTCAATTAGCACCTACATAAACCGCAATTCTCTACGCTTGCTTAGCACAACAACAAGGAAATCCCAAGAAACCCTTGAGAAACATCGACGAGAAACATAACCTCACAAAGCCACAAAATGTACCTGAATGTTATTTTATTAGCTGACATATTTATGCATATTATTAACATTAAGTTTAATGCACCTTTTTGCATTATTATTGTTATTCAAAAGTGAAATTTGCAAACGTCGTGCTTCGCATTTCGCATTTCGCATTTGACGCAGTCAGGATCATCATCATTGTTATCATTGTCAGGAAGGGACGCGCGCGCCTCCGTGGCTCATTAATTTTTATGCACGTTACGTGTGTGTGTGTGTGCAGCTGTGTGTGTGTATGATGTGTGCATGTTGTATGCATGACTTTGGTTGCAATAAAAACATATTTTATTAGTTGGCATACAACAGCGCAAAAAGGATGCACAGCGAAGCAGGAACTACCCAAGGTCCTGCTACGATCACACCACCACCACTACCATCATCATTTGGGGCGAGTGTCCTTGCCCTGATGATGACTTGCTGTCAGCATAAATTCATTATTTATGGTGCAATCAATGCCGACCGAGCGTATGTCAAACACATCAAAAATCAACAGCTCATCAGTCGCTGCCAAAGCTGCAAATGGCAAACGTCCTAATGTCATTGGGCCACCTTCTCTCTCTCGCTCTCACTGCTGTCTCGCTGCAGCCCGGAAGTTTGTTTATTTTATAGTTTTAGCCGTCGTTGTCGGTGCGAAAATTTGCGAGAAATCCTGCGAGAACTCCATGGGTTGTCCCACCAACAGTTGCGGCTCATGTTTGACGTCAGCTCTGGCAAATTTGAATCTCTTTTATGTGACACCTCATAATGGTCGACGGACGGCAATTGTTCATTTACTTAGCGATACCCTGTAGTGTAGTTATTGTGGGGTATATGCAGAACAAACTATTAATGAATAATATTGAAATGTAATGTAAGAAATCTGCTTATTGGCTGAAAAAGGTATTATGATATTGAAGCGCCTGTCTTCTTCATATATCATTTATATAGACCTTAACATTGCTTTTTGAATAAACTAAAGCACTCTTTAGTTATGCTGATAACTTCATAATGATTACATATTGCAAGCTAAAGATAATTAAAATACTAAATTGAGAAAGGAAATTAGTCAGAGTAGTCTGTGCTGCCACTCTCTTTCTGAAAATAGTGCTGGCCTAGCTAATAGGGTATCTGCTAGTCTAACGTACATTTATGTTAAGCATACATTTTCTAATTCTTATTTGTTTTCATTTCCCTCCTTTGGGGGGTGTGGCAGCCTTTGTTTCTGTTGTGAAATTAACGCATAAATATTTGCAAGTTTGCCATAATTCACTTTTCGTTGTTTTGCGATTTGTCCAGTTGAGAACTTGACACATGATGACTTTAATGCCTTTAAGGACTATTATCTCTGATAGGATATGATACGTTGTGGTAGTATCATGATTGCACACACAGTAATTAAATGCTCAACTTGGCTGCGTGTGCTCATTTAACGCTGCCCGGACAGATGATGAATGGCATTGTGCTTCCGCCTTTTCTTCAGGGAGTTTTTCCCGTTTTCCATCCCCCAATTAATATGCTCTTAATCAAGAATGGGGCAAGCGAACTGGATCTATACAGTTCCATCAACATCTTTGCGTGATTTGCGCACCTCAAGAGCAAGTCCCCCCCCTTTGCCGCATCTATACTTCCCCTCGTAATGCGTCATTCTGGCTTAGATCTATCAATATCCTGGCGTATATGCGGTCACGCATCGTATTCCTCTTGTCATAATTCGGAATGGGCTCTTCTGACTTGGCCTATTTGTTTGTTATTGTTGCTGTTAAATATTCATGCGAATCTGTGAGTTGTCAGCTTCGTTTCTTCGTTATGCTTTTAATGACATTTCAATAATTAATGTATTTTTCTTCACATTTTTTTCTCTATTTCCGTTTTCCTGCCTTCATTTCGGTTTTGCCAGTGTGTGCGTGTCCTTTCAACTTTATTTCCCACTTTTTTTGGGCCAGACTTTTTGACTATCCTGTCAGATCATCAATCAAAAAGCATTTTTAAATGTTTCGCTTAGAAAGTGCTTGTCGCGGCTTATAAATGATGCTTGTTAGATGATTTTTTGGAGGGTTTTTCCCGATTACTTTTGGGCGTTTTCTATGCTACATTTTAAATGGTAGTTCTTCATCAATTTTAATAAGTCAAAATAAGTCAAGTTGGCTAATGTGTATATTGCGTGAAAATGGTTGTAAGAGACGCAATTACTGATTACATAATTTCTATAAAATCCTACTATTATAATCTTAACTTAACTAATCAGATTAAGCGCAAATCTTCAGCACAACTGTCATAATACTTACAGCAACTAGATTAAGCAAAAATGCAGCATTTTTTTCCAATTGACTAAGCCAACACCCAAGCACTCTCTTGTGTCCTTGTCCTTGCTGATCCTTTGCTTAGGACACAACTCATAATTCGTGTAAAAACATTTCTGCATCGCTGAGCTCAGCTCAGCTAATGCAATTATCCTGCCATTAGTTGTTGACTGATTTGATTTAATTTAATTCTCCGCAGAAATCAGCAAGAAAAGGGCAAGACTGCAAAATAGAATGGCAACAGTCGCTTTTAAATACTCTGCAAATGTAGCATAAATTTATATTAATACTATTATATTTAGCAAATATATTTAAATGTTAGAAACGTTGAAATTATGAATTAATATTAACTATATATATTTATATCACTCTTAGAGCATCTACAAGTCGACTATGCCTTAATTTTTTGCCTATTCTTTTCCACAGCTTCTGCTCTTTTGGGATTTCTCTTTTGTTGTTCGCCTTGGTTTGTTTTGGGTCTTTACACATTTTTATACCCTGTACAGGGATATATTAACTTTGTGAAAAAAATTTTTGTAACAGGCAGAAGGAAACATCTCCGACCCTATAAAGTATATATATTCTTGATCAGCATCAACAGCCGAGTCGATTGAGCCATGTCCGTCTGTCTGTCTGTCCGTCTGTCCGTCTGTCCGTCTGTCCGTCTGTCCGTCTGTATGAACGCGTCGATCTCAGCAACTATAAGAGCTAGAGACACCAAATTTGGCATCAAGGTTCCTGTATACCATACGCAGATCAAGTTTATTTTAAATTTTGGATACCTCCCCCCCTTCCCCCGCAAATCGAAAAAAATGAATAATAGCCACATTTTTCAACGTAGACACTTCTAACTTAACAGGTGCGTTAAGAATGATATGTAGAAGGAACGCTGAAAGTTTCATCAAGATCGGTTTGTAAATAAGACAGATAATCAGCAATAAAAGTTATTTTTCCACGGAATCTTAGAGCAGCAGGCAGCACATGTGTGCGAGCGAGACAGCGAACGACTGTGACACATGCGTCTGCTTACCATGTGTGCATATTTGTGCGAGCGAGATAGGGAACTACTGCGGCACAGGCATAAGTAAATTAAGTGTAGTAACACTTAGCTTTTGTGAAATAAATATGTGAAAGTTAGCTGCTATAAGCAAGCAAAGAATTCATATGCAAAATGAGAGTTTCAAAGGGGTTTTCTTTAAACACCTGTTATGTTCTTACTTTTATTTTAATCAAAGTATCTATTATCAAAATACTCTTAATATAGAAGCCTGTACAGGGTATTATACTGTCGAATGCGGTCGACTGTAGCCTTTTCGACTGGTTTTGCTTCATTTTGCCTGAATGTTCAGGACGTCCCTTGGCATTGGCAATTTCAGCTATTTAATCGAATAATTCGTTTAGGCCAAGACTCGAAATTGGTTGAAATGTCAGAGAATTATGTGAGGCATCGAAAACAAGATACAAATCTAAATCTAAAGATTCAGGCGGCAGCTTTGTCGAGCATTTCTTAGAAATTTATATCAATAAACCGAGCGCGAGCGAAGTTTGTTTTGATGCGAGTTCACTTAACTTGGTAGCCACATTAGAAACGCTTTGCGAACTAATTAACAGCTCAGAAAGTTTTGTATTGGCAACAAGTTCAGTTGGGTCTCTGTTCTCAGTAAGCAGTATTAACTGTTTTCTGTCTGTGATTTTTACAGCTTTTACTTACAAATCGCTTGACGCGGGCCAAAAGTTTTTTATTTATATTATTATTGCGTGTGGCCCAACAAGTTGTTGAGCAGCACGAAAACATAATCATAAACTTGTCTCAATTATTTTTCATATGCCACGCCCCCACCCCGCCTAGCCGTTCTGCAGCATTTAGCCAACTTTTATCTGTTGTACGTTAATTAGTTTTCTTTGCTAAAGTGAAATTTTTGATTTTTTCCCGAGCGCAGAAACTTTTTATGAACTTTTATGCCAAAAATGTTTGCCAATCAAAATGAATTGAACACACAGGACACGCAGGATGCAGCAGGATGCACTACGTCTGATTGCAGCTGCATAAGTGCAAAAGTTTAATTAAATGACGGCGGCTGATTCCACAAGACCCAAAGAGGGTAACAACTAGGAGGTGAGGTGGGGGAACTTAGAGTAAATGGCGCTTATGATGAGCCCTCTTGGAATTGCTAGCGTTGAGTTTCCATAAGGTTTTTTCTTCGCTGCTCTGCACTTGGCAGAAATTAACTTAAAAATGCAAATTGTTTTGTTAGCACCTCATTTCTTGGCATTATCAACTGGGGGGGCTGCAACATCAGTGTTGCACCAACTGTGCAACTCAAAATGTTTCTAGATTTTTGCATAATTGAATTTGCTTCTTTCTGAATTTGTATTGGGTCTTAAAAGATTTTCTCATAGAGGTCACAAGAATGAGGTACAATCTGAATATATCTAAAGTTTAGATCGGTAAAGTTTAAAGACTTTAAACGTACTTTGCTTTTTTTAGGAAGAACTAGCACTCTGAAATTTAAAAAAGTTCAAATAGCTAAATATTGTAAATAATTTAAATATTTGTTGTTTACAATCAACAATTTTATATTCGTTTCTAAAATAAATGATTGTTCTAGACCTACAAATATAGAAGCTGTTTCAAAACTGATTTGGCTAAGATTCGCAGTGTTTTGATTTGGTTTCATATATTCAGTATTCAGAAAATTAAAATGTTAATTAAAATAAAATATGAAGTAAATAATATAATGCTAATAAAAAATAATAAATTTAATAAATTAAAAAAAAAATAAAATAAAAAAATAAAATAAATCGAATTAAAAAAAATAAGATAACTGTTGAATAAATAACAGAAATAAAGTAAATAAAATTAATAAGATAAATAAAATAAATTGTAATATAAATAAACATTAACATTTTTTATAAAATGCTTGGCAAATTTGTTAACTTTTGTTTGTAAAACTGCAGATCTTATTTAATTCGGTGTTGGTTTTGTAAAATATTGGGCGACGTAGAACGTTCCAGGTTTCATAATGTGCTTTTCGATTGCCATATTCCTTTTATATATGTTACCTGATTTATACAATACAAAATAAATCTAATTGCGGAGCTAAATCGACCTGGAAATGTTCAAGTATTAACTCTTCAGTTCCTTTCATTTAACTTGTACATTAAAATTACCTGTTTTACAAAAAGTATCAACTTATATGACTCTTTATATATTTTATAGCGTAATCATTTAAACGATATTTCTTATATACTAAATTCTTAAGATTTTTCTTTAGAACAACAATGTTGAGTCGTTGGTTGAGTTGGCATCAATTCAATGTGATCGAAAGCCGTCGGCACTTGGCAAATTGTGTTGCCTCTAGACATTTTCATTGTTCCGCAAGATTTAAATGGAATGTGTCAACTGAACAATGCCTATATATATATATATATACATTTATATATATGCATATATAATTATTTGATTTATCTATCTTCCGATTGGCAATGATTAATTTATTTCCGATATTGATTAATACATTTAATGACTCCCAGAATTACCTGCATAAAATACAAGAAGAAATAAGAATTTTTTTCGCTTTTAATTTTTTTTTTTTTTTCAGTTTTTGTTTGACAAAAAATTGATACAATTTTTAGCAAACCTTATAAGTATTTTTTCTGGATTCTGTATAATCTCTTTGTCAGCTTTTACAAAATGCTTATCGCTTAATACATAAACAGGACGCTTACAAAAACTTACAAACTAATATATAAAGTTTTCCAATAATAAGATTTAAAATATTTTAAAATCAAATATTGCTAAATCGAAAACTTCTTGTGTTTGTTCTTCGTAGTTATCGATGTTTTTGTTGTTGTTGTTGTTGCTGTGTAGAAACAAAACCATTATCACAATCGCTTTGATGAGTAAACTTAAGAGGGGCTGCAGTAATTTTGTGTGTTTTCTTTTCTTTTTAGAAAATAAGTTAAGGAAATTGGAAGAAAATTCAGTTCATGTTCCGTCGGTGAAGTGGTGTCATTGCATAGGCCGAGGACCGACGGCAACTTGTTGTTCTCGATGTTGATTTCTTTATACTGACTGTTGACTGTAGTAGAAGTTGTTGTAGTTGTAGTAGTTCTTGTTGCCGTAGTAGTAGTAGTTGTTGTTGTTGTTGGTTTACTCAAGCCTGCGTTCTTTACTGCGATGGTTTGCGCCACTTGCCGCACTTGCGTCCTGCTCGCTGAAGACACTGACTTGCCGTGGAGTCCATTAGCTGGCGTATAGTATTAAGCATCATTTGCCAGTGGCGTAGGCGCAACAGCTGCTGCTCCTGCTCTCGCGCCTTGCGCAGCAGCGTCGCCTGATCGGGTATATAGAAGGCCACAGCCATTGTAGATCGATGTGATGAATTTGTAGTAGTAGTAGTAGTTGTTGTTGTTGTTGATGCTATCAAAGGAAACTTGTTCCTTTGTTTCCAATTGCACAATTGTTTGTAATTAATAATGTCTGTCTTTCTTTTTGCAGATGACTCAAGACTTTCTCTTTGCAGATTCGCACGACGCACACAATGAATAAATTAACCACACAAATTCTTTGTTGTTGTACTTGTATTATTGTTGCTGTTGCTGCCGCCGTTTACGCACACGTCAAAAATGCGTCGGGGGTTCATTCACTTTGTTCTGCTTCTCGCTGTTGTTGTTGTTGCTGCTGCTGCCTGCTCTGCTCTGCTTTGCTTTGACTTGCTTTGTTCGCTGCGCACGTCCACACGCTTCGTTGGTTCACTTCAAACTGTCTGCCGTGAGCGAAACACGGGCGCTTTTATACGCCCAACGCTCTCGCACCAGTTGCTTTTGCTCTCTCTAGCTCTTGCTCTTGCTGCTGCTGATGACTCTCAGCGCGCTCTGTGTATGTGTGCTATCCCGTTCTCCCTGTGTGCTCGTAGGCCTCAATCAACTGCTGCTCTCGTTGGCGCTCAATTGCTGAAATTTTTTGTTTTGGTATTTTTGTTGACATCGCCTCATTCGTATTTTTTTTTGTGTGCGTGCCTTTTGAAAAGCCACCAAAAAATTTGTATTGTTGTTGCCAGGCGGCGAGAGCGCCCAGTGGCTACCACCTTGCGCCTGTTGCCAAGTGTGTGCGTGTGTATTTGCGTGGGGGTGTGCGTTTGTGTGTATATTGTAAGGCGTCGCCGTCGCGCCTTTGTTGTAACTGTATGCGGCGAGAAGTACAGTTAGCATATTAATTGTATTAAATCGTCGTTGCATGACAAACGCTGCCAGTGTCAAAGTCTGGTGGGGAAAGAGACGAAGAAAGGCAGCTTGAAATATGGGCAAGTGGGCAAGGTTGAGTCCTCAGAACAAAAATACATACAAACCACATAAAACGTGTATTATAATTATAATTTATCAGTATACACATATTTATTATTATATCAAGTTCTCTGTTCTATTTTATTTGACGAGCCGAGCCTCAGCCATTTCTTTATCAGCACATCTTATGAATGTTTTACAAGTGTTTCATTCCCCAATGCTTCCGACTAGAATCTGTCGTAAATGCATTACACATTTATAATATATGTTTATGTATAATTATTATAAACAATGGGCTCGTCCACTTAATCTTCGGCTGTAGATCATCTCGTTTTGTTCGAAATTCGCGGGAATTTTGATATGCATTGAGCGGAACGAGTCGAAAATGATAGCGAACATGATATACATATTTCGAAAGATTTCCGAAATTGCATATTAATTACTTTCACTGAAATGCTACATTTAGTTCATTGACTTGCTAAATTTATAATTATTTCATTCATGCTTATTTATTATTGCATCAGCATAAATATGCCACCGCAGGCAATTATTGCTTCCATTCAGAATCAAAATACACATACTCAATAATAACTTTATGTATAATAAATAATAAATAAAGCAAAGGATGTCAATCATAAGCTTAAAGTTAACCATTAGTCAGAGATTAGTTTATAGAACATATTATTCATGCTTTATTAATTCCACTTTCATTTCTACAATTGGAAATTGTGAAAGTGATTAATATTTTGAATCAAATTGTTTATAACTGTTCTTGCTCGTTGTGATGAAATCATTGTTGCCCTTGAGAGGTGGTAACTCAACTAAATTCAAAATTAACTGGCCAACTTCTGGTCTTGTGACTCCACCCACAATGTCGTCACTTGGCTCTGACCCACGCACACAATCTCAAACTGTCTGCCTGTTTATTTTTATTCTTTTTTTTACTTCCTTCGTTCTTGGTTTTCCGGGTTAGCGACGGCAACATAAATCCCAAAAGGCGTGGCTTATTTTCCCAAATGCCGGCAACATTTTGTAGCAGGAAAGAAGCCGCAACAACATTTTCTCTTTCGCTTTGGCCCAATGAACCAACGACTCAACTCCGCTTGGGTTTTTGTGTGCTATTTCTTTTTCTTCTTCTTTTTTGATTTTGTTATATGTTTTACTCTTCGTTTTGGGCTACTCGACTTTTTGTATTTGTGGGGCGGAGTTTTGGCCGAGACCTTATTTAATGGGCTACCTTACCGTGGCGGTTATTTTTTATGAATCAGCGTTTCTGGGTGGAGTCTCTATTAGGTCTTTTTTTTTAGATTATATTCACATCATTGTCGAGTTCTTGAAAATATTTCGCTTCACTCAGAACTCGAATGTTGCTTTGCCGTCGGTAATTTGCGCATTAGTAAGCCATAATTGGAACAATTAGTGAATTGGCCTTTACTATATTCTTCTGAATTGATCTTTGTTTAAGATTAGAGTTTTGA
Source organism: Drosophila funebris (assembly GCA_018901825.1). NCBI lineage: Eukaryota > Metazoa > Arthropoda > Insecta > Diptera > Drosophilidae > Drosophila > Drosophila funebris. The sequence goes on along the minus strand of JAEIFK010000367.1, from coordinate 210,027 downwards.
ACTGTTTAATGAAGCGTAAGAGGGGTTCTCAGCAGATAGAAATCTCACGGGGTTCCTTGTTTTTTCTTTTGTTTTCTTAAAGAATTACATGATATTTCCTTGTGGCATCTTTCCAATCAACTTTCTTTCTGGGCATGCGGGTAATTATTGCAATATTTATTTAAATTCCAAAGCCAATGTGAAGCGACGTGTGTGTCAACACATTAACTGAGACAGAAACTCATCTGGGGTTGTTCAAGAACCCATATACCATTATTATCGCTATCAATTTGCATAGCTAATTGCATGGAAATGCAATTTGTTTACTGATTTTCGAAATCATAAAGTTTCAATTCAATTTCATAGTTTAACTTTTTGGGGGGTTATTGAAAGTGAATATGTCAAATTAGCTTTTAATTGAGTTTTCAATCTGCATGTCAAATCACCCACATGATCAACAATTTTCGAACAATTTTAAACAACTAAAGTATGTCAATCGCTTTTATTACACAGAGTGTGCTTTGCTTTACTTTCATGAGACATTGAAAGTTCCCAGCAATGAGTGAGTCTCAATTCGGCAAATCTGAAGATCTTTCTTCTTTCTTCTGCTCGTCTGACGCGTATTTGCCTTTGTTATTCAACTCATGACGTTTTTAGTCGGGGACTGCCTCAAAGAATGAACATCTAGTATAACTGATATACCCGCAAAACTCGTATGCTAATGAATAATGCCAACAAGTCGTGCGACTTGCGTAATATTTCATCACAGTAAATGCTCTGTTTCTCTCTCTCTCTCTCTGTTTCTCCCTCTCTCCTCTCTTTAACAACCAACAACTTTCTTCACAATTCGTTCAAAATTCTTGCTAACTTTCGTTTTGAAAATTTCATTGAGTTGCATAAGCGCTCTCATAATTTTTTACCTCCTTCTCATTACCTCTCTTTCCTTATATTATATTATTATAATACTATATTATATTACTTTCTCTTTTCAAATAACTTGATATCATCTAATCCCTTCTTATGTCTGCCAGATGATTGCTTTTATCTGTTTCTCTCTCTGTCTAACTAATATTCTATCTCTAAATTTATCTTCTGCAATTTTCCCTTGAAGACTTAGTTCCTTTCTGATTCTCCCATTCTATTTATCTGTTTATTTATTTATTATTTATTTCTATTTATCCGTATATCATTCTATCTATCTCTCTGTCCATCTATCTATCTGTCCATCTATCTATCTATCTATTTATCTATCTATCTGTCCATCTATCTATCTGTCCATCTATCTATCCATCCATCTATCTATCTATTGATGAATTTATCTGTTTATCTATCTGTCTATCTTTGTATCTATCTATATATCTATCTATCTGTCTTTCAATATATCTGTATATCTATATATTTATCTTTATATCTATCTATCCATATACATATCTAACTATCTATCTATCGAACTCTATAAATTTCTATCTACCTTTTTAGCTCAATTTCTTCCTCTCAATTTTATCAATTTACCAATACTTTATCCTTCTCTTTCCAACTAACTTACTGTCTTTCAAATAAATCATTCAAATACACTTGTTCTCTCTTTCTATCATTGCTTATCCGCGCTAACTCTCTGTCTGCTCTCTGTCATCTTCCATCCAACTCATTTAATCGTCTTCCCATCTTCCTAATTCAGTAAGTTCTCGCGGAATTATTCTATGCTTTGTCACCTCCTTCCTTCTTATTTCTCTCACCCTCAGTCTCAGTTTCGCTCTGCTTATCTCTCGATTTGCTTAACAAACTCTTTCGTTCTCTCCCCCACTCTTCGGTGTTTCTTGTAATTTGTATTAATTTTTTTATGAGCTCCTCTACTTGTGGCCCTGGCATAAATATTTCCCCTTCCCCCTAACTTCTGCCGTTGTCTACTGTCTGATGTTTTTGTTATTATTTGTTTTCCATTTAGAAAGCAGCGAAACAAAGACAATTGCTGGGTGATCCGTTGCACATGGGTCATTAACTTGCCGCATTTTGTAACGCCTGTCATTGAGTCGCTGCTTAGGCAGGCGATCGTCTCAGTTCGGTTGCTCTACGAAACGATCGCGGAAGCTTTGCTGTTTCCCAGGCAAGCGCAGAGTACGAGAACCAAGCAACCAAACGGCGATGACTCATCCATCCAAGCAGTGCACTTGGCAGTGGATCAGCGGAGTGGTAGGGCAGGGGAGTGGGAAGAGATGGGGGGGGCATACCAAAACGAGACCCATTTAATGTTGTTTAACGACTGTTTGCTGTGTGGGGCTTCGTCTCGTCGTGTCTTTGGGTACAACATGTGCATAACTCTGTTCGGCTTCGGATTGGGATTGGGATTGGAATTGGGATGGAGGCGACTGGTAGACTAGTACTGGTTACCTCAACACACACACGCACACACACACTCAACGCAAAAAAAAGATACAAGACGATATGCCGATAAGATTGTTATACCCAAAACAGTTGGTGGACCTTCTTCTCTTTCGGACTCTTGGCCTTTGTTTAATTTATTTGATTGTTCTTTTTTTGTTTGCCCGACGATGATTTCTATATGTCTGTCTGTGTGTGTGTGTGTGTCTTGTACAAACATGTCAGTGCTTTATGCTCTTTATTTGAGTAATTTTCGCCCCTTTTTCTATTTTCTTTCATAGATTTTATATATAGATAAAGGCTATCTGCAGGTCGTTGAGATCTTTGATTTTTTGCCTCGCTTCGGTAGGTGCCTGGTAGGCAGAGACGGACATGCAACGACATGCAGCGACATGTCTCGAATTGTTCTGCTGCTAGTGATCGTTGTGTGTGTGCCTGTGTGTGTGTTTGCTTATGTCATTATTTGTCTATCGTCTTAGTTGCACTAATATTTTCCTCATGGCGCAGTACGAGTAGTAGTCAAGTGGTGTGAGTCGTCGGGCAACGTGAGCCGCACCGCACCGCACCGCATGTGGAATGAGAAGAGAATGAGTCATGCTGCGGTTTGCACTGGCTCTTGCACGTTGCATGGGAATGTGTGTGGCAATTAGAGTTGATTATAAGTAGGTGCAAGTGCATGCTTAATTTATTATGTACATGCATATGCCACACATAATAAATAAAGTACAAAAATAAATTGCATAAGAATTTCTGCTCTTCAAGTTTCCACTTTTTATGGCCACTTAAGCATTTGAAACCCATCAAATGTAACTCGTGTCATAGTTTTTGGCCATTTTATGCGTTTTGTGTTAAAACGCCATGAAATATGCAACACATGGCGGCGCCTCAAATTGTCTTTTATGTGCAGCGAGTTGTTGTCGCCACCACCAGAGCAGCCCCGCCCCCTTTTATTTTGCATACTCCTCCCTGCTTCGGGGGGGAACATTGGCATTTTATGTGGCAATGCAAATGGCGCATTAAAAAATTTGCGTTTATACCACGTATGTCAAGGAAACCCGTAGACTGGTCTTATCAATCCTCTCTTATCGCCAGCTGGTCGTAAAAGATGCGCAATGCCGTAAAACTAAAGGCAACAACGAAAACAGCATCGAAATCAAAGTATATTAAAACTGGCTACCAGACTTTTCTCACACAGTTGCCCAAAAAATAGATAAAGCCCAAAAATTTGAATAGAAGGAAGAGAGTAAGAGTGTAAGAGGACAGTGAGAGCGAGAGAGGGAGAGGAGTAAGAGGCGTTGGTGGAGTTACTGGAGTTGGAGGACGCCGCCGGGTTGTCTGGGCGTGTAATCTATACAGGAAATGTTTACGATACTATCCAGCTATTTTTTATTGCCTCACATATGCATAAGGATTGGAGAGGGGGCGGGGCTCGTAAATATAAATTAAATTACATAATTTATGTAATTTCTGTAATTTAACATTTAACTCCATTCGCGGAAGCCATTATCGTAATTTCTTTGAGTATTTATTTTTTATTGAAATCAAATGAATTTAATTTGAATTGTTTAGACATGCTCAACGTTGCTTAGCGCACATAAATAAATAAATCAATAAAATTAAATTAAATATACCCTGTAGAGGGCAGTGTCATTTCCATTTCACAATTAGTTTCTGTTTTTTATATTCATAACTTTATTTATTAGTTATATGAATGCACTGCAATTTGTAAGTATTGTTAGTGAATGAAATATAATAATAATAAATTTATTTATTTATTATAAATATTTATAACAATTATACATACTACATACATACTACAACTTATAATGTGCATTAGAAGTTAATATTAATAGTTAACTTCAATTCTGCTTCAGCTCCAACTCCTTCAGTCTGCTGCATACATTTGCTCTATTCTATACTACCCTATCCCTCACTTTCAATGAGTATTTAGCCTCCTCTGCGCTCCTCTTCACACTCATATGTAAATATTGATAAATATATAATAATATTTGATTGCCTTCCCATGTAATTAATTTTAATTGTTAACTCCATTCAAGTTGTTGCACTCAACGGCATTAAGAATGCTCAACGCCTCTTTATTTTGGCCTATAAATTTTCATGGTAATTAAGCCAGCTCGCTCGCTGTTGCTTGTTGCCTGTTGCCCCTCCTCTCCTCCCTCATTCCGCACTGGAGGTGATAAAAGTCATGGATCCGTAGTCCTCGGCTTTTGGGCCTTTGTTTGTTTCTGTGTCCCTTGAGAGAGAGATACTTTGACAATAACTCATAAAGGCATTTTAACCGCCCAGCACATGAGCTAATGACCACAACTTTGGGGCCCAGATCGCTGGTGCTGGGACTTTTGACTGGCGCACAAATTGTGCGCAATTAGTGTGCAATTTTTGAACGCTAGATGGCGCGCACAGTTGTGCTTGCCACACCCACTCATACACCCATTACACGCACACACACACGCAGCCAAATGATTAGTACTGTGTGTGTTTTTGGCGTTGTAATTGCTTTTTGTAATTTATGCTCGCGTTGCCCGCCACAAAAGTTGTCAGCATTTTGTCTCCATGTGCCAGGAGTGTGCCCCGCCCTACCCCTACTCCTACCCCTACCCCTACGCCTACCTCCACCACAGCCTCTAGCTCAGTGTGTGGTATCTGCTGCTGCACTTTGTCCATCATTATGACAGCTGCTTGACGACCAAAAAGGGCTTCTCGTAGCCAAGCCGAGTTCTGAGGTCTGATGTCTGCTCTCTGTGCCTCGGTTTGAGTTCGCTGATTGGGCAATTTTTCTTACCCAGTTGCGGCTAATTTTTTCGCGTTATGAATGCGCTTTGTGACATTTGACATGTGCGTCAGTGAGTGAATGCAGCTGATGCCAGGAGTCAGCCTGGCTCTGTGTGTATGTGTGTGTGTGTGTGTATGTGAGTGTGAGTGTGTGTGTGTGTGTGTGTGTGTGTGTGTGTGTGTGTGTGTGTGTGTGTGTGTGTGTGTGTGTGTGAGTCTGCAAGGTTCGTCAGGTTCGTCATGGTGATTATGTTGAGTTGGGATTTTGTTAGACTCAAATTGATTTTAATGCTTGCTGCCTCAAAAGGGTGAATGGCTTGGAATGGGCGTAATGCGGGCGGGTTTTCTAGTACTACAACCCACTGGTCCATGCTATGTCATGCAATTTGTTAAACGCGAAAGTGTAATAAGCCTTCGAATGATGTGGCTGCTTATGTTTTTACACCATAGAAGTGTAGTGGGAGTTACGCATGCGGTTTCTCTAGATGATCCCATATCCCAGCTGTGTTTCTCAATTAATTGGCATTTAGTGAACTCACAACTTCAAATGGACAGAGAAACAAAACCGCCGCGACATTGTCGAGTACGAGAAACAAGCAAAAACCACTTCCGACAATGGAACTCTGCTCCACGCCCCCCATTCGACGCCCCCTTCTCATCTCCCTTGGCTACATTTTTGTTATAATTATGGCGTCCAACGAGGCGTGAACATATGTCGTTGTCGCTGTCCCCCAATGCCAGCCGAGGACACAGAAGTCGCAAAAACTTTTGCCAGCACAGTAAACACTTGCTAAACGGAAATGTGCACAAGAATAAAGATATTTTCACATTGACTCTTAAGTTATATACATTTTGTGAGTTTTTTTTTTACTTTCTTGTTGAAACTATCACAGTAAAACTCTGGCAGTCCGCATATGCTGTTCATTGTAAGCACTGAACACTGTGCCACACATGCCTGAAGCGCTGAGGCATTCTTCTGGTCAAAGCGCCGTGCTGTATGCAACAGCAAAAGTTGCATTCAAATTGTGAATGGAAATTTGAATGGGAATGTGCTTTTTTTGTATGGTCTCTAGCGAAAGTTGTATGCTTGACGGAGAGAGGACAACCGAGAAGTAAGAGCAAGTGCAAGGCACGACTAGCTGATACTCTGTAGTAAGCTATAAATGAAGGTAGTTGTGTTAATTGTCGTTAGAGAAAAATGAAAGCAATAGAAAGTACATATATTATAGATTTAAAGAAAATTAATAATATATTATATATTTATATATATTTTATATTATTTAATTTATTATAATTTGTATATTATGTATACCCAATATACCTCTAAAAAAATACACCTTTGTTGGTACAACTATTCCATTTCCATATATTTTTATTTAATATAAAATCAGTAAGTTTTTCAAATAATTAGTCTTCATTATATGAACAACACTAGACAATGCGGATTAAATGAATAATAAAAGCTAAATGTAGAGAGTTTAAAAAAATTAATGAAAAGTTTCTTGTATTCAACACACAAAAATAATACGAGTTAAATTGCCAGCCAAAATTTAAAAAATAAATAATATTAAAAAAGATAATAAGAAATAATAATTGATAAAATATATATATAAATAAAAAAAATAAATAAATTGATTAATAAATAAATAATAAAATAAATAAATAAATCAAATCAAATAATAATAATAAATATTGAAAAGTTTTCTGACATTCAACATAAAAAAATAATAAGAGTTATTTGTAAAATTGTTAGCCAATATTTAGTAAATAAATAATACATAAATAAAAATATAAAAAATAATAATAAATAATAAATAATAATAATAATTCATAATAATAAAATAATAATAATAAATAAATAATAATAATTAATAAAATAAATAAATAAATAATAATAATAATAATATAAATAATAATAATAATAATAAATATTGAAAAGTTTTCTGATATTCAATATATAAGAATACTAATAAAGTAAAAGGCAAATCATTTTTGTTACTACTTAAAGAGATTATGATTACTTTTTGATTTATATAAAATATATTATATAAAAGATATAATATATATTCTTTTTAAAAAACAATTATTAGGTTTGCTTGTCAAATAAAATCCACTAAGAGATTATTGAAAACAAAGAGAAGAGGTATTCTTTCTAAACAGACATTGTGTAGGTTTATACATTAATATATTCAATATTATTAATTGTATCTTAAAAATAAAATGTAGCCAGATCTGCAAAGGCATTCAGACTGCCATAGACATGTCTTTCCCATTCATATATCTCTGTCATGAATGAGTTCAGAGTGAGAGAGAGATCAAATACCCTGTACTTTATGCTGCTTTTGTGGTCAACTTTTATGGCCACTCGGTGGTATAAAAAGGCACAGCCTCAACTCAGTTCTTTTGGCCTGGCTCATTTTTTATGGTCGTAGATTTGGTCAAAACACAACTGTGGCCAAGCAGGCACATGGCTGAGTGTTTCAAGAGTCGGGGTGCAAGTTTATTCATGCACAAATTGTTCAAAGTGAATTTGCTGGACTGCATTTGTCAGTTGTCCACGCTTGTGTTGAATGATATATACATATATATATGTACATATATGTATATTTTTGCACTTCTCTTTCTTATTTTCACTTTTCCAGCTGCTATTTTGTTGTTGTTTTATTAATATTTGTTGCAAATGCGCTTTTACGCTTTTGACTTCAATTTGCGAGGGAAGCTTTTGATATTTCAATTTGCAAAGCTTTTGTTGTTGTTGCTGTTGTTGTTATTGCTATTGCTTCTGCTTTTGTTTTTATTGTAATCGCATTAAGTGCGCTTATTTAACGCAAAGCTGCCCCAGCTCATTGCCTCAGTCCCTGGCCAAAATGGGTTTGTTGCAGCCAAACGCTAATGATGACTAATTTGTTTGCATTGCCAGAGACTCGGCCACATTCGCATCCTTAGACTCAGCCTCACACTCAAACTCAAACTCACATCCTTTTTGTTGTTGTCGCTCTCTCTCTCTCTCTCTTTCTATCTCTCTTCAGTCGAGTGGGCCACATGTGTGCGGCCACAAGTGTTTGTGCCACGAGTGGCAGCAGCAGCAGCAGCGACAGCAAAAGGATCTGAGCTTCGGGTTTTTGTTATTTTTGCAACATTTAACGCTTATTTGGCTCTTTGCTAAGCTTTCATGCCACGGCTTTTGAGTGTTGGCCATGCCGTCTGTTTGTTTGTTTGTTGTTGTTTTTTTAGGCATTTAGATGAGTGAATGCGAGTTGGAAGGGGGAGCAGAGAGTTTCTCTCATCTTGTTGGCAGTTTGTTGTTTTTAGCTGCAGTGCACAATTAATTCGCAATTAGCATTTTGTTTTCAAATGTTTAGGGTGCACAGACAGACAAGGCAGATAGAGTGTAGCATAGCATTACAATCTCAATTCCAAAGCGAAATCAAAAGAACTGGAAACAGTTCAATCCGCTTAACTAATTTACTCACCATGGCAAAGGGAAGATGGGAAGATGTCAGGGGAAATGGACTTGGAAAATCAACTAGGAAAACAACCAATTGGTAAAAACGGGACGGGCACTTAATTTAGTTAATGCAAAAGCCAAACTGAAACCCATGCCAAGTGGCTGACATTTGACAGATGAACTCTGAGATCCAGTGACAGGCTCAGCCAGGCGAAACTGTCCAGGTTAAGGATACATTCGAATCGCTTTAGCTGCTGATGCGGCATAATTTGTTATCCACACCAGGAGGGTGCAGCAGCACCACAAAGGACGGAGTAAAAAAATGGCAACGTCTTTCGGTTTAGTTGCCAAGTAATTGTAGCAAATAAAAAGTCCAGGAGTAGCTGGACAACCCTCAGCAGGAGCAGGACTTCTCTCTTGTTAATGCACAGCGCTTTATTTGTCGTGCAATGTTTATCAACAAATTCAAATAAATAACAGCATTGCTAAAGTACTTCAAATTAATATAAATTTTAGTGTAATATAAGAAAATTCCATCGAATTCTGAATTACGAACTTAAACTTATTTAAATTGTTATTATTTTAATTTCTTCAACATTTTCATTCATAATCGTTTCAAGAGCAAACTGTGCTCCTGCTTTGAGTAGAGGTAGAGTATCGTTTAATTGCCTCCAAGGCACAGCTAAGTCTCAATTGAGACTTGAGCACTTGGACAGCTCTCTTGGTCTTCCGGCCTGGCCTTGGTCTGGTAACTGGGCTCCGTTGATAATAAAAATTTAATGACTTTATTGCTTATGAAGTTGTAATTCATTTTGGGCCACAACCCTTCGACAATTATCCTTTTAGATAAACAATTGTGCCAGACAGTGCTCGAACATCCTAAGAAAACAACAACAACAACAACCAAAAAAAAATGAAGAAAATAACAGGAAAAAAGTGCCGACGACTGTCATAAAAACAAATTTTTATTGTTTGTTTTCTTTTGCGCGCTTTTTGCTATAATTTTATTTCATTTTTTTTATGAATTACTTTTGTTTTTCTTTCTTTTTTTGTTTACTTTTTTTTTTTTGATGTCGTAAAACGTTTATTTCATTTATGCGGCATATTCCCTTTGGAGACGTTGCCATAAAAATTCGTGTAAAATTATGCAAAAAGGATTAAAAACATTTGCAGGAAGCGCATCCCTATCCACAAAAGCAGCTGGATTTGTCGAATGCTCGTCATGTTTTAATTACGTCTGATAATAAAACTAGTAAAAAAGCAAATTCTGCAAGTTTTATTGCTGAGTATATAGATTCTCTCTTGGTAATCTCAACAAGAATTTGGTGCTTTCTCTTTGTGTATTTTGCTCAGGTCACCATGACACATGACCACGAATTAATCTGAAATCGAAATCGAAATCGCCAAAATATTTCGCACATAATTCAGCAGAAACAACAAAGGACACGCAGCAATTTGGCTAGAGAAGAAGTGAAGAGAAGGAGAGCGGGTAGGCAAGGAAAGTGACAGAAATCTGGAATGCTGTCAGGATATATCAAAGGGTTCCCTTTTTTTTTTCTCTTTTATTTATTACTAAGCACCAATCAATTGAAAATCACGCTTCGAGGCTGACCAAAGAAACTCAATGCCTAAGCTGCTCACGGAGCTGCCACATCCAACATTATTTCTAATGACGGGACATATGAAGAGGACCTCACTCTTCACTCCTCACTAAGCCAAAACGTATGTCAATTTGTCAAAATCGCATATTTTTGCGTTGCTTTTTTATCGCAAATGCCGTGCGACGGCTTTTTTTTATTGATATCGTCCGGGGCAACACGTGTGTCTGGTGCAGGAGGACTTTTCTCTTGGCCACAACAATGTAATCTGATGCCTGTGTCCGTTTCACATATGTGTGTGTTGAGTGTGTGTGTGTGGGTGTATAGAATTGCCGTTGGCCAGGCTTTTATACTGAAAACTGCCAAATCATTATAAAAATATGCTTTCGTCTTTTCCATTATTTTGCCATGGTTTTGTCAGTTATCCTGTAGGTTATTTGATATTTTACAGTTGATAATAACATTGGAAAAACTTTTCATATGTGCCTGATCATTATAGTTGATTGATGTGAATGCTTTACCACGGGGTTTAGGATTACCAAATGTGTATAGAATTGTGGCGAATACTTTAAACCAACTGACAATACTGTACGGAAAACTAGTATTAAATTAGAAAATCATTTTTCGCTGTTGATCTAATAGCAATTTACAATTGCTATCAATGCATAAGAATGTGTGTATATAACTCAATTTGACTTACACAAGTGTTATGTATAAATATTTTTAAAACAAAATTAATAAGAAATTAATAGTTGAATATAAAGGGAAATTCAAAATAACATAAATACTTACATATGTATGTACATACATATGTTCCTAAGAGTATGCGCAGATAGCTAGTTGACTACTTCGGTATTTAAGAACAGCAGCAAAGGAAAGAGCATAACACCATTCCCCTACCCACCATTCCTCTCCCGAGCACTCAAAATTTGCCACTCTCTGACTCTAAGAAGAAATCGCATACGGACTCCAGAGCAGGCAGAATTCGGTAAGTCAAATGCATAACATGCAATAAGTAGATTTCAGGTACTCTCCGTTACTTTTCGCAATTTGCTTTTACCTTTTTCGTAGTCAGCGCGCTCAACAAGAACAATGCACAAATGCAAGCTCTCTGCATTCTCTGAGCAATGCAAAAACAAAGCATGAGGAGGTATTGTTGCTGAGCTCAAAGCATAGGCAATGAAGACTGAGGACAAGATAAGAGATGTTTAAAATTGTTATTGTATTTTGCATTGGCTTTTGAACACTTTGCACAACTATTACAAAAGCAAATATTGCAAATGTAGTTGAAACTTACGGACTGTAAATATAAAATTAAAATGATAATCATTAACTTATTCCATAGAAATGTTGACCTGGACTTTGTTATGTGTTGTGTAGGACTGTTGCCTTAATGCAGTCACAAAGAAATGCATACAATGCATCTCAAGAACTGTACTAAAGTTCCACTTAAGCTCTGTCATATGCAAATCAATTGAAGCTACTCAGTCGCTGTCCAATACATTAAGGGTTGAGATTTAATTATGGGAAACAAGAAACTCCCCAGCGAAAAGTCAACACAGCACAACACAACACACAATGTTGGCTTTGTTGTAATCGGGCACACGTAATTAAGCACTGGGCAAGTCCAGCATAAGAAAAGTCCACTCCCAGGGCCATCAAGGTGCCTACAACAATCGCCTGCATGTGGAGAGTACATATACATCCGTGAGTCGTTGTTATTCCATCAACGCATTTAACTCTTTCAGTTTTTATGGTCATTAATATGCTTGATTATTTCCCTTGTCGTTGTCGTCAGCCTCATCTCGTTGCACACTCTGCTCCTGATGAGGCGCAGGACACGTGACCGGCGACGTCGGAGCGTCCAGCGCCCGCATAAACATTTTCATCCTGAAGTATCAACTTCCTGTGTGGCCCGTGCAGCATTCAACAATCAGAAACCATAATAAATATCTGGTGCATTGTGTTGAAAATATTTTAAAACTGTGGCAAGCACTTACCTTGCCACTCGGCGGCACAACAGTGTGTGCAACCCCTTCAGGGCAGGCAGCCAAAAGGGTTAAGTAGCAAAGAGGATGAGGCCTTAATACTGGTTCAGAAGTTCCATCATCTTTTTTTATTTTACTTTTTTTTGGGGTTGGGCCACGCCCCGCTCGGCCGCTATTATTAATGCTGATTGACGCCTGTTTTGTAATTTTGTAATTGAAACTGAAGTTTCCTTCTATTTTGACATCATTTTTGCTGCCTTTTTTTCCTTCGGCTTGTTGTCGTTGTTGCTGTTGTTGTTGTTGTTGTTGCCACTGCGCCCACAATCATTTGTTCGTTATCCTTTGATCTTTTCACTGTCACGAACAGGAAGCTGTGACTCTTCTTTTTTTATTTTTTTAATATTTCTAATGCAGCTTGACAAATTATGAATCGGTTGCGCATTTAGTAATGGGTGCCTATCGATATACATACATGTAGCCAAGTCGACCTATCGATAATGTAATTAATTTTCCTAATGTCTGTATATTAACTCAATCAGATTTCAATTGCAAAGTTATATCGAGTTTTTATATGTACATATGTATATTTATCAATAAGAACTACTACTACTTTCTACTTTTTATTAATTTAATCATCGATATACAATCAATATATTTCTTTCTTATATTTTCCAATAGCCTAATCAGACTATCTATGTCTTACATCATACATTAATATTCACTTCTTCTACTTATCTTATGCTTCTTATACAGCTGATTAGCGACTCCAACTATCGCTTGATATGGCTTATGTCTGCAAAAGAACTCCCTTTCATAACTCCTGTTCCTCATTAACTTAATCATCGCCTAAAACTCAACTGCAATTACTCAAAATATCCCAAGAAATATGCAAAACTCTGCACATTGCTTGAGTCATCAATTTTGGTCGCAGGTTTGCTGCGCCGTCTGGTCTTATCTTGGTCTATGTATCATCTACTGGTCTGCTCTGGTCTGGTCTAGCTCTACTGAATGAAGCACTTTAAGTTTCAGCCAAGCGACAAGTCCTCAATTATCAGATTTGCATGACTGATATGGCAAGCCGACTGGCCTCTAGTCAGGGCTCTGGATCTATGGTCTCTGCCGCAGCACAATATTTCAAATGAAGCGTATAGATGCAGAGCAGGACTCATTATCAAAGCACAGCATGTGGTTAGCCCCAAAGTAGCGAGGCAAACTTCCGTTGCTCCCAAAGCTATAGCAGCTATATCTGTGGCAGCAGCACATGGCTTGCCCCCATTGATGATGAAGCAACACTGCAGAATTTCAGTCAATTTCCTCGAAATTGTTTTTTGTTTGTTTGCCACAGACTTCACTCGACTCGACTCTAGCAACCGACTCTCTTGCCACCCCGCCTCTCGCCCGACACTGCTTAGGCTTCCTGTCTGCCGAAGTCTCTAGGTTTGGCATTGTGGCATTGTTCGTGGCAGCATTACAGGCGACAGTGTTAAATGGTTGCAATATGTCATCAGGTTGGCTGACTGCCGTTACTAGGAGTAGATATGCCAACCATGATAGTCCAATCATGCCAACCAACCAACCAACCAACGAACCAACAACAAGCCAAGCCAAGTGTCTTTGGACCGGGATGCGGCGCCATTTGTATGAAAAATCGCCAGGATGCTAATACGTTTGACTTCCGTTGACGGATTACCGACTATTTGGTCTGCGCCTGCCCTTCCGTCTGCCTTCCATCTCAACCATCGAGTTCAGGCATATCCTAACTTCCCCATCCTTATTCAAAATTGCTGCGTTTCACATTTCATTTGAATATTTTACGTAAATGCTGTTTTTTTTTCTCTTTTGGCTGGTTGTGTTCTCTCTCATTGGAAATCGGGGGAGTTATCTGATAATTTGCAATGCTATGCTGCTCAGTCGAGTTGTCGTTAGCTAGACAAAGCTCCCATTGCTTCGATAAACAGAAGGGCCTAGCGCCAGTGCGATGAATGGTTAGAACACTGAGAGAAATAGGATTGCACATTATTCTATGAAATGTATAATAATTATTGGTATAAAATATGCATAACTTTGTTGTTATTAGCCTTCGAATGATTTCGAATTAACAGTTTAGCAATAGTATTAACATTAGCATTAGCATCAGCCCTATCAGCTGAAATTAGCGTTAAAATTGTCATTATTATTAGCTTTAAAGTTAGCGAATTATATATTTATATTACGAATATTCTCGTTATTAATATCATGAGTATTTTAATTTAATTATTATTTATTTTATAATGGAATGGAAAAATATTAATAATATAATATAATACTAATATCATTATATTATATTATTAAGATTTTTCCATTAATTTAATTTTATTTATTACTTGTTTTTATTTTACAATTCATTATAATTGTTATTATGCTTATTTATATTTATTAATATTAATATTATATTGTATTACTATTTTTTTTTATTTATTAAGCTTTTAATTTGCTTATCTATTTTATTATTATTATAATTCTTTCATATTATTTATTTATTTATTTATTTATTTATTTATTTAACGTCGACTAATATTAATTGATATGAATTCTATATTTGTAGTTATTATTACGTTAAGCTTATGTATATTTATTATTCGTATTATCATTTATATTTTATTTAATTATTTTAACTCTAATAATTGTTTTTTTTATTTTATTACTATGCTTATCTATTTTTATTAATTTTATTATTAGTATTAATATTTTCTCTAAAATATAATTTAGCTAATTTCAACATAAACAACAATTATATCTCTCAGTGTACTTTTCTTTGGTCGCATTGATATGCAAATTTTTCAAATACGTTGCTGCATCTTTTGTTGTTGTCGTTGTTGTTGTTGCTGCTGTATTTTGGTTTTGTTGTTTTCTGCTTTGGCTTGGAACTTTTTCTATTTTGGCACCATTTTGATTGCCATGAATGAGTAACGACCGGAAAGCTGTTTTTATGACCAAGTGATAGCGATAGCCCGGTCATGCAGCCTGAAATGGCCAAGGTAAGCCAGACAGTAGCTAGGTGAATGGAATTGGTAGCTGTAAACTGTGAATTGGGAACTGGGAACTGAAAATTGAGAGTACGGGCGTAACTGGAAACCTGAAGCTACGTTTCAGTTGATAAGCGAGCAAATTGAAAACGGCGTCGACATTGGAGGCGTTGAAATGACAAGCGACTCGTTGATTTCGTTCTGTGGCAATTTTGTTGATGGATTTCGGTTAATGGAGCTGGGCAAAATTACTGCGCCCTCAATGCTTGTTGTGCCTGGTTTTGTTTTGTTGCGAAAAATTTAAATAAATTGCTCTCATTTGTGGGTTGGCAAAATGCAGAATCGGAACTCCTTCAACCTCAACAACAAAAGCAGTGTTTGAAACATCATCATCGCTGTCGTCATGATGGTACATTTTATTTTGTTTCTAAATTGAAATTGCAGTGCAAACAATTTAAATGGGATTTGCATAAATTTACTATACGATACACGATATACGACGACACTTTGCAATGGTCAAGCCGGAAACTAAATCGGTTTTGTGTGCAGGACAAATCACTTGTAAATTGAATTACTTTTGCTAGCAACCCTTTTACTGGCCAACAAACCTAAAATATAGTCCCGCACTCTCTCTTAACCACAAAATTCTACTCTCACACTCTCTGATTGAATTGAATTTCACGCATATGTGCGTTTATACAATTTGGCCAATTTTCAATAATAATAATAATAACAACAACAAAAACACGCAGTGTGAAAAAACCGAAATCAACACAAAAGTTGTCATAAAATCTGATACAAGAAACAAAGCTCGAGCAGTGTGAGTATGCCAGACTACAAGATGCCCTGCAGACAAGCTGGAAATAAGATGAGTGTGGAAATGCCGTCTCATAACCTTGTCACCTACAACTTGTCTACACATGCTGCACCTTTACAGGGTATGTAGAGAAAGGGTTAGTTGCTTCAGGCTTTCCCCGGCAACAACTCAATTATGTCTGGGACACTCACATGACTTGACAGACAGCTAGCAGGGCTTGCATTATGTTCGCTTTTTTTTTTTCTTTGTTTTTTTTTTTATTTTGCTTTTTTTATGATAAGTAGCCGCTGGCTATGAAAATCCTTTGACAACCACCCAACCACCCAGAAAGTATGCTACACACATTTTTTCCATTGGTTTTTTTTCGACTGCTTGTGGCAGACCAATCAACACCAACAACACCACACCCACACACACACACGGCGTATGCGTTTGCGTTTGCCAAAATCACATTTTCCATCAATTTTCGTACATGATTTGCGCAAAATGTTCATTCGATATCAGCCAAAAGGGGTATGAGGGAATGGGGTAAGGGGACTGGAGAAAGGGGAACTGGGCTATAAAAATGCAACACATCAGCGTTGAAGTCGTTTAAAGCCAACGGCTGTGACCATTCTGTGATGCTGTGTTTAATACACGTCACATGTTTTGACGTGGTCAGGATGACATCTTTTTTTTTGATTTTTAAACTTTTTGCAATTTTATGGTAATGCTGCAAAATGTTTTTATAAAAACATATTTTGTAACAGTCCGCAGAGAGTGTAAAACCAAAAAAAAAAAAAAAAAAAAAAAAATATATATAATACTGAAAAAGGGATAATAATGCGACACGGTGTCCGGAGGCCCAGGCCAAATTTTTGTATTGAAAAGCATTTTACTTTGATGTTTTTTTGGCACTTGGTTACCTTTCTTTTTGTTGCGTTAATAAATGCAAATAAAATATGTTTAAATTGCATTATTTAAAAAAAATTGCGCCGTTAATTTATATGCAAATACATTTTTGATAGCTAAAATGTCACTGCAGTCCGCCAGTTCGACGCGTTGGATGCCAATTTTTGTTGATTCTTTTTTTACAGGTATTTAAATTTTATTTCATATATTTGTTTGCGGACATTCCGGTTAAACCCACGGCACAGTCGGATCCATTAGTTTTGATAGTTGCGCCATGGCATATGAGAGATATCCTTTGATAGACGCGCACAAAGCAGAAGGAGGAGGCGTTGCAGCTGATTGGGTGGGGGGCGGAATGGCTCAGTTGAGTTGTCATGACAGCGGCGTTTTTATTAAACATAATTTTATTAGTTGCATTTCATTAATTTGCAGATTGCACGCAATTTAATATTTATAGTTGGTTGACCTCGATTCTAATTAAACGCAAATATTTGGATAATTAAATGACAGAAATTAGCAACCCGTATGGGTTGAATGAGCACGTTAAGGCACATAGAGTCAGCATAAAAAATGCAGATTTAAAGAGAGAATGAATATATTGATAGTCCTTAGATATACTTTAAGCAAGAGCCCAAATTGATTGTGAATCGAACGTTACAAACGGTAGAGATATTGAAAGGATATCTAGGCTACCTTTTAAATTTTATATTTCATATTATATATATATGTATATATTCATATTTTATATTTTATATTTTATATTATTAATTTTTTTAAAAATTATATTCAATATTTCATATTCTATATTTTATACTTAATATTTTTATACCCTGTACCCATTCAAAATGGGCAAAAAAGGGTATAATTATTTTGTGCAAATGTATATAACAGGCAGAAGGAGGCGACCCAATAAAGTATATATATTCTTGATCTATAAAATATATATATTCTTGATCAGTATCAACAGCCAAGTCGATTGAGTCATGTCTGTCTGTCCGCCTGTCCGTCTCTATGAACGTGTCGATCTCAGCAACTATAATAGCTAGAGACACAAAATTTGGCATCAAGGTTCCTGTATACCATATTTTATATTTTGGATATCACCTCCCTTTCCCCCGCAAATCAAAAAAAATACAAATTATGGCCACATTTCTTAACACTGACACTTCTAACTTAACAAGTGCGTAAAGAATACTATGAATGCTGAAAGTTTCATCAAGATCGGATTATAAATAAGACAGATAATCAGAAAAGAAATAAAAGTATTTTTTCCATTGAATCGTTGCGGTATTTGAGCCGCACATGTGTGCGAGTGAGACAGCGAACGAATGAAATGACGTAGCACTCAGCTTTTGATCGAGTATGTAAACATATGTGAAAGCTTTCTGCTATAATCATGCAAAGAATTCATATGCTAAATGAGAGTTTCAAAAGTGTATTCTTTAAACAAAGTACTTATTATCAAAATACTTGTATAATATAAACCTGTACAGGGTATTGTACTGTTGGTTGCGGTCAACTGTAGCCTTTCTGACATACTAAAGCTTGCTTTTATTGTTAAATATATATATCTGTATCTGTATCATGTTTTTGTAATTTGGCTGGCCTGACTAATGTTTCGACTCCCTCAGGTAAACAGTTTGATTTGTTCCATTTGAAATACAATTTGCGTACAGTTTTGAAGTCTTACAGTTTTAAACTACAGTTACAATCTACACTTACATAATGCATTATTTATTCATATTTCATATTAGAAGAAAATCCATTCATATATCAACATCGTACAATTTGTGTCCAGGTTTGGGTGTTTCATTATACAGGCACACAAAATGATATATTTTAAAATCTGTGTCTATTCGTATTAGCATACCGCATCCCACATATCTAACATTCTGATTAATTATATTTGCCTTATAAGTTAGAGGTACCGAAGCCGTTGATGGAAAACTGTACACATAACTGTCATCGGTAGAATTATAATATTCAAACCAATACTCGATTACATTCTCAATTAGTCTGGTCTTACCAAAATCCTGATATATTGAACCCAAATAGAGTGTATAGACATTTGTGGCCACGTTTAAAAAACGGGCCGTGTTCGCACACCTTGGGGTGTAGAAGTCGTCGCAAAAGTTAGTGATACGCATTGCCAGAATGGATAGCTCATTATCCCACGTTAACTTGGGCAAGTACTTGGCTTTTGGCAGATTCCTTTTTGTGCCACCTGTAGTTACCGACTTGCGTATATTATTATGAAGATCAAGGATCAATGTCCTGTAATTATCCATGTTGATCCCATCGCGTGGTTTCTTACATTTCGGTCCCCACTTGACGTAAGTGTTGAGATATTAATGTGGAAAATATCAATTGACGAAATACACGTATTTACTTACAAACGGATTGTTACAGGCAATATGATTCTCTCCCTCTGGACAAAGTCCTTTCCGACAATAGTCCTCAGGTGGACTTGGCGTACGCAATTCCCCACGCATTATGTATCGTGGCCTTTTCGTCCTGAAGATTGCGTCATCCAAATGTGGCATCGCATACAGCATGCACACAATGACAGATTGTAAAAGTACCTTTAATAACAAAGCTTGCATCTTGAATGGTCCAATCACTTACTACGAGTAACTCAAGATACTTAGGGATTTGCATCTTCAGATTAGCAATTCGATACTAGTTTCACATGCTGAGAATCAACTAAATAGCATTACTAATTACGTTACAACAGCCGGGTCCATGTATCCCCTATATATATATTATATCATATCATAGTGAAGTGATTTAGAGTGTCTTGCGCTTAATGCACGGTATATCATAGTCGAGCATTGTCACATGGTTATATGGATATACGACGGTCGAGCTTGAGATTTTGCTTAATGTTGCAAGCTAGACACTTCTAACTTAACAAGTGCGAAAAGAGTATTATAGAAAGTAAGAATGAATGCTGAAAGTTTCGTCAAAATCGGTTAATAAATACGACAGATAATCAGAAAATAAATAATAGTATTTTTATACCCTGTACAGGGATATATTAACTTTGTGAAAAACATTTTTGTAACAGGCAGAAGGAGGCATCTCCGACCCCATAAAGTATATATATTCTTAATCAGTATCAATAGCCGAGTCGATTGATCCATGTCCGTCTGTCTGTCCGTCTGTCTGTATGAACGCGACGATCTCAGCAACTATAAGAGCTAGAGACACCAAATTTGGCATGAAGGTTCCTGTATACCCTCTCCAGATCGAGTTTATGTTAGATTTTCGATATCTTTCCCCCCACCCCCGCAATTAAAAAAAAAACGTATTATGGTACATTTCTCTACGTAGACACTTCTAACTTGACACGTGCGTTAAGAATGATATATAGAAGGAACGCTGAAAGTTTCATCAAGATCGGTTTATAAATAAGACAGAAAATGAGCAAAGAAATTAAAGTTATTTTTTTTCCACGAACGACTGTGATACATGCGTCTGCTTACCATATTTGCACATGTGTGCGAGCGAGATAGCCAACTACTACGACACAAGCATAAGTAAATTAAGTGTCGTAACACTCAGCTTTGATTGAATATGTATACATATGTGAAAGCTTGCTGTTATAAGCAAGAAATAAGCAGAAATCATATGCTAAATGATAGTTTCAAAAGAGTATTCTTTAATAAACACCTGCTACGTTCTTATTTCTATTATAAGCAAAATACTTAATTTATAAAACTGCACAGGGTTTTATACTGTCGCGCGCGCTCGACTGATCCGCTTGTACATTTTATATTTCTGTTTAATTTGTTGTATTATTTTATATTTATATTATATTATTCAAAGTGCAAACAAATGTCAATTGTTTTTGTTTTCATCCAGCGAATTAAATCCATTGTGTAAGGGAGTTCGTAACTAACTATTTGGGGATATTTCGCCTGAACAAAATCTCTTTGCTCTGCCTAATTCACTTTTAATTAACAAATCCCAGCCAGTCAATCTAAATGCAACCAGAACAGAAACTTTGTTAGCAAATGAAAAGAAATTCAATTAAGCTTATTTGAGCGTTAAAAGCCAATCATGTCAGAGCCGACCAAAAGCACAATGAAAAGGATAGCAAGGACTCTGTCAGTGCTCACTTATTGGGAATATGGAAAGGGGATTTCAGACTCATCTCACTGGCTGGGTTGAGTTGACAGCTTTACGAGAAGGGGTTGCAAAAAGGTGTCGCTGCCTCAATACATGGCTGCTGTTGCAGTATGCAGTTGTCGTTGCAAGTTGCATATGTAACGAGGGGATTTTTGGGCAAAGCCAAAGGCGTTTTGGCAAAATGCCTTTGCTTTAATTGCACCCTCGAAGTGCGATTCATATTGTATTGCATTGCATGATGATGATTTGCAATTTGCATTTGCATTTGGGTAAATTTCTCCAACTAGTCCCGTTTTTGCATACCAATTAATTAGATGCGAATGCAATTTTAATTACACTCCACAGTCCGCAGTAGCAGTTGCAGTTGCATTTGGTAAATTGCAAAATGGACAGATCTGGAATTTATGGATGGTGTTGGCGTTGGCGTTGGCGTTGGCGTTGACATTCGGCTTAGTGGCCAGACTAAAAGTGGATTAGAGACGATGCCTCATCGAACTGGTGGCAACTGTACACCTCACATTCCAATCGTCCTTTTTGTATTGTGTTTGGCCGCCTTGATTGATCGCCATCATTCTCATCCTCATCGTCATTTACCCATACGTCAGTCAGTCAGTGAGTCGTAAATGTAAGCAAACATGATGGTGGTCACGTGCCAGCCATGTAAGCTTCGTGCAGGACACGTGTCCTGCAATGCCGCCTCTTGTCTTCAACAATTTTTGAAGTGCCCGCCATAAGAAGCGAGTGGGGGGTTGGCATTAGTTAAGGCGAGTGGGTTGAGCTAAACTGTAGAGTCTCTCTATGCCTCTACTTAGATCTTCTGCGCTGACTTCTTCAGCTGCTTTCTGTGTGTGTGTTTTTATTTATTCGCCGTGTGTCGGCGCTAAGCCTAAAAGTACGATTTGATTTTCGTTCTTTCGTTTCTTTTTTTTTTTTTGGCTATGCTAAGCACATTAACGCATGTTTTCACTCATCAACGCTTGGCTAAGTGTTTTAGCTTTTAGGGGAGGAATGGTATGAGGAAAGGCGTTACAATAATATTTTGTTAAGGCATACGGCTAATCAAAGGGATGAGGCAGTGCAAAGTTATTTAACTTTCTTTACTCAACATTTACTTCATTATTTTATAAATTTGTTCTCTCTTTTTTTACTTGACATGACTAAGAGTCTTAGAGTCTTCGAATACTTAGCTTCTCGCACCTCTTCTGCACTCATAGAAGAAGCAACATTACTTTAAAATTATTCAATAATTATTGTCTAAAATATCAGACTGAAAACATATAATAATCCATAAGTTTATGGTTTACAAATTGCATCTTTATTGTCTATAAATATTGGTATTATACCGCATTCGTTAACTGTAATTTGTGTAGCAAACCTTAACATACAATTAAACATATAATCCATTATCATATAAACCACTTCACTTCGCATACAATCTATTCCTAACAATAACCCCATCCTTGGCACACTTTGTCAAGCCCTTGCCAGGCATTTCAAATGACTTCATTTTCTAATTTCCAATTGAAATATTGCATAAAATGTAAATGGGAAACGTGGCCAGGCTAACAGGCCAGGACTACTTGGCTTACGCATGGTCGATCTCAATTGGGAAAAAATCCAAAAATCAAATCTGTAAAATAGGAAAAAAGTTGCGTGTGGCAAGCAGAGGCGACGCACGCACAAAGCTCAACAAACAATTGCAAAACATTTACACGGACACACGCTGCAACAACAATACAAATTCGTCAAAAATCAAAATCGAATCAAGGCACAACAAAAAAACTGAATTAGAGAAGGGAATATGTGTAGTGGGAAGGGAAGGGAAGGGAAGGAAATGAGGAAGAGCGCAGAGTAGTTGGAGTTTAGCATGACTTTAACACCCCGAGGCGCATTTTGGGAAGCGCACGCGTCTCTGGCGGGAAAGTAGAAACAATCACAGCCAAAAGCCTCAGAAATAGTGGCAACAATAACAAACAACAAATTGCCCCGAATCTGTTGCAAGGACATGCGCCACAAAGGACTCGACGCCTGTCCACTGTTTGCACAGAAGTTTGGCAGCGGCAACAATTATTACATTTGTTTAACTTTGCCCCAGCACTGCGGGGCAATTATGTTGAATGCTTTTGTTTGAGTTGTTGCTGTTGTAGTTCTCGGTGTTGTTCTCGTTGTTGTCCTCGTTGTTGTTGTTGTTGCCAGCGGCGACTGGCGAGTTAATTTAAGAAAAACTCTCTCACACAGAAAGGCTTGAGCTGGAAATCCTTTGCGTGTGCCGAGTTTTGTTTTAATTGCTTCAAAAATTGCTCATACGCTTCATTGCGTCTCGAAGAAGTTGCAGGCGTTTAGTAGTGAAGGCAACGGGAACGGGGGTGCTGCCAAACAGGATATGCGCCCTGTTGCTGCCGGCATTAAACCTCTTGTTGTTGCTGTGGTTTGACAGCCGCAACGGCGGCCACTAAACAAACACTTCACAAACAGCCAACAGCAGTCTAAAAGGAAATTTGAGCCAACTTTTGAGTTGAGGCTGAGTTTGAGTTTCTGCCTGGGAATCTTCACTCATTGGCCATTATACTAATTGCCTGGTAGCATAACAATGTTCAATTCAAAACAGCCCATAAATCAACTGCATATAGGCAATTAATCATAAAGCGCATTGGACTTGCCACTCAGCCCCCCCACATTTGGCCAGATGAACAACACCTGAACCTCAGTTCAGGCCGCAACGCCACCGCAACGGGCAACAGGCAACAGGCAACATTTTTAATATATGTGTCGTTTTGTGGCTAAGTAAACCAAAAAATAATGTGCAAAACCCCAAGCGTAAAAGCCGCAAAAACCAAAAATTGGCTACGAAAATCTGGCTCAACTCACACACACATACATAGCATATAGTCCTAATTGATTTATGAGGGTTTTTTCCCAACCTGAGTAGAACCCAACAACAACAATAATAACAACAACAAACCGACAACCAACTGATGCTTTTGCTCTTTTCTATTTGCATTGCAAAACTCTTTTTAGATCTCACAGAGTGCAATGTGAAATTAAGCTGAAAATTACGCCAAATAAATGTTTTACTTAAATAAATTGAAATTTATTGAGTCCAACTGTATGGAGCATGCATCATATTATAGTACATACTCCTATATATGTATATGTATATGTTTATATATGTACATGTAGCGCTTGTTTTTTCTACTCTTGTCATAAATGTGGGCAGCAGCTTGTGATATGTAAATTTACATTTTGCATTGCATACTTTTTTGGGGTTCGAACATATTGCGGCGGATTTTAATTAAGCACAAATGGCAACAAAACATGAAGGAATACAAGTTAGTTGTACACAAGCCAAAGAGAAAATACTCTGTACATTTTTATTTGTATTCAAATATATTAGTTTTCTTTTGCTTCTTCATTCGATCCGATAAATAATAATAAAAACAACTATAATAATCATAAGAATAATAATAAATAAAAGTATAAAATAATCATTATAATAATTATATTAAATAAAAATAATACAAAATATTAATAGCGATACAAATTATATATTTAATAGTAAATAAATATAATACTAGCAGTATAATAGCAAAATTAAATAAAAATAATAATAATAATAATAATTATAAAAAAAATAATAATTGTGATAATAATTACAAACTATTATAAAATAATTATTAATTTACTAGTAAATTAATATACTAATAATAAATATAATACTAACAATATATTAAGAAAAAAATATTTAATAATAATAATAATAATCATATGAATAAAAATAAAATAAAAATAATAATAATAATTATACAAAAATACAAATTTTAATAATAATTATCAATTTAAAAGCAAATAAATATAATAATAATAATTATAATACTAAAAATATAACAAAAAAAATAATTTTAAAAATATAATATTAATTAAAAATATTAATTATTAATTATTAATTATATTAAAATATTAATTATATTATACAAAAATACAAATTTTAATAATAATTATCAATTTAAAAGCAAATAAATATAATAATAATAATTATAATACTAAAAATATAACAAAAAAAAAAATTTTAAAAATATAATATTAATTAAAAATATTAATAATAATTATCAAGTAAAAGTAAATAAAAATAATAATAATAATTATAATCCAAAAAGTATTATCATAAAAATAAATAAAAATAATATGAATAACAATATTAATCATAAAATAATAATAAATATCTTATAATATATTAATTATAATTCCAAAAATATAATAATTTGAATAATAGAAGAAACTATAATTATAATAATAATTAATTGATTAACAATAAAACTAATATCTTTAAAGCTCGGCTAATGTCGGCTTACGCTCACTAATTATCATTTAATATAAAGCTTTGCTATTGTAGATTTACAGCAAATGCATAGCACCCCTTCAGTGAGGGTATTCAGATACAGGGAAACCGCCAGCAAACACATATGTAACAGGATTAATTCACTGTCCTTTTGGTCCGTTCTGTGCTGCTGATATGTTCTCACATCTGGCGCCGTGATCAAGCGGGGTTTTCCATTTGATTTGCATAGCATTTAATGAAACATTATTTTCGAATTTGTCTGTTTAATCGTGTGACAATTGGTCAAATGTTGACCCCAAACTCTCAGTCGATAAATCAAAGGAGTTTTTGATACGATATCTCGTTTTATTTTCATTTATTTTGTATTTTATTTGTATTTTTTTATTTATTTTTGTTTTTGTTTGCAATCAGTTTGTGTTTAATGATTTACAATTAGGAAATTAGTTTGATTTTTAATTAACATGCGGTTTTTTGGGCTATTTCGCTTTGTTTTCATTTTCCATTTCATCCAAACGGTTTTTTGTTGTCGTCATCGTCATCGTCGTTGCTGTTGTTGTATTTGTTGTTTGTGTAAATTGCCACGCAAATCATTTAATGCGTTTTTGTGGTTAGAATTGTTTTTGTTGCCTTTGGCCAGGTCCAGATTTGCATTTAATGAGCTTCTAAGTGGATTTTAATTTAATTAATGGACACAGCTTATTTTTTTTTGTTGTGCACATTTTTTTAGCTAACTTAATTTAAAGTTGCTACTAGTTGCAAATATTTTGCATACCCTGTAATTGGTTTAAAAAGAGAATTATAATAGTAGCAAATAGCGACAACAGTTAATAAATTTACTGTCTAGCAACTAAGGTAAATTTTGTAGGTACTAACTAATAATTAAATTAATTTCAAGGAAGCGGCTCTGTCAGCGTCTGATGTCTTGCTTTCTCCACTCTTCTCTTCTCCACTTTATTTATCTCTGTTTTTATATATTTGTTTTTTTTTTTTTTTTTGGCGATTACTCTACATTTGTTACCTTTACAATTCCAACTGAACATTTGTGTGCATAAACTTCGTAGTAGAATATTTCTTAAATTTGTCGCTATTTCTTCTTATGCTTCAGAATCTTCAAGAATATCTCTGGGCTAAATACGTTCGACTTTTTTTAAACTGTCAGTAATTATATAAGAAACTAAATCTTAAATATAATAAATATAAATATATAATTTAAAAAAGCAGAAGAAGTGGTTTAAACTATTCTACAAATTTAATAATAAACGCAAGTGGTGTTTATCAAGTTACTATCTCCTCTATTTATTTAATATTTATATCTATTTTATAGAAACATACATATTAATTTTGTAATACACAATAAATCATTTCAGATACTTAAAAATACTATACAATATTCCTATTCATAAGCCTTAAGAATGGGCACAACAACTATTATATAAACGACTAACAGGATATCTCTGAGCCGGACTACCTTATGAATTGTCAGCAATTGAAACAGTAATTATTACTTTTCTATGCATTTACCTTGTTTCCCCCTCTTATCCTTGTGCCTCGTACTTGTCTATAAATTACACCTAAGCCTTTTTTCTGTGGCTCCTTCTGCTGCCTTTCAATGCCACAAATCCATTTAGTGAGTGCATTTAATTAAATCTGCGGCGCATTTAATTCACTCGCGTTGCGCAGGCAAAAAATAAGCAAAAAAAAGTCGAAAATCTAATTAGCTTTTGGCTCAGGCTTGAAGGAACTAATTAACAGAGCACAGAGGAGGGGCGGGGGCGTTGGAGGCGAGTTTCATGTTTGATCCTGTACAAATTAACAAATTGTATACTCTTATTAAGAGCAAAGCAAACGGAAAGGACACAAAGCACACACAAAACACCACAAAATAGAAGGAGAAAACAACAACAACAGCAAAAAATTGCAAACGTCATCGAAAGCAAAACCTTCCGACTACCAAACATGCGACACCCGACACCCGACACCCGGACCCTTGCCCCGCTGTGGCATGCAACGCCTCGTGCTGCACTCAAGTGGCTTTATCAGTGGTAACCGCAGCTCTCTTGCCAGGATATGTTCACTAATATCCTTTAGAAATTGTTTTTTTTTGTTCTTCTGCTCGCTTCGTTTTCATTTTTCGGAAAAAGCAAAACGGCGAATGAAAATTGCATTCAATTGAGCGCATTTATTGTTTGAATTAAGTCATGAGGAAAATTCCATTAGGTTGGCAGAGAAACTGCACTGCAAGGATTTCGAATTTAATAGGAGAGGGAGTAGGGTGGGTTGGGGGGAGAGGGGGGTAGAATCGCAGGTGGTGGTTGATATCTGGGCGTGTTGCAGCGGCAGCAACGGCAACAGCAGCAGACACATGTGGCGCATTAGGCGAAGGACGCGCTGCTGTGTTGTTGCCACAAGAGGCAAGTGCCTCGGCGAAAGCACATAAAAATGGGATACGGTGCAAGCCAAAAGAGAGAGCAGCTCAGCTTTTGCGTCTTTTGTCTGAGGCGCTGCAATCAGCGAGATGCCACATGCCACATGCAGCAGCCACAGCCACAGTCACAGCCACAGCGCAACCCACCTGCAACATTGCTCGCTGGTTATGATTGACAGCTGTGCACGCTGCATTTGAGTCGCATGAAATTGAAAGGCAGCGTTTGATTAAGTCCTTTGCCATTGACGGCAACAAGCAGAAAAAAAGCACATATAAACTGCAGCTAGACTTGAGTTATACCCTGTAACAATGTGTCATAAATCAAACTCAATTTGATAAAGAATTTTAATTTATTACCATTTATTTATGGCCATTAATTATGGCCATAATTTTGTGTTGTTTTTATCAACCAATTTGTCACATGCAATCAATATACCCCATTTATACCCTGCTGCGGTGCTGGAAAAAGTCATGCTTACAATGTTGTGATTGGTTTTTCCATGCATGAGTTTATTAATTTCGAGTCGAGCCTTTTTGGCCGACTTGCTAATTAGGCATAGACCACACAGAGAGGCAGGGAGAGAGGGAGACAGAGAGACATGGGGAAAGAGTTTGCCACAGAAGAAGAAGTACAGTTTTAAGTAGTGGGAGTTCTTTTATGCAACTTTGCTGCTGACACTTTAATTAATTTCAGAGACTCGCATTGCATTTACACACACACACAGTAAGGGAGGAGGCGTGGTACATGCATAGATAAAAGCCAGTTGCAGTTGGCCAAATTAAAACAGCAAAATGTAAAAGTTTACTCAACAGTTCCTGAGTTCGAGTTGTAGACCAAGTTGATGTCCAGAGTTGCATGCACCCAAACCGCATTGCCACATTGACATTGTTTGCCATACACTTCATTTATTTGGTATTAGAAACCGTAGGGGAAACGGTGAAGGGGGAGGTGGGGTAGTGGTAGAAACACTCGCAATGCACTCAACGGCAACTGGCAACGAATTTGAATCCTTTATGAAGCGTGGCACAAACAACACACACACACACACGCACATACATGCTCATGCATATATTTGCGCCATTGAGGCAGTTCGAAAGTAGCCTCATCTCTCTCTATCTCTCTCTCTCTCTCTCCCTCTCTTCTTGCTCTTTACACTCCTGTGTGCAGCAGACCAAAAACCATTGATTGTCATCGAATAGCCTCGACGAAGTATGAAGGCGTAAGGAAAAAAGCAGCTTGAGTGAGCGTCCATGTCCTGCTCTATGACCAAAGCGTCCAGCTGCAGTCTCCAACTCTTCTATCTCTTTACCTCTCTCCCTCTCTGCATACATTTCGCATACTGTCGGGTACAGCAGCTTACGTGTTTTTGTACATTTGTTACGCTACACGTAATGCAATGACTGTGTGTGGTTGTGTGTGTGTTTTGTCCTGTGCGTTCTGTGTCCTGTGTCCTGCTTGTTGTGGAGTCCATGCCACGTCACGCTACACTTGATAAATCTCTAATGCCACTTTGGGTCTGCCAACCGCATCGCAGTGCTTGTCTCTCTCTCTCTCTCTCCCCCTCCCCAACACTTGAGTGGCCCCACGCCCTCCGCTTCACGAGTCTTGACTCCCAAAACTCGCCCGTTGAGCATTTGTGTAATTTCTGTTGCTTTTGCTGTCCTTTCATATCCTTCCTCTCGATTGTTGTGTGCTCGGCAGAAGGACAGTTCGATTATTAAAGGTTTGCTTCATATGCTGACCACATGTGTGTGTGTGGCTGTGTGTATTCCATGCATCCCTGAGGTGTTTTTCCATTGCGGCTTTTGAGGAGGATGCACTTGGCCAGTGTTTAATCAAAGGTAATTAGACTATAGTCGATTCTGAGGCTGGCATGAGAAAATGCTGCTAGGTATAAGCAACTGAAAGGTAAAGCAGCTTACTGCAAACATGGTAAACATAACTTTAGTTTTATCAGCGTCAGGTCAAAGTTAACTAAGGTCCTTCAGCGCACACTACTCACCTCTCGCATTGCTGTCTCTCTGGCCCTAATGAGCTTTTCGAGAGTCGCCTCATTTCACGTGCAACAACAGGCAAAAGCCACTTGAACAAAGCCAGCGACGTTCAGCGCCTAATTCCTTAATTAAAATCGAAGCCTACGCTGTGGCGCCAAATGTCCTGCAGGAGCAGCAGGTGGAGTTTCAATGGAAAATCCATTGACTGATTGCAATATTTCACTTTTAAGTCACACACAGCGAGTCTGTCCAGTGCGTCCAGTCCGTCCAACATGCAAACAAACAAACAAACAAACAAACAAACAGACAGACAACACAACACGTCGGCTTAATTTGTATGATAAAGTGAACAGCGCAGTGAGGTGGGAGGGGTAGAGAGGGGGAGGTTTGGCATTACTCTGTTACGTTTTATTAAAAAGGACAGAGCCGAGCAGAGCACAAGCCCAAATCAATGCAACAAAGTTGCAAGCTTCGTTTTAAAATGAAATTTTCAACAACAGAGCCACTTGACCAGGAACACAGCATCTTGTTGCGCCAAAATGAAGCACAGGACACTACTGGCCAGGCCATGCTCGTGACAGAGGAGCAGGACACAAACACGTCGCGCTTTGGCATAATAAATTAACAAATTTGTCTGCGCCTTCTCTCTCTCTCTCTCTCTCTCTCTCTTTCTTCCTATATCTCTCTCTCTCTCTCTCTCTCTCCATCTTTCGCTCTCGATATTCATGGAAAGCGCTGACAGGCAAAACTGAAGCCGCATCCACCTGTGTCCACTTTTTGGGGGCAACTGCTGTTGCTGTTGCTGTCCATTTGGCTGCTGCCAATCATGCTGGATTAATAACAACACAGAGCGAGATAGAGGGGGAGAGGGAGTGAGGGTGAACGAGAGTGGGAGTAGGTAAAGAGATTCAGCTCAGAGGCTGCTTTATTCATGGCAAGCAAACCAAACCAAACCATTCAAGCAAAGTTGCTACTGACTGATGCAGCTGTGTTCTCTGTTCTCTGTACCTGACCACAGCAGCCGGACAATGTTACAGCTCCACCCCCTTCATCTCCACCCCTTCAGCTCCTTCCCCATCTGCTCCTCCTTCTCCGCCCAATCTCCCTATTGTATGGGCGACTAAATGACGCGTCGCATGTTGCCATTGCCGAGTGCCGACTGTCAGTGCATTACATGGCAGTACGGTCTGTGCCTTCTTAGCCCACTCATAGCTGGGGCTTTAATTGTAACGGGCATCCAAGTCGCACAGTCGCATGTTTCGAGTGCATTTTCCACTTCCACATCCACAGCCGCTCATCCTTATGGACTTTTCGCCAATGTCTGTCAATATTTTGCGTATTTCATTGTTGCAGTCAGTTGCCATTGCATGATGCTGTTGTAGTTGTTGTTGTTATTGTTGTTGTTGCTGTTGTACGAGATTTATGCCCCAATGTGACCAGCACTTTGGCTACCATGACCACACCTTCTCCATGCATTCTCATTCCCTAGACAAGCAACCGCAACATGTTGCAGGATGCGCGCTTAACACCCAACGAACAACTGACCAGTCGACCAACTGACGAAGCAACCAACAAACCAACCAAAGGACTCACCAACCTGTGGCCATTGTGCACATTCCTCAATGCTTAAATGCTGACCGAAAACACTCCACAGGCACTTACGCAATACCCTGTGAAAAGTATACTATGGCATATGCATTCTTCAGTAAATTGTGCATTTAATTATATGAAATTATTTAAAATTAATTAGTTAACTTTTGTATCTCCAAGTTTAATATTAGATATAATTTATTTAATATTGATAGACAATATATAGTCTTATGAATATTATTCCTAAAATAGTACACTCAATCTTGTTTTAAGTTTGCAGGATAGTTCGTTTAACATTACAGGGTATGTCATCAACATAGATTGTAGAGTAGAAGAAAAGAAGACTAATGCTGAATCAGTTATATACGTTAGCTACAATCAATTCAAGTCAATTTTGTCTTAACACTACAGGGTATCTTAAAGTCATTCAACGATAGTTCAATAGCTCGAGCAGGAGAAAACCAGACTTATGATGCTTCAGTTATATCCATAAGCTACAGTATATTGAAATTAATTTTGTCTCAACATTACGTGGTATGTTTTAGTCGTACAACGATTCGCAAATAGTAGCGATAAAAGTAAGACTAATGCTGTAGCAGTTATGTCCGTAAGCTGCAATCCATTAAAGTCCATTTTTGTGTAATTTACAGGGTAGCTTTTAGTCACCCAATGGACAACTAATATCCATTAGATAACTAAGTAATTATAATATTAGACTCAGTAATATCTACTAACTGTAGTCAAGCAATTCTGTTATAAACATTGCAGGGTAGCTCTTAGTCGTTGACAACAGACTTGTTCAATGCTTAGCTCGCTCTTTTTCAGCGTTTCCTTATCCGCTCGTTCGTTGTTTGTCCGACAATTTGGTCAGGCGTCAGCTTTGGCACCTGCTGGCCACCGTTTCCTGTTCCCACTAAGCCCGAAAATTGTTCAGCAGAAGCTTACCTAAATCGTATATATGTATGTATATATATTTCTTTCTCTTTCTTTCTTTTTTTTTGGCCATAGTCCTGGCGATTTGTCTGTGTTCTTTTTATTTCATACGTCTCGTTGTTTGGCTCTTTTCATTGGAATTTAATTTTGGCTTTGAAGCTCGTGACATTCTATTTGACAATATGTGTGTGTGTGAGTGCGAGTGTGTCTTTGTGTCCGTGTGTGTTTTGGACGCCTTTGTTGTTGGCGTCCGAGGCACGAATTTGTTACAAAAATTGAATTAGATTGGCCGAGTGAACGAACGGCAGCTGATTTGATTGCATTTCCCGTGTTCGAGTATGTTCGAGTCTGTTGCATGTTGCATGCGTTGGTAGATTCCCAGGGCCAACGGAATTTTTGTGGCATGCAATTTGATTAACTGCTGTGCGATGCATAAATTATATCGAATTATCCTGCTGCCCTCAAAGTAATATCAGTCACTTTCCCCGATACCCCGATTCTCGATACTATGCTGGCTAGTTGGACATTAGATTAGACCAACTAATGCACGACCATCATCAGTTGAATTAATCCAGCGTGGCACAGAGTTTTTACAGAGAAATATGAATTGTGGGAATTAGCCAGAATGAATTCAGTTATAAAGAAATGCCATACAACCACAATCACGCCTCCACTCTTCTAATCCAACTCGATAAAAATATGTGCAGCCTAATTAGTTCTTTACAGATGTTTAAACGATGGTCCGCTAAACAACTCTGAAAGTTTAACACAGATTGGTACAGACATAAGAAAAAGATAAGAAAAAAACAAGCGGATCAGTCGAGCGCGCGCGACAGTATAAAACCCTGTGCAGTTTTATAAATTAAGTATTTTGCTTATAATAGAAATAAGAACGTAGCAGGTGTTTATTAAAGAATACTCTTTTCAAACTCTCATTTTGCATATGAATTCTTTGCTTGCTTATAGCAGCTCACTTTCACATATTTATACATATTCAATCAAAGCTGAGTGTTACGACACTTAATTTACTTATGCTTGTGTCGTAGTAGTTCGCTATCTCGCTCGCACACATGTGCAAATATGGTAAGCAGACGCATGTATCACAGTCGTTCGCTGTCTCGCTCGCTCACATGTGCTGCCTGCTGCTCAACGATTCCGTGGAAAAAAAAAAAACTTTAATTTCTTTGCTGATTTTCTGTCTTATTTATAAACCGATCTTGATGAAACTTTCAGCGTTCCTTCTATATATCATTCTTAACGCACTTGTTAAGTTAGAAGTGCCTACGTTGAGAAATGTGGCCATAATACGTTTTTTTTGAATTGCGGGGGTGGGGGGGAAAGATATCGAAAATCTAACATAAACTCGATCTGGAGAGGGTATACAGGAACCTTCGTGCCAAATTTGGTGTCTCTAGCTCTTATAGTTGCTGAGATCGACGCGTTCATACAGACAGACGGACAGACGGACAGACGGACAGACGGACAGACGGACAGACAGACGGACATGGCTCAATCGACTCGGCTATTGATACTGATTAAGAATATATATACTTTATAGGGTCGGAGATGCCTCCTTCTGCCTGTTACATACATTTGCACAAAATTATTATACCCTTTTTTGCCCATTTTTAATGGGCACAGGGTATAAAAAATAAATAGAAAGTACAACTAAAGAAGATTGAGAAGGCAAATATACATACATCGAATAGCTTTGCTGTGGAATTGCATCTGCGCGAGCGAGACAAAGCGAACGACAGCATGTTCTTGCAGATAAATATGTACATGCATAAGTATGTGTATATGACAGTACCGTCGTTTTGTGTCTCCTTTTCTACTGCTCATCTCATGCATTGAAGCAGATCAGCTGCTCGCCAACGCTGACCTAGCTTTGCGTCTCCTTTTCTCCTTATCTTCTATACACTCCATGCATTGAAAGCAGATCAGCTATTCATCAGGAGTGACCTAGTTTTGCGTCTCCTTTTCTTCTGTTCATCCCGTGCAGTTGCATTTTTTGTATGTCTGCATTAACCCATTAAATTTTATACACTTGCACCGAAGTAAGGACAAATGCGTGCATTTGAATAAATTTTATTTATTTTTATTAACTGGCAATTCTTTCTCTCATATTTACCCCATCTCATATAAAAATAGGTAATCTTTACTTTTTAGTTTAATGATACCCTGTACCAGGGATATATTAACTTTTATTGATATGCTCTATTTTTCACAAATTTTAAGTCGATCGAATAATGTAGAATTAATCCAGCTTTGGGGTTGATTATGTTTTAGACCCTTTATGGCACATAATTTAGTTAAATTCACTGACATATCAAATTAGGCAGCCTATTTGATTTTATGAGCTGGCATCAAGTTGTAAAAAGTTTTAAATAATTGTGACCCATGTCTAGCAAAAATTATGTTAATTTTTGGCTGGCAAATTTTACGACTGCCTAAACAAAATAAAAAATAAAATTGCACGACTTTTACGACTTTCTAATAAGCAAATTTGCAAGTTTTTCTTTTTCCTTCTCTTCTGGTTTTTTTTTGCATAATTAGCCACAGTTTGAGGCGCGTTTCGAGACTCGTAAAAATTGGCACGTGCAGCAAGTGAGAGATTTAGCCAACATCTGTCGCTATGCGGAAAGGGGCGGAGAAGGGGCACGTCATAAATGTCCGCTGCCAGAATAGCAAATTGTGCATAAATATAATTCGAAATTTTAAACTTAAATGAAATGATTAGTAACGGTAAAATTCTGGGTGCAGGCGCGATAAAAAATACAAGAAATGCAATAAAATCAGAAGCTGACAAATAAAATTTGATGAGAAATCAGTTTTTGATATTTGCAGGGTTGACGAGTTGTTGATTGAAATTGTCGGGAAAAGGGGAGAGGAAGGGTAACTGATATGGGTAACTGTTTTGCATAGAAATTGCAGAGGTTGAGGGGATGATGATTGGAATGTTGCAGGTTCAAGCAATGTGTACTGTATGAAGCTTTTCGACCTTTAAATGCCTTTCTGCAACTTTTACCGTTGTCGCATTTTCCACTTTATTAATTCGCCAATTGACAGACTTATTGCAAATTGAAAACAAAAGCGCGAACAGCAACAACAGCAACAACAGCAACAGTAACAACAACAAGACGATATGTAAGTGAAATTTGAAATTCGTTCTGCATGCTGCGCCCCGAGCTATGCAATAAAAATCAAGCCCGCAACGAATTTGTGCAATCAGCTGGAAATTATTTACATGTTTATACGAAATTGAAACAACAAACAATGCACACCAACACACACACGCACACACACTGTGTATTACACAGTCAGCCCGCACTCGACATATGCATTGACGTCCTTTATCCATTGTCCTCCACCGTGTGTACAACTCAATAAAAGGCGCAAATTTACATAGAAAACAACGCGCTGAGGATTCCGCTTCCACTCATAAATTCCACAATTAATGATGCAAAAAGTGCGAAAAGAATTTGTGCACAATTTGCATTGTTTCTCTCGCCATAAAGACATGTGTGTGTGTTGTGTGTGTATGCATATGTTTTAGGATATACTTAAACAACATTTCGGATGTGAATCTTTGCCAAGTTGCCATGCGGCACAAGTGCAGCAAGTGAGTTGCTTAAGCTTGTCGAACGATTTGTCCAACTTTGCCAAAGAAAACTCTTCTCCATGTTCTAACAGCAAAGTTAATTTAATATGTTAATGAATATCAACTGTGAATTGTCCTATGATTCCTAATTCTATCATAATATTCAACTGAATATATTAACAACAAGGAGAATATAGTTTTTGTAGCATCCATAGTCACTTTATTGCATTGAGTAACTATATAAATTGATATTTAAATATAATATAATATATACAGTATATAGCGAAGAGTAGCACTGCAACTAATGATGGGCAACGCCCAGCAAAAAGCTGCAGCATTACGACTAGGTGGCAAGCAGAAGTGAGAGATTGAGAAGTCGAGGAAAATGTTGGGAAAAAGAAGTCGGATACAGAGAATAGATCGTTTAGTGTTCCACTTAATTTAAATACAATAAATATAATAATAAATAAAATAAATATAATAAACTTACTACATATAAATATATCTTTTAAATGTATACAATTTGTAATTTCTTCTATATTCCATTGTCTGAATAATCAAAGAATAATCTTTGGCGTTGATTCAAATGTATTTCAAATGTATTTTCATTTAATACAAATTTATTTTAAAATAATTAAAATATTTCAATTTAATTTTTAAATATTTCATATACATTTATAAATATTTATATTTATTTGTAGCTGGACTACAAGCATCCGCTTCTTATATATGCAGCGTATTTACAGATCAGCTTCTACAGCTTCAACAGATTCTACAGCTCCTACAGCTCCTGCAGTGCTTACACTCGTTTACTCCTAGCTGAAAACTATTCCTGCTCTGATTTATGCAAAGGCAATATGTGTGTGTGGCTGGCCAATAAGGAGACAGCGGCATATCCTTGACTTTGCTGGCCAAGAGAGCATAACAGGAAGCACTGCATCAATTCAGGCAAAATACGAGCAATGCTCCTCCTCCAAAGCGGCCCAAATAATTTGAATGAAATGTCCATTATGGCTTCCTGTGTGCCGGCCAAGAACCAACCAACGAGGCCAGCAGCGACGATGAACGTCTTTTTGCCAGGCGCCAGCTTTCACAGTGATTCACAGCGATGACCGCAGTGAGGGATGAGGAGGAAGGAGGAAGATAGCTCGAATTGTGGCGCAATCCTTGGACAATCCTTTCACAATATAATACGCTCTGTGCATTGCTTAAGTGCACTTTACACATTCTTTTATTGTGCCGCCTTTGGCATATGAATTCAATTTGACCAAATTGTTTTCGTTTTCGTTTCTTTTCTGTTTTCTGCTTGCAATATATTTATATGCAATTTGCATAAATAATCACTTTTACATGTCCTGCGTGCTGCGTGCTGTGGTCCTTGGGTCCTTGGGTCCTTCATCACATACTGGCTGCATATGCAAATGCTTGGCTCATGAAATGCGCATTAAGTTGCTTTAATTGCATTCAATTATGCATCGCTCGGTGAAGTCAAAGGATAACTGTAGGGGAAAGCGGGGGAGGGCCTGAGTGATTGAAAGCGGAAAGGGGAAAGGGGGGAGCGGGTGTGGCTCTGCGACTTGCCTGATAAGACTTTAGGTGACGCCTTGCGCAAAACTTTAGCGTTTCACTTAATTGCAGTCATTACATTTATGCAGCTTGGCATGTTATCATTACGTGGATGCCACAGTAAGGCTGCCACAGCAGCAGCCACCCTACGCATGGATAACATACATGCCTTTAGTCTATGCACACACACACACACACACATACTCACACACTCACACACATTATCTCACATGCACAATGCACACTTGAATAATTTCAACGCGGATTATACTAATTAAGCGCGCCAATACCCAGGCCATTGAGCTGGCCATAGAAACCCCTGTAACTATCTCTAAGTCATCTCTCATCCCGCCTACAATTCTCCGATTTCCCCCCGCCCCGCTGCCTCGCTACCCAGCGCCCACCTTGTGCTTTGGTCAGTTGCATTGGCGGCTTCCGCTGCTAATTTCAAATTCATTATCCGCTTATCACGCCCTCAAAATATATCGTGTCGATGTTCTGCACAGTGGTACAAATGCTATGGAAAAGTGCAGCAATAAATGCGTTTGACAACTAAATATACACCCACTTATATAATGAGAAGAAATATGTAAATATTTCTCAGGTTTGCACATGTTTCTACATTTTCAAAAAGTAAACAATTGTTTACATAATCCAATTATTTGTTATTGTATTAACATATATTTAAACTCATTTAGAAAGATTAAAAAATAGATTAAAAATAATAAATATATTAAACGTAAATGGCAACCAACGAGCGCTAGATGGCGCTAAAACAGTTTTCAATGCTTTAATATGGAATATTGGTTTCTTCTATGAATTGTATATTGTAATAAAGAGTTAAATAGTAAAAGTAGATATTACTCATTTTTCCATATTTTCAGAACGTTTACAGTTCAGTTTATAGCTATTTAATGTGAAATTTAATTGAACTCATTGAAAGTAATCAAATAGTATTTATGTATAATAATATTAGCATTAGATGGCGCTAACATTAGCTACGAAATATTGGTTTCTTAAATAAATGAATATAATTTTCTGAAACGTTAAATATATTATTAACATTTTAAATTAAATTATATTCCTTATATATATTATGATAATAGGCTAAATAATTCAATATACAATATTCTATGAATTCGAAGTAACAATAGTCAATCGTGTGTAATTATGAAAGTTATTTCAGCTAATATATATCGTAGAACAAACTCGCACAGTGGTCCATCATTAGCCATAATAAATATTTTGAATAAATTGCTATTTGCTGATTATTTATTTAATTCTTTCTCATACGAGCCTTCGTTTCCCAAAAATAAATAAATTACGATAAATATAAACTAATTATAAATATAATAAGAATAAATTCTATATAAATAACGCAGTTGATCCACTGTGCAGTTTTCTTACCTTTGCTATGAAGAAGATGTGTTCCAAGGTTTTTGGGGTGATTTATTATGTGGGCCTAAATGTTGGTGGCCGTCATGTTGGCTTAAACAAATCATTTATATGTGCAGCGTTTGCAATTATTTGCACTTAATTGTGTGTTAAGTGGCCAGTCAGAATTGCCCAGCGATGATGCTGCAACGCCA
The DNA here is from genome assembly GCA_018901825.1 of Drosophila funebris. Lineage (NCBI taxonomy): Eukaryota > Metazoa > Arthropoda > Insecta > Diptera > Drosophilidae > Drosophila > Drosophila funebris. The sequence goes on along the minus strand of JAEIFK010000367.1, from coordinate 170,963 downwards.
TTGTTGCACTGCCTCCCCCGATGATTTTGTTGCCCCTCAGCCGAAGACCGAGGAGTGTCAGTGCAGCGGAAGCGATGTCCGTTGATTGATATCGCATTGAGGCGTGTTGAAAATTATTTGCATTGATAATTCGCTGATTAATGTTTGCCAGCAGTAGCAGTAGCAGTAGCAGGCACAGTCGCTGTTGCAGTTCAGTCGCAGTCGCAGTCGACGTCTGCGTCAGCGTCACTGGCGTTGTCGTTGTCGTTGTTGGTCTGCCAACGTGTCACGTTGTTGGTTTGCCTCGTTGTCCTGTGTTGCGATGTGTGATATTGATGTGTTGCGTTGGTTGTTGGTTGGGCTGTTTATTGGATTGTCTGAGGTTTTTGCATTAATGCTGTAAACAATTAAGTGAAGCGTATTAAGTCGGATTTGGGGCCAACCAACTAATTTATGAACGCACTTCTCTCTCTCTCTCACACACACACAGAAACCTCCAAATGAACAGCACAAATTCCCATTAAAGTTGAAATTGCAATGATTTTAAAGTGCTGGCAGCTTGTGAAACTGCTGGCAAATCATTAGAAAAACATAATAAATATTTAAGTGGCTTATTAAAAGCGTCTACAGCCAAACGAAAGGAAGCATTAGCAAGGCAAACAATGTGTTCCCCTGAGTGCCAAAGTAGAAGGAGAAATTCAATTCGATTGCCAAAAAGAAGATAGTAAAAAACTTGTTGCTAATTTATTGCGTTTTAATTCATATGCAAAATGCCAGCTGCTTGTGGATTTCCTTTAATGTTCTTAAGTAAATAATCAAATATTAAGAGAGAGAGAGAGGAGAGAGAGAGAGAGAGAGAGAGAGGAGTGAGAGTTGTGGCAAATGGATTTGTCTATGGTTTCCCTGGCAGCCAAGCGCACATGTGAGCTTCATTTGAGTCTCCAAACTCCAAACTCCAAAACCAAAACCAAAATCCAATAAAGCTTCTTGCTCAGCAGGTTATGAGTTTATAGACGCTGTCTTTCTGCCGTGAACTCTGCTTTGGCCATAAGAAAGAAATTATTTTTTATTCATGCATTAAATTGTTTTGACTTTCACTGATATTTATCAGATTCTTTTTTCTTCTTTATGTTTATTGTGTTTTTCCTACATTTTCCCTGCCCCCTGCCCCGGCCGCATGCTAATCAAATTACACGACGTGTGTCTGCCTGTATGTGAGTGTCTCAGTACTGTACCCTCCCCGCTGCCTTACGCTCGTCTACAGGGTGCAGCTACCCCTCGGCAGCTGAATCATTTCACAGAGCTACTGCCAGGCACCTTTGGCATCAATATACGAGTCGTATTTGTGGCTCGCCTGCAGCGCAATATCAAAAATAATTTGTTTGACAATAAAAGACGATAAACATTAAAATTATGTGCCAGAGATTTTCTTTTTTCCTTTCCTTTCCTTTGGTTTTCTTGTCGTTTTTCCTTTTCCTGTTCAGAGCATCGCAGAGAAGCCATGAAAAAGTAACGCTCTAGTGTTGTCAACGTGCTGCAATACTCTTAATATGCCTCATCCTTGGCTCAGGCGCTTTATGTTTATTATTGCCAGAAGCGCTTCACGGGGTTGGACTCCAGTCTCCAGTCCACGGCCTCGGTACCCAGCTCAGATCTTCAATGATTAGTCCGCTAAACTCACTCGTAAATTTGTCAAGTCGCGCAAGTTATGCGAATAACATCGCAAGTTCCTTTTCTCTTTTTTCTATTTCTTTTAAATATTCTTTTTTTATCTGCTTTTGCATTTGCATTTGAGTTTTGTGTAGCCTCCCTTGGGGGCAGCTTGCCTTGGCCATCTTTTTATTTGATTATGAAATTAGATTCTTTTTGTTGGCTTGAATATGCGGTTCTCTGTACTCAGCTCTCAGTTGACAGCTCTGCTTATGCTTCTCTCTTTAGTTCTGCTTTTCTCGCTGCTCCTCATTAAATATTTCTACGCAATTTTAGCTTGTTATTTTTGCACTTTGGTCGCACAAGAAACATCAAAAAGCGCGTGAAAACTTTGACTCAACAGCGGAAAATATATTGCTTGAAAATTGCACTCAGCTCTTTTTATTTTCTGCTCATTTTTTTTATATTTTTCATGTGTTTTTCCCCTGTTGCTTTGACAATTGTTTGCGCTAACGAAGTCGCTTTGTTTTTGTTGTTATTGTTGTTTTTTGCCTGACTCTCGTTTGTTACAACTTTTCAATTGTTTGGCTTCTGTCATTACCTTTGACATGGCCCTGCCAACTTGTTGTTGTTGCCATTTCACTGTCGCCGTCTTTTGTCTTTCGCGCTTTTGTTTACCACCCCCCACCACAGGTTGACTCGGTCGCTCTTTGATCTGCCGCAGTTGCATTTTCTATTAATTGTAATGATGGAATCGTTGCAGGCGTGCAACAATAGCAGCTTCCCTATGCCTGCAGGCTGGCACTTGGGAGTGTAAAGATTATGTTGACTCGTTAAATTTGATTATCATCTCGCAAGCATTTAGAATTGTTGATAAGTGCTCTGTTTAATCAAATATCTTTATTTATTGTCGTGAAATCCTGTTGTCCCGAGCTTTGCTTAATAAACAAGTCACATTTATATAGACGCTACTGTAGCAGCTCGCCTTCTCACTGCTTGGAGACTTAACTGTCTCTTCTGCTTGCTATACAGAACTACTGACGCTCTTAACAGTTGTGTGCATACACACCCACTGATCACTGCTTGTGCGGCAGCTTCTAATCTCTCAAACGGCAACGTGCATACCAGCAAAGCAGTCCATTCATGCTTCTGATCACTGCTTGGGCACCACAACCTCTGCTCTCTTACGAAAGTACAAAGTCGTTACTAAGCAGTACCTTTGGAAAGCCGATTACTGCTTAGACAAGAGCATATCTACTCTCTCTCTTTTGTAAGAGAGTCAGCATTTTTAAAATATGCGACTGTGACCCGTTCAAGCACTTGAGATCTGCTTTAACGCCTGCTCCTCTTGTCATAATTTCGTAAATATACCAGCTCTCTTACAGTAGTGGGCTAAAAATTGACATACTTGTATAAGTGTGTTATCTATGGAGTATGATTGCATCATAACCTTGACCCACATCCTTAGCTCTGCTCGGCTAAACTAAAGACAAATAACAAAGGATTAGTATTTCAGGTTCTGCTGCATGGAGAATGTCATGCTTAGAGCTGCATGTTGCAACATATGCAACAGTTGCAATTGACGCTCGACCTTGAGCTGGTTTATCCTGCCACTCGAGTGTTAGCAGTTGTAGATGTAGCAGCTGCTTCCTAGGGGCATGTTAGTCATAGAGAACGAACGTTGAGTTGCTCAGTTCAGTTCAGTTCAGTAGCAACAAAGCTTAAAGCAGAAATTGTAGAAATTGCTTCCACTTAATAAAGCACACTAATGATGACCGCAGGACAAAATGGAATGCACTTGAGCACGTAGCAGGGCAACATGAAACCACTTCAATTTGTTTGTTTGCCCTATTATCATTATACAAGTACGAGAAGGTACTTTAATATATTTTTAATAATCTTGCTGCTGTTGTTGTTATTGTTGTTGTTGTTGTAGTTGTTCTTACCCAAAGTCCTTTCAAGTATTGCGTATACTGTGAAATTGATTTGCCTGTTTTCTAGTTTTGTGTACTTTCAATTACGCAAAGATTCTTCACATTTTGAAGGCTTTGATAAGTCCAGATTTCTAGTTAAACTAGATACAAATATTTGCTTATTTTTTCTCATCTTTTGGGCATAAATATGAAATGGCTGTAAAGTGCAGAGAGTGCTCGACTTAGTCTCGAGTCCAATCACTTTATAGACTCACACATGTGCCGAAACAAGTTGATGTTTGTAAAAAATCTAAACTGTTTATTTATGGGTCACTTTACCCCCAGCTGGGTACACACTCACTCACGCACACACACACACACATGCACTTAAGACCTGCTCGCTGCTTTCACTACTTTCACTGGCAACAGGAGAGGCTAAAATACGGTTAAAGGGTTGCCACCGAGCTCATCTCGGCTCGGGTATCATGTGTGCAAAATGCAAACAAAAGTGCAAAATCTCGAGGGAACATTTGATTGAATTCAGACATTTAACCACCTCTAATGCGCATTTCTTCATTTCTTCCTCTTTTTTTTTGTTTTGTTTTGTATATTTATTTCTTCCTTTTGTAGGCTTCCCTCTGTTGTAATCCCCCCCCCCTTTCGCTTTATCTGTTGGAAAATATCAAATTTTTTAAAATCATCTTGGGGCAGTTGATTTAACAAATGCTATTTGTTTTTTGCCATCTATGATTGATATTGATATTATTACGAGTACTGATAGATATTGCCATTGATTGATGGAGTTTAAAATCTCTCTGTTGAGTTTTACAAAATTAAAAAAGCAGCTTAACTGCCCCGCAATATCTCTCCATCCGTATTTGCATTACATAAAGAGTATTACTTCATCCGGCCCGTAGGCCTTTTTTTTATTTTTATCAGACGCCACGCGACATTTTTTCGCATCGATTGAAAAGCGTGGAAAGCTTTTTTGTGGGTGTATCAAAGCATGGCCAGAGCATGCAACGGATATAGCCTTTGTCTGGCAAACTGGCTTTGATCTGTGCCATCTACTGAGAGCTCTGTGCTATTTGAATACCACATCGAGGTGAGGTGGCTCTGATGGAGCACCATTGTCATTGGCAAATGCATGACTGGCCAAGTTATTAACATAGTATTGACAGGGCACAGAATACAGTTTGTCTGATTAAGCAGGATGTGCAACAGATTCTTCTATTATGAATTATATTATTCAATTTGAGATAGATTCTTCTATTGTTGATTCTATTACTCAATATGAGGAACATTCTTTTTGTATTATTAATTCTTTTACACATTATTATATATTTTATTATGAATCCGAAATATTTATTAATATTATTCTATTATGAAACAGATTCTTCTACTATTAAATCTTTTCACAATGAATGTTATTCTTCTATTATTGATTCTATTGCTCAATATGAAAACCCCGATGTCTGAAATAGATTCTTCTATTATTGATTTTATTATCAATATAAGAAAGATTCTTCTATTATTGATTATATTATAAAACAGATTCTTCTATTAAATCTATTCACAATATGTGAAAGGTAGTCTTCTATCATTGATTTTATTACACAATATGCAACAGATTCTTCTATAATTGATTTTTATTATTTGTAGATAACACAATTAATTTGGTTAACTAACTTGCAATATTCCCTATCTACTATTTTTAAAATTAATATCCTCTACAAATTTAAATATTCCGAAGATTTAAATCAAAAGAGTTTATATAAATTCAACTATTCTAAACAATACAATTTTACGAATTCATTAAACACAATATTAACAGTTTCCACTATTCCTTTTGGATATAATAATTACTAAATTAGTTAATAGAATATTCTATTATTCTTTTCTAATGTGCCCATAATTTATATATCTTATATATTTATTTTCTATATCTTATAACTTTATGTTTTCTATCTCCTATCTTTTCTATATCTTATATCTTCTATATCTTTTATCTTCTTATATCACAGCACTAATATAGCTTCTACTCTCTCTGCATGTTAAGAGTTTTCACTTGAGTTTCCACTATTTCTATATATAACAAACCCGAATGTTATGGATCACAGAGTTGCTACAGTTTCACCATAGTCTAGAATATAAAATATAATGTAAATATTTATAAAAATCAGAGCAACTATAATTAAAAGATCTTCCACAATTACATTAAAATAGAAACTAGATTTTCATATCAATTAATTATTTGATTTTATTACGAATATATAATAATATTTATTTTATGCTTATAATTAAATTACAATTAGCATTACAATTACTCTACAACCAATTGGCTGTTGTTGGTTGTCTGTTGTTCTGTAAAGTTTTCTATTGTTGTCTTGTACTCTGTTCATGCTCATGACACGAAAATGTTCATTTGGTTTGGTTTTTGATCATTTCATTGACATTTTTGTTGGTTCACATCGGTTGCTTAGGAATACGAAATGAAATCTACACAAATATACGAACAGCAACTTACATTTAACAGCAAAATAATTATACAAAAATATATTTATATATATATATATATATATGTATATATGTATTTAATATTTTCATAACTATTCGCTAAGTGAAGAAGCCAACTACCTAAAAATTGAAATCGATGCGATTTATGATTCGTCGTACTTGTAAATAGACACCAAGAGAGTTTTTGTAAAAGTTTTTTGTTTAATGTTTTGTTTTGTTTTTCTTTGTTTATTTTGTAACTTAAACTAATTATAATTATAATTAGCTCTATTTGTAGTAGAAAAGTGTTGACTTAAGCTTAGATTCGTGTCTGTATGAAAACTAGCAGCTGCTTGCACTGGGCCGACCATCAACTTAACTAAACTAATTTAAATTTATATTGAATTAAGTTCGAGTTCGAGTTCGAGTTCTCATCATAATTAATTATAATTAATTTAAGTGTTTAAATAACTTTACCAAAATATGCACTTAAAATATTTTTAGCAAAATTATTTATCACATTTGCGCTTATCCAAACATTTTTATTAAATCAGCCTTCACCACAAACAATTTACTCAGCGACGGCAATATACGAAAATTGGATGAACATTTCCAGAACTAAATGGAGTACAAATAATTATATATTTCCTTTGGAAAACGTTCACATCAGTTTCTGTCTCTCATTTTCTCTCTCTCTTTCTCTCTTTATACTGCATTTAGGGAGCGCTAGTTCTCATCAACGAAAAGTAATCACAAGTTGCGCTTAGGAGCCATCATCAGTCCCCTATTTCGGGGGGCCTTGAAGTTGTAGTTGTTGTTGTAGTTGTATGTGTAATTGCAGTTGCAGTTGTCGTCATCGTTGTTGTTGTTGTTGTTGTTGTTGCTAGTTTACTGCGCCTGCGGCTGAATCTGCACAGTTGCCGTCAGTTTGGTTGACTTTCCTTTCTGTTGTTGCTTTTGCTGCAGATAGAACTGCTTGAGCACCTTGCACATGGCCAACGCAAGCATTTTCCAGGCCAACAGCTGCTCCTCTGTGCTAGGCGCCGTCGCCTCATCCGTGGACGTCGCTTGACTGTTACTTGTTGCTGCTCCCGATGGCGCCTCATAGTCCACTTGATCGTAACCAGCATCATTGCCATAAGCTGGACCATCCACTTGATCGCCGTCGGTAATTTGGCTAGAGTCTAAACTGGCCGCCGTCGATGCGACGGGCTCGTCTTCGTAGAAGGGAATTGCCATTTCCAAAGAATTACGTCAAATTTCACTACTCAATCTGATTAACTTTTCACTTTGATTATGTGTTTTATGCTGTGCTGTGCTGTGCTTTTGATTGCTGTTACGCACTCGAAGCGAGCTGTCGTTCTACTGACTCGCACGGCGTCGCAGCAGGCGTATTTATACCCGGGAAATGCCGCTGACAATCGTGACAGCAGCGGCAGTGCGGCAGCAACAAGCCAAAAGGGCAGACAACCCACCACCACCACCACCACCAACAGAAGCAACAACAGCAGCAGCCCTAACCCAATGCCAGGCGCTCACCCCCCAAAGTAAGCAACACTCAACTCACGAAGAGCGTGCACTTCCGTAAGGATTCACGACTGCTCTCCCGTCTTACGCGCGCTCTCTCTCTCTCTCTCTTTTGTTGCTCTCAATGAAGCAATAGCAAACCCCTGACTTCACACTGTGCTGCAATGTCAGCTACTTTCTGACCTCTCGACTGTGCATCATCACGTGCTGTAAACGTTTTCCTGAATGTTAGATAAAGAGAGACAGCGAGAGAGAGAGCGCATTGTTTCCCTGCTTCACACTTGTGGCATCTAACGCTACGTTACGCTACGTAAATGCTTACGTTATTCGTCGTGCAATTTCCCCTGATTCTGTTGTGAGGGGTAACTGTTTGTTTCGATATTCGATGTTCGCTATTCGAATTTTCGAATTGTATTCTGCTTATATGCGAATTTTGCTGTTTCTTTTGGCTTTTACGTGTCCTTGAACACACATTCCTATGCCAACTATGTGAGTCTTGAGCCTGTCTGTGTTTTATTTATTTATTGTAAACAGAAATGCAACTTGTGGCATGTTGCAAAGGAGTTTAGTATTATTCGAGAACTAATTAAGAACGGGATAAATGTTCCCTATCTATAAGTTTAACATTTCTATAGCAAGCAGACTCTTTAATTGACTGCTGTTCACCTTCAGATATCCTCCCCATTCGGAAGCTCATTCAATTTCAGTTTTAACATATTTTTACAACCGCCAAATAATGCTGTGGCATTTCCACATGCCACATGCCACGAATATTCGTTTTATGAGGCAAGCAAGGTGGCATGTGCAGCATGACTTCACTCCCTCTCTAACCAAATCAATTTCACAAATCAACATAATCAACTTCTCGCCGTAAGACCACACATAATGCACTCGCCAAAAACTTCTTTTCTTTTCTTGGCCAAAAGCGCAAAAAAAAGTGCCGTAAAAAAATGTAAAAACTTTTTTATAGTTGCTGCATAAAAAATGTAAAATAAAATGCGTTGAAATGGCAAAATAAAAACAAAACTAAAAAATCAAGAGAAAAGAAAACTCTAAAGGTATTACAACTACAACAAAAGAAAATGATTTGGTAGATGGGAAAGAAGCAGAAGAAGAAGTGGCTGGCCAACAAAGGGCAGTCAGCTGGGCAGGTCCCTGTAATGACATCATATGATGATGGGCTAGCGCCAACCTCAAAATCAAAACCCATGATCTAATTTTTGCTGAAACCTGCAACAGATTTGCAGTTGCTGTTGCTGTTGCTGTTGCAGTTACTGTTGCATTGTCTATGACAATCTGGGGTATCACTTACCTGAGTGGCAATAGAGGGTGAAAGTGCGGAGAGGGGTGCGGGGCAAAACAAATAGCTGGCGAAAAGGAATGCAGAAAGAAATGCTCAAAAGCAAAACAAAGGAAGAAATTGTTTTCGCTTAAAAGAACATTCAAATGGAAATGTTCTGCTTGGCTCAACACAAACAACAAGTGCAGGCAAACAAACTGCATTTATTTAGTTAACAAAAAAGCAAAAAAACAGAAAAAATGAAAAAAGAAATAAAAACAAAAATCATGAAGAAAGAACTGCAAGAATAGCATTTGAGTACCTCGACAGAACGACAGACATATACAGACAATGCATAAAAGTGAAGTGCGCCAGGGCAAGTGATGGAGGGGGAGAGAAGAAGGAGGCCAGAAGAAGGTGCGAGTCGCGAACAAGTTTATGCACAAAGTGAGATTGAATGACTATTGAATACTCTGCAATAGATGTTTACTTTCATATGGAGGAATATACAAATTATTGAATATTTAATACACTGCAATAGATGTGATATTTATATAGTAGTTAAATATATTAGTTATTTAATTATATTCTTTCAATTAGAATTATAAATATATAGTATTTATAATGGTTTCTGAGAGAAACCATTCTGGTTATTAGAGAATTTAGTGTAAATAGGAAGTTAACTTAAATTCATTATGTTTTATTTATAACTATTTAAAATAATTTGGAAGCTGATCGAGTGAGAAATAATAATACAATTATTCAATAAACAACTGGTATACTATGTAACTAAAATAGCATATCTAAGTATAACAGTTGCTCACTCGATCTCCCTCTTATACTGTTATATGTAAGAAATATATATCTAAGTATAACAGTCGTTCACTCTCTTTCCCTCTTTCACTTGTTACAAACACCGTATCATAGCTAATGTACCAGCAAAGCAAACAATCTCATGTTCATGTACGGTATCAGAAGAGAGAGAGAGAGAGAGAAAAAAGTGTAGCATAAAAAGCAGCGTCGTCGTCGTCGCCTGGCGCACTTTGTTGCCTTCTGGCTGTCAGATTGATATTAAATTATATACCTTATTATCATTTGGCTGTTGTGTGTTGCAATATCAGAAGGTAGCAGCACACATATGTGGGCGTGGCACTAGCGAAAGCCATGTTTATTTACAGCTGGCAACAATTGTTGCTGCACTTTGTCGGTTTTCTGCTTTCTCTTCTCCTCAACTCAACTCAACTCATCTCAGCTTGACTCAACTTGACTCAAAGTCAACGGCACACACACACACACACACACACACACACACACACTTCACATGTGGCTGCTGGTTGCTGGTTGCTCGGTTGCATTTGTTGTGTAAATTGTTGTTATTTTTTAACAACAGACAGACAGACAAGATAAACAGGACAACAAGAGTATCCTCTGAAGCAGAGCTTCGTCCTCGTAATATGCTTGATGGTTTGCGCGCCCAAGTGACATTAAATGGCAACCATTTTGGGTTGGGTCTCGAGCTTGGATTGGGATGAGTTTGAGTCTCCGCTTCGGTTTGCCTGGCTGCACTCATAAAAGTGGCTCAAGTGGCTGGAAGCTTTAAGGCCAAGAGCTGACAGCTGAAAGCTAAGAGCTGGGAGCATTTTAAAGCCCTACTTCTTGAATCGCAATTGCATTGTATAAAATATATTTATATACACATATAAAAGTATTTTAGTTATTTACGTTTATGGACTTTTTTTATAATGGTTATCAAAATAAATTGAAGTAACGTATCTTCGATACCAAATAAATAGGATTAAAGCTTTGATTACAACGCACTGCTGCGTTTATTGTATTTCAGCTTTTGCTTTTGCTTTTATGATTTTGAGTTTTGGCAAATTCAATGAATATATTCTTGATGCATCGAGCTGCTCTGATTGACTTAAACTATTTATGGTAACGAGTTTAGTTTAGTTTATTTATTTTAAACTATGACAAACACAATAAATAAACGCATAAAGTGCAAAGAGTCTTCAATTCTGGCAAAATGTTTTTATTTTATAAATAATTGGGCTGAGTTAACCCTTACTTATTGTAGACCAGGACCAATTGCTAATCGTCGGCATTGTGAGACTGACAAGCCAAAAATGAGACCACTAATTAACAAATTGATTTATGGAAATTAAAATGACAAATCTCCAGGGATCTGGGTAAAAAACTCATATGCAAATTATAATGCCAAAACAACAACAACAGCAACAACGACAACCCTTCAGATTGTTGGCCAAAAAGAACTTGACTTTGCGCTTGATTTGGAGAACCAACCACTAGGGGAGATCTACGAGAGCATAGACAGACATTTAATTAAGGTGTGTGTGTGTGTGTGTGTGTGTGTGTGTGTGTGTGTGTGTGTGTGTGTGTCTTCATGGCAACAAGATTACATAGTTGGAGTTGAGTCGAGCTGGTAAATGAGTCTAATTAATAACGAAGCATTTGCCACATAATTCATGCGAATTGGTGGTTCTGTTGGTTGGTTGTGATTGTGGTTTGAGTAATCATATTTAAAGCCGCCCGTCACTTGGCCAATTTCAAGTTAGTTCAAGTGAATGGAAATTGTTGTTTCTATTTTTATTTATTATTTGCATTTTTTTCCAGTAGCCACATTTGGTCAACAGTTGCTGTAACTGTGACTCGCCTAGGCATTGTTAATCAACGTATCTCTTGTGATTTTTCTTATTTGCCCAAAAAACAAAACAGAAGTTGATGAGTTAAGCCAGGGCGTTAGACATTAAATTTATGGTCTAAACGATATGTTTTTTCCTTTTTTTTGGGTTTGCATTTTGTAATTTATGCAAATTGTTGCCTTTTCTTTGGCGCAATTAATTCTGGCAGCCAGTTGTCCAATCATATCCTTAATCCCCACAGGTTCTCAATGTGTTCGATGTTCGCTTTTGTTGTCACATTGGCTTGAGTAGCAGTTCCTGTTCGAGACAAACTCAAACGAAGTGTGCACATCCTTACATAGATCATCAAGTCGTCTTTTGTTGTCTTTGGGGTTTCATTATAATCGAATTTGAGCGATAAACTTAGACAATGTCCGTTTGTTTGGCCCGTAATTTACATGTCCTGGCTGTGGTTGGACCAACAAAAAACTAAACTAAATAAACATTTTTGGTCCAGAGGCAACAAAACATCAAAAGCGTATAATTTATGGTTCGTTAGGTCAAGCACAGGACAGGAGAACTGTCAGCAAGTCACACTCTAGATGCCTGGCCCAAGGGCTATTGCTCCTTTGCTCCTTTTGCTTCATATGCAAATCGTCCTTACATTCTCTCTATGGTTTACTCAGCCAATGTGTCGAAATCCTGCGTATTCATCTTCGTCAGCTTCTTGGGTTTGCTTTGGTATTTACTTACTACAACTTGAATGAGGTGTTGGTTTAGCTATTAAATGAAAATTATACAAAAGCCCAAGCACAAGGATCAAGCAAGCCAACAACAACAACAATAACCCACCTCCTCCTCATCTTTAAGCTGTGGGAAAACCATGTTCGATCACATGTGAGCAGTGAAATTTATGTGGACATTCCTTCCAGCTCTTGGCCATAAAAAGGGACAACAAGTTTGAAGAAAGTGCGCGATTAGTGTGTGCTCCGTTCTTGGGGGAGTTTACTGGCCAATACAAAAGGCAACCAAATTTGAATGAATGACCCAACAGGGCATGAATAAAGGAATCAGACTGAAAAGGTGGGAGATATGTGTGTGCGGTGTGTATGTGCGTGTGTGTGTGGCATTTTGAATGGTCAAATAAGCATAAAAGGCGACAAAAGTGGCACTTGCAACACTGAAAAGAAAAGACTTCACGCTTACTTTTTAGAAAGGTTCTTTCAAGTGGATCTTAGAAACGGGTCTGCAGTTGTGGGTTTCTGGTTGTGGGTTGTGGGTTGCTTTGGAAAACACTTTAAAACGCTTTCGACTTGTTACTTAAATGATTAAATACATTCTTGGGGGTTGTTTACACTTTACATAGTACTATTTGTTGTCTAACTGCTGTTCGTTTTTTGTATTCTACAGCTCAAAAATTTCATTTTAAATGTTTTATTACCAGAACAGAGATGCTTTTTGAATTTGTTGCCTCGTCATTGAGTGTATTTTTATTGCCAGCTTCGCATTTAATTTAAATTATATAGGAGCAACACTTTTTATATGCCAGCATTTATTTCTTGCCATTTATGTTACGAAGCGTTTCCAATTCCAACTAGACTAGAGATACCCTAACTGCAGTATTTCTTCTTCATATTTTTTACTGAATTGTGTTCCAAAATTCTTGTTAAGTTTTATTGACGTATTGGCAAGTGAGAAATTGTTAGAGAGAGCTTAAAATATAATAGTATATACATTATTTATTAATTAAATTTATAATACGAATTGTTATATACAAATTTAAATAAAATCTATATTATTATTATATTTGTATATTATTCATTTACTTATAATTATATTTGTTTATTTTTTAACTTATTAATTTAAGCTTTTATACAAATTTCTGCATAATTTCAATCAAGTGTAATAACATTTTATTAATATTTTATAATATAATATAATAATAATTAATTGATTAATCAACGCATTTTATATATATAATTAACTAAAAGAAAGAGTATCGAATTGTCGCTGTCTGTAGATTTATTCATGCTGTTTTTTACTTTTCGTGGCCATTCAAAGTAAAAAGGCAACATTAAAATTATTTTTTATCGACATTTTATTTGCAATTTTGTTCATTTTTTATTTTTTTAATTTTTTCTCTTTAGCCGAGGGTTGGCCACATTGTTGTACGTGTGCGAATATTGGCTATGCTGGGGGGGGGGACAGCAAACGATTTTACTTTTACGATTGGAAAATATTTTAGTTTCGTTTTACTCTTCATATTTCTTCTACTTTTTTCATTTTTATTGAGCATTATATTTTCTTTCATTTATCTCTGCTCGTTTAATTTTTAATATAAAGCGCGCCAATTTGGAAGTTTTTGTAAAACGATTTTTAATATGCCGCATAAATTGTGAAGGATTTCGGCATTGACTGATTGAAATTTATTGACAAAGTGAAAGAGCAACGAGAATTGAGAAAGGAGAAAAGAGAAAAGGAAACATAAACCTGATGCCAAACATCAAATAAATTCAGTGCTCATAAAATTGTCTACGCCAAATCCATTCAATATATCAAATCAACCTTAGACTGACTGCATGCATTTCCTCCCCACATATGTGAGAGGTGTATTTACCACTGACAAATCGGCAGAGGGCGTTCATATTTGACTACCAATTATGAGCAATCGCCAGAGATGGAGACACCTTCCCCTGAGTACATAGAAGAAGATAACACACCAAAAAAAAAGAACTGATAATTTATCGCACATGCCTACACGTTGCCGTCTGGCAATACGTGTATTCACATGTATGTTATACTCGTTTATGCATACGTATATATGTATGTATGTAGTCGCATACTCATATTCATATTCATATTCATATTCATACATGTTTTGTATGCTTGGTCTATTTATCCTTTTTGGCTGTGCGATGATTTGCAGCCGCTGCCACTAAATCAAGCATGAAGCATTAGATCACACACAGGGGCTCCTTAAGCCACAGTCTGTTGGGATAATAAATGAATTGTTTATGGACTCACAGACTCGCAGAGTGCGACAAAGTGTCAATAGAGCTGACAGTCTGTCGAATGAGTACGTTGTGAGTCTGCCAAAGTGGTTAACACTTCGAACGAGTCTGACATTTACATAATTAAGCCTAGTACTCAGATGAGCAGAACCTATTCAGGTAGCTTTCAACTCTTTATAAATAAGGGCAGCGGAATAAAACAGTGTATTGTGATAAGTGATTCTGCTAGGTCGATACTCAGATTGTATAAATAAATTAGCAGAATGTCAATGGGATTGCCGAACTTTTTAGAACATTTCCCAGCAGAATGTGGGATGACTATAGTATCACTGAAAATGATATTAAAATGAATTTAGAATATTCTTTACAACAAACAATCTGTGGCTTTACTTGATATAATTTATTATTATTTTATTGTTTTCTCCGCAACTTTCTCTTCTTTTGACACACAACTACAGATAGTATTTCCCATTATCATGAATATATTTAGCACATTCTAACAGCAGAATATTTTGCTTAGCTGAGTGCTAAACCTTTACAGTAATGATATTGTTAACAGAAAAAGAGACTGTATAGCTCTACTACTACTTCTACTACTACTTCTACTATTACTACTTCTACTACTACTACTAATAATACTACTACTTCTACTACTAATTCTACTTCTACTTCTACTACTAATTCTACTATTACTTCTACTACTAATTCTACTACTACTTCAACTACTACTACTCTACTACTACGGCTTCTACTACTAATTTTACTGTAACTTCTACTACTACTTCTACTCCTAAAATACAAAGTTAAAATGGATCATTTATAAAGTTGGTTCTTTCTGTTTTTTATTTGGTACTTTTTTCCCCCAAGATCTGATTGCAATAATTTACATGAAGTGACAACCGTGACCATAACATAGTACTGATAGAGCTGCTGTTAACAGAATAGTTAAGTTAAGTTAACGACTAATTAAGTGTGAGAGTCAAATAATAGAAATGCCTGGAAATAATATTATATTAATATAACATTATTGTAGGTCAGCTTATTAACATTAATATTACAACATAAGCATTCACTATAATATTATTGCGAAGGGTGTAATAATAAACTTAATTTAGCTCAACTTGCATTAACATAATTCGGTTCAAATAAATATAATTTACCAAATTTGCATTAACATCATAAGCAGAGAAAGCTGAATTATCTAACTTAAATTGAAATGAATCGCATTGACAGAGTTTCAATAAAGTCCTATTAACAATGAATTACTGAATGTTACTTTTTCTTGCTGACATTCATAAATATAATATTAATTACGCTTCTTTTTGACAGACAGACTGATTGACTGACTGACTGACTGACCATGACGGTATTGAAAGCATGAAAAGCGTGCAATTCATTTGCTTTCAATGGACAACATGATGAAATTCGATATCTGGTCAGTCGCTGGTAACATAACTCGCTCTTTCTCTCTCTCTCTCTCTCTCTCTCTTTTGTTTTGCTGTAAACGTCTGTCAATTGTCAGGCATTCGTTGTTGTTCTTGTTGTTGTTGTTGTTGTTGGCCACACGTCGCCACAGCCCTCAATTAAATTGGGCCCCAGCAAAGATGGTTGAAATAAAAGAAGAAAAGAGTTCAATCGATGGCTGACATATTCCTTTGTGCCAACGGTTCGGGTCGTGTAGGGGGATGGGGGTAGCAGGACGAGGGGGAGGAGGCGCTCATGCAAATTGTCGAAATATTTTCAACTGACCAACAATTGAGTGGTGGCCGCAACCACCCGATTGAGCCACCCGCCCGCCTCACCTTTCATGTTGTTGTGATTGGTTTTGTCTAATGGAACTCGAGCGTGGCAACAATTTCATTGAATTGGATTTCAATATACGACTTGATATGGCACAAAAGCCGCGTTACTTTTTGATTTTCTTTATTATTTTTGTGTGTGCTCTCTCTCCCGCTCTCTCTCCCTCTCTCACACACTCCCACACTCGCACTCGATGCTACTCTGTGGCATGCAACACAATTCGTTGGTCATTAAAATGGACACGTGCATTGAAGCACGTGACTTACTTGGAGCTGGACACGCTTTTGTTTTCACTTGCCGTATAAACTTACCCAAAATGTTCCTTGTTTGTTTGTTGCTTCCGGCAAAGTGCGGCGATTGCGGGGATTGCGGGGGGTGTTGCTGCTTGAGAAATACGGCTTACAATGGTCTAGTGTAAATATTTGAGCCGAACTTGACACAATGCGAAGCGTTTTTCGCTTAATTTTTAGACAAATACATTTATTATGTTGCGGTGTCACCTTGTTCGGGTTTCAGTTTCGGGATCCTTTTTGAGAGGTCCTTTCATTCCGGCTTCCGGCGTGTGACCATCATGTTAATTTGTTATTAATTGTCTGCCCTCGCTCTTATTTGTGTCTATTTGTTTGTTATGTGTTTGTTCTGTGTAGGCGTTGCTATCAGTCGCTGTCCAGTTGATTTCTGTTTTGATTTCGCTTAGTTGTGACAGTTTTTGGTAATGTGAGAACTGAGCAACCCATTGTCAATGCGTGGGATAGTAAATATATAAAGAAATTGAGATTGATAAGAGACCCTATTCCATGTCGATTTGATGCGGAGCTGTCAAGAGACTTTAAAGCAATTTCCGACATGCAGGCGCATCGAATGTCGAGTAACTTGCATAAATTATAGAATATATTCTACAAATGTTGTATGAATGCCGGCAGTTTAATCAACAACAGACAGCCACACGACTCTCAGCTTAATCCCTTTAAATGCAGATCGAGCGAGAAAGGGTTAACAATTGTCTGACGCGGGCGTGAAAAAAGCGCAACAACCACAACACACATTGATGGGGTTATAAGGACCAGGGACCATCGAAAAGGATGCGCCCACTTGCCAACTTCTGTTTTGCTGCCTGTTTTGAAGAGTCTAAGTTCTTTTTTAGGAGTACAAAGCATGTAATGCCATCAATGTCAGTCATAAATTCATCACGGGAATCTGTTTTGGGTTCGTGCGGTCACGTGACTCAGTTAGATAATGTTTGACGTAAAAGTTTATTAATTGCTTAAATTAAAACTGCGCAGACAGTTGGGCGCACTTGGGGTTGATCTGGCTACAGAGTGTGAACAGAGTGTATTTGTTGTCATAACAACAGCAACAGCAACGGCAACGGCAACGGCCACAGAAACTATTACCAATTTAGTTAATTGTATAATATTCAATATGCACTAAACGCCGCAGGAGATCGCGACAGCGCAGAGCGGGGAGTAACGAGAGTTGCTAAATTGCAGGCAACATTTTGTGATTTTCCTTTGGTTTTATATATATATAATATATATACTGTATTTATATTTCAACAGCGGCAATAGATTGCTGGCTGAGGGAAGTTAGTGCAGTTACTAAAACTGCGAGGTAATTGCTTTGTCATTTAGTTTTTTCAAATGAGAAATTAATAGACTGTCAAGCTGGATAAGCATAACAGTTCTTAGTTGGTAACTGCATACTGCAAAAACTGCTTAGATAACTAGAGATTAGCAGAGGAATAATTGTCTCTTAAAAACTAAGCTTCTTTTGCAAGACAAATCTAAAATAAATAAGATAAAAGGCAAAATAAAACATATTTCAGCGCATTATAAGTAGAAAATATTACCTAAGAATCTCTATAAATGAATATCTTAACATACAAACTGATAGATTGGTAGACAACTTAACTATTTTCTCTTCTCTAACAGAAGCTTGGGCTTATTGAAGAGTTGTAAGCCTTAAAAGAGTTGCATTATAAATACATATACATACAATATAACATATTTATATATATTTATATATATTATAATATTAAATTTATATATAAGAACTTCCCTCGTGTTTAGTCAAACGAAACCTCAATAAACTTGGGCATGGTCTGTTTGAGGCTGCTTACATAAATTCAGCAGCATCATGACAATGTCAGGAGCAGCTTAAACAAATATAAATCCTTGTGCTAAACACATGTTCGACTTTTAGGCGGGGAATTGTTGGAAGGGGGGTTGGTGGTAGTGGGAAGGGGGGACAGTACAAAGGACATTGCGCAACAAAGCACTCGACGCGTCGTTCGCTTCATGCGCAGACACACAAAAACAAATAATTACAAGTAAAAATCGCTGGCAGGATAATGGCGCATAATGATGTTAATGCTGATGATGATGATGATGATGATGAGTAAGGATAACGCAAGGATGCCAGACGGTCTCCCAGCGTACCAGCAATTAAGCATTTTCAATAAAATTTACACCTGAGCTCATTTTAATTGAGTTGCAACCAGCAAAACACTCGAAACGAGACGATTCAATCCAATGGAGGACATGAAGGACATGTCTAGTGCCAGAAACCAATTCCTGAACTGAACCCAGATGATAAACTTTGTTTTCCAGCTCGACTCTCCACTTAATTGCCCGGACATGTAGTGAAGCCCGGCCAAGTTCTTTGGCTTCCATTTTTTGTTTTTTTTTTTCTATTTTCCACAATTGATTCCTGCTTCAATGTAGTGGAATTGATTTGTGGGCGAGTGGCCACGCCTCCAACAACAAATTAGTTGCAATAAATAAGAAAAAAATTGCAAATTGCTGGCGACAAAGCGGACAAGTGAAATATTTTTGGCAATTTGCATAGACACATTGTGAGGGGGAGAGTGAGAGTCTGAAATTTGCATATTATCCAAATAAGTATGCTATGTTATTATTTCACAAGTGCCCTAAAGAAAAGGTAGGGCATATTGCATATCAAACCAGGTTTGCTTGCAATTCTAAGTAAGTTAACTGTAAGCGCATCAATTGTCGCCTATGCAGAAGCTTTTCGTACATCTCGTTCGATTTGTCGTGCTACCATTCTTATGACAACACCAA
This sequence comes from Drosophila funebris, assembly GCA_018901825.1. Taxonomy (NCBI): domain Eukaryota; kingdom Metazoa; phylum Arthropoda; class Insecta; order Diptera; family Drosophilidae; genus Drosophila; species Drosophila funebris. The sequence continues at coordinate 151,586 of JAEIFK010000367.1, read as the reverse complement.
ATTCTTGCCGCAATAAACATAAATTGGCACAAGCAACCACCTCACCTCCTCCCACCACCCACCACCCACCTCTCACCTCCCAAATTGCAACCCTGCTACAACTACTAACAACGGTCCCCTGAATATGGCCCCATAAATGTAGCGCATGCAAATTCTGTTGCCTGATTTGTTCAGTTTGTTTCAATTTGCGCTTTCCTTGTTTTTTTCTATTTTTCTATTCCTTCTTTTTTTTTCTTATGCTTCTTGCGCTTCAATAAAGTTTGCATGGATCGCATTGCATTCCACAAATAATTGCAATACCTTCCCCCCGGCTGCTTTGCTTTGCTGCTTTCAGGGGGTGAAGCACTCAACAGGGGGGACATTGTGATGTGATATGTGTGTGTGTGTGTCTGGCTTTGGTTATGGTAATTTCTTATATTTTGTGAGCCAGAGCCAGAGCCTGTGTCTGTTTGCATTATTAGCCTTTCGACTCTTGATTGAGTCTAATATTACAGCAAATTGCTTGGCAAATTGCAAAAAAAAAAAGACAAGGAAAGTGTATTGAACTTTGGGCAAAGGAAATTGTATCACAATTGTTGATATGGCTTGCTGCTTATTAAAAATGTCTGTCAACTGACAACAAGGACAAATGATTTGGTTTTAGGCTGAAACAGATTGCAGTGGAAACTGTGAGAGCAGAGGGCATCCAACCTTAGCTATAGCCAGGCTTGACTAGCTAGTAATATATATTATATTCCAGAAGCGAATGGAACACCCGACTTTATCTAATTATTTATCAACTTGATTCATTTTCTTTTCAATATTTAGCAATTCTCGTCCTTGTTCTGTTATTTTCTGTGTCCATTTAGCAGCAGCTGCTAATCGCATAGATTAATTTGAACCCTCTTCTAAGTCGAAGTCCAATTTAATGCAATTAAATTGCAAGGCAGCATTCAGGGCGTTGACTGTCTGTCAGTCGTGCAATTAAATTCAGCGTCACTTTAATTATATTTTAACAAATTTTAATAAGGCACCTCAAAGTCAGTCACACCACAGTTTTGCAGCAAAAAATTGTTAACAACTTCAATTAAATTATCAACTTGCAGCACGAGCGACCGCTGGGCGGGCATTTAATTACGCAATGCAACAGCAACAATTCAAATTATATATAAAAAATAAATATAATATAAAAAAAAAATGAAAGAAAAAAATACATTGGGCTGGGCAAAAGTTTTTGGTTGTGCGGGTTTAACTCAATTTAACTGTAAAAACTTTTGCCGCATCCAGGATGAGGCATTAAAAATGCTGGAAACGCTTAACGCGGCTTAATTGTGGTCACAGGTGTAGAGGGCAACATTTTTATCGTTCTGTTCACAGTTTACAAAAAAAAGTTGGCCCTCTACATTATTGGATGGCTTTGTCGATTGGGGGTGAGTTTTCTTCACTCACTCTGTCTCTCTCTCTCCTTTTCTTTGGCAGCTCTTAGCTTTTAGTGCTCAGCTCATTTCGCCAAAGACAATTTTTATGACCTTTACGACTGTTTGCAGAGCCCATTGAAATGGCTTTGATTTGGACCCGTTTCTAAGCATCTTGTAAAAATCTGCAATTTATATTTTGTTTGCTTTAACCTCGTAAAAACATGGCCAAAAAGGTAATTTGATATGTCCTCCCTTCGTCCGCCCCTCTACTTGGGCCAACCCTTTTAGCGACTGCAGGATTATAACAAACATTGTGCACTTTTCAGTGTTCGCTTTTTTTAATTGCTTGAAATTTAATATTTTTATTTATTTTTTGCGTTGTATTTGTTTTATTTTATGCTAATTATTTTTTTTTTTTTTTTTTTTTATATCGAAAGCCAATTATAAAATTCAATTTTTGCACTTTTTCCCGTCTCGTTGCCATTGAAAATGGCTTTTGGGCGTTGGTAATCCGATAGCCGCAATTAGCAGCAGGCGCCGAGAGAGAGCCCAATCAGTGGGAGAGAGATAGAGGGGAGTTTCAAGGCAATAAGCTGATTACCAGACAGATGATTCCAGTACAAACTTGTTAAATGGATATGAATTGCTTTTAAAATATGATAATAATTAAATCAGATTGTATCGAACAGAGAGAGTTGAGAGATGTAACATCCTCTCGTTCTCTAATTCTCCACACACCTCACAAATATCTAAAATGCTCTCTTGTGTTTGCCTGTGTGTGTGAGTTTTTGCCGTGGCTATCTGAAAGAGACAACCGAAACAAAAGCAACACTTATTTCGTTTTTGTCTATATACCTCAATCGTGATCTCGTCGCGACATAACTGTATTACTCTTCTTGCTTATTTTGATTTTGTTTTCTCCTCTGCGGCAGATACATCACTATGTATATCAAGAATAACGGAGTGAGCAAGAACGAGATCGCATGCAGCTGCAAGCAAGCGACAAGCGAAGACATAAACAAATTTCTATCATGTGCACACTTGCATGCATGTATGTGTATGTATGTGAGTATTCGAGTGAGCTATGTACATTAGCGACTGCAGAAATACCCATCATAATTATATTTATACATGTGAAAATAAAAAACTGCGTTACTTTCTTCATTTGTAAGAGGATAAGGAACAGTTGTCGATATTACGAATATAGATTATTTTAAATTTACAAATATACATATTATATTATTACACAGCTCCTGCTGAAATCATAGCATATTTAATGCACCTCATTATAATATAAATCAGCTGGCAATTGTAATTAGATTTACACCTACCACAATGAGGTTGAGCTGTCAACTTCCGAACTCTCTTGAATCAATTCAGAATGCATGGAGCTATTTATATTTATGAGCTGAGTTGCTGATGAGCTGGGATAAACTGAACCAGTTCCAGTTCAGAGAACCCGTGTGCATTATAATTCAATAAAGTGAAATGCACTTGCGCTTGGCTTTTTTAATTGCTTTTCAATAACATGAGCCTCCTCACCATACCCTCGCATTGTTGCTGCATGCCGCAGGATAATCACGTTGCCAACGTGTTAAAATGTTGAAAAAATTCTCGTGGATGGCTAAAATATTCACGAAGTGAATTAAAAATTGCTGGCTAATGCAATTCGCTTCGGACCGCGCTAATTTAAATTTTTGAGTAGCTGCCACAGTGTGTACAATAAATGCGCAACTGGCGAACATCCCCGACTCGTCAGCCGGCCCGTGCGGTATGCAACAAATTGTTGCATGGCCAAACGCTTTTCAAACTAATGTCCAGCAACCTTCCGCTCACAACAATGTTGTTGTGCTAACGTTTACACATGTATTCTCACACACACACACCTACACATACACATGTGCATAGTATGCACATGACACGACCACAATGCACGGCCGTCGCCCTGGCACGGCTCGTTGATTTGCCAAAAGCAGACAACATATGATTATATCCTCTTGCAAATATCCTTCCATCCGCTCCGGTTGCTGGTTCCCCGTTGTTGCTTCCCCTCTGTCCCCATTCGGTGCGCAAAGTGCATCAGTTGCGCTGCGTTGCACTTTGGAGTGCTTCCCCCCTTTTCATACCGCTCCCCCATGTAAATACATCGGCTTGTTGCATGTTGCCTGCTGCCTGCCGGGTGTCGATAGCAGCCTTAATTAAAATTAACATTTTTTGCACAAAACTTAACAACTGCAGGCCAGAGATCAGGACACTCACTGTACCAGGTACCAGTTCCCAATTCTCCAGTTTCCAGTTCCCAGCTCCCAAATCCCTTACATTGTCAGTCCGTTTGATTTTAGGCCAGAGTTAACTCAATTTGTTGCCTCAACAGGGCCCAAAGTGGAGTCCTCTTTGCACTATGCCACACATACGTGCTACATACTTCGATTGATTCTGATGATGGTTATTTAATTTGAAGCGTCAAGTGGCCGTTATTGATGCGGCTTAGAGGGCTTTTCAGCTGCGAGAGTTGCTCGATGAGTTTGGGAAATACAATTGTTCAGCTATCATTAAAATGCAAAATAACATTGAGAACTCTAATAATATTTAATATTGAAAATAAAATAATATAACCTTTATTGCAATACTGTTATATATAAAATGTAATAGTGTTTGTAATATATAAATAAATTTGTTTAAATTAATTAATTAATAATAATAGTAAAAATAATTAAAGCCAAATTAATTGACCTAAATCTTTATCGCTTTACTTTTAAATATTTATTTAAGATGAGTAAATAATAAATAAAAGTAAATAAAATATAAATAAATATAAAATATATTAAGAATTTACAAAGATGTTACTTCATTAATTACTTTTTGCTGTTCTTTTCTTAATTATCAATTTAATTTTGGCAGTATCTAAAATTAAATACTTCCATGCATCCATTAAATAGTTCACATTTAATGTAAATATTTTCTGTCTTTATTTATTTCATATGAAATTTTGAAATGATGATTCAAGTATTTATAAGAGTCACCTGGCTTAAAACATTCTCCAAATTAACAAAATACAATTTTAGTTGCTTTTATTCACTTACCAGGTATATAAATCTGAGCTAGGATTGGTCACATAGGAGTACACATGTTCCCACCCAGCGACCATAACATGTAACCATATTAATGTTCAGCTCATATTTCCATTTAGTTTATTTGACTTTTGAAAATGCATTTGCGTTGCATGAGACCCGTCGGCACTGCAGGTTGTAGTTGGTTGCCTGTGCATGAGTAAATATCAATATTTACACCTTTAATTAAAAACACTAACAAGGTTATTTAGTAGGTTTCAGAGGGCGTGGCCCTTTGGCGGTGCCAGGAAGTCAGCGTTGTGTTGCTTCTCCGCGCAAATAGCTTTTAAGCCAAAATATTCCAAAAATGAAATGAAAGACTAAAATATGTATATTGCTGGAGCGGGAGCTGCACTTGTATTGAGTTGGCCTTAATGCTGGGACCAGCAATTTATGTATTAAATGAGGTTTGATTAACATTGTTAACAATATGAATAGCTGAGGAACTCAGGCTGTCTAAAGGCCTATTTCAACAGAGCAAACTGAAATTTAATTTAATTTTAAAATAAATAAATCATAATAATGATAAAATAAAAAATTAAACAAATAAAATAAATAAAATATGTAAAATAAATAAAATAAATAAAATATATAAAATAAATGAAATAAACATAATCAATTAAATAGATAAAATAAAATGAATCTAAAAATATATTTCCGTACTGAATGAAGTAGGGTAGATAGAAAATATTTGAATTATAAGGGAATGACAAGGAATTTAAAAGGATTTCTGATGAATGTAATTTGATACGAAATAAAATAATGACAACTAATTACATACTGAGGAGTAAGGATACGCTGCTTTCTTTCTAAATAGTTAGATAGAATTTCAAAAATTTGTCAGAAGTCTTGCCCATGAGCTAGGCAATATGTTAATAAGTTAATCAAGCACAATTAAGTATTAAAATTTCAAGTTTAAGGGTGAAAAGTAAGAATGCAAGTAAGACGAATTGAAAAGGTTAGAAGTTGTGTAGATTTAGTTATCAATAGTTATTAATTGTATTAAAATTAAGTTATGCTCTGAAATGTTCGATACCTTTGGGAACAACTGTTATTTGCCTCTCTTATTACTTTATCTTTTAATCTTGTTCGTTGTCGATCGAAGCAACGCGAAGTCAAGCTTATTAATCAAAAAATGCATTAATGTGATTGTTATTTCTTAGCTATTGTTTTGAGTTTCTGCTACAGCTAAGAACACTAGCAACTCAACAAGTTGGTTTCAAATATATAATATAATATATTGCTTATATAAATATATTTATATATATATATGTACATGTATATTCTAATATATACATATATATCTGTTAAATGTAAACTGCACACAGTTAGTTGTCCCCATGGACTCGATGGCCATTTGAAGTGCATCTTTGTGTGGGAGTGTGCGTCTGTGTATGTGTGTGTGTGTGTCTAAAATATTTGTCATAATGCACGTGTCAGGCGGCCACAGTGCAACACCCACTGTGAGTGGTGACATTAAAATCTGGACACAGCCTGCTGCATGTCGTTTAATTAAAAAATGCCCCAAAAGCATTTACCCAAACCAATTGAATTGGATGCAATGGACTCATTGATGCAGCAGCGTTGACAATGTGTATGTGTGTGTGCGACTGTGTACAAGTGTGCGAAAGTACGAGAGTGTGTGTGTGTGTGTGCATTTTTAATGAAAACGGAAACCAAATAATCAGGCGGATGATGGTGACAATCTCTGGCGGGGATCTGGCCGCACCGGTCAAGCCGGGCAAATGGAAACAAAGCCAAGGATTTCCATAATAAAAAGTGCAGCTTGTGGAGCGTATGAATTTAATGATTTAATCACACAGCCGCTGGCCTGGGGGCAAGTTGCAAGTTGCCACGCCTTGTTGACACTGCATGCGTGTCAAGAGAATTTGTCAAAAAATGCAAGTGGCTCAAGGGAAATAACCAAGTGGAATTCCATAAACCATTCGCATTGCCATTGCTCAGTTTGGAGGGTTGTTGCCAGCGGGGAGTCGTTGCATTTTGCGCATAAAAAAGAAGAAGAAATTATTGACTTGTGCCTCAAAAAGAAATGGAGAGAGGGGAGAGAGGAGCCTGTCAAATGCTGGCATGTGGTCAACATTTAAGTGTAATTAATGCCCGCGGCCAGTCGGAAGTTGCAGCGCCAATGACGCACTTCCGCTGCTGCCTCTGCTCTTTCTCACTCTCTCTCTCTCTTTCTCTCAATCCTCTCCAGCATTGGATGCATGTCTGTGTTCCATATGAAAAGCAAATATTGTGCTTAATTTGATTACCGCATGATGCGTTGCAAATGCAACCTATACATGCCTCAGGCATTGCAGCTATCATATTTTGGGGACTCTAAAAGTGGGCAGAAGATACGGAGCTTACTTCCCCCAACAAATGAAGTTTGTGTCCATTGCAGACCTTCAGACCTTCGCAAATAATTACAATCCATGCTTTTAGTCCCAAATCTCAAGAGATTTCCCATTCTAATGGCATTTTATGTTGGGCTGCCTAAGAGTGATTATTTTCCTAATTAATAGTTATGCGTACGAAAAGTTTTTCACTTTGAACTGCCACAAACTATATGCAAATTTCCATCAAGTTTTCTTTACTTTTCTCGCCGTTTTCTTTAGACCCTCAAATCTAATTGAATTTGTTCCACTTGGCAGCCAAATGCCTTCACCACCATCAGCTCTCAGCTGAATGTGTTTCTACTCGCCACATGTGGCATAATTACAGGCGTTGTGGTCTTACTTCATCTATAGTTTAGGAAAAGTCAATTAAAGTCTGACACTTTTAGTTTTTTGGCTTTCAAGTTGGCCCACAACATACACCCTTTCAGCGCATTTGTGCGATTGACAAGCCTTAGAAGTAGTCTCTGTGTCTGTGTCTCCGTCTGTGTGTGTGTGTGCAACTCTTTGAGCTGACTGACTGATTGATTGACAACGTGATTGATACAGTTGTGTGTGCCAACGCCAAGGGTGGCAAATGTGTGAAAAACTGTTGTTGAAACAAGCTTTTTCAATAGGCGCAAAGTATTTCCTTTATTTATTTAAAGATCTTTGCTTAAACTGAAGCGACACATCGCTTTGTTAAAAGGCTAAAAAGTGATTCGTCTTTCAACAAGATCTTTTAAAAGCTTATTGATATTTATAAAATATTTATCTAACTAATTTTTGATTACAATTTTACATAAACTTATTTAAACTTGATTATTATAAAAAATACTAATTATTTATTTGCTTTATTCATTTTTTATTACTTTAATTTAATCGTCAGCAATAACACAAAATACTTTATTATTTACCTTATATATTCAAACAATTATTAATTTTTATATAAATATAAATATTTAATAAACAGTTAGCTTGCCTTCACTATTATATTAATAAATAAACAAAACAGTAAGACTAAACCTTTCAAAGGGAAATATTTCACATTATTTCAATAATTCTTGAATGAAAGCTTTGTAAAACCCATGAAATAAATATATATATAAATAAAAGAAAGCAGAAAAACCCATAACACTCATAATGATGACACACTTACCACATAAACCACACACAACACACGCATACACACACACATATATAACAGAAACAGAAACAACCCACAACAACAGCAAACTACAAACAGGCAACTGAGAACAGAAGAGGGAATCAATGAAATGGTACCCAAAGGGTTGGCCAAAAGGCTTTTGCCAAGGCACAAAATGGCCCCTAAAATGCACGCTAATGAGTTTCAATTACGATGGAACTGCTGTGTGTGCCACGGAGGGGGAGCTGCGGCTTGAGGGGAGCAGCGAATTCTCTAAGCATTTTTTATTGACGGCCGACGACATCGTTGTCGCTTCTGTTGTCAATTTGGGTAAATTTTTTGACGCTACTTTGATTGAAACTAAACGACGGCCTGGGAATGAGACTTTTAGAGGGTGCAAGGGAGGGGGATGGGGAGGGTTGAGGTTGTTGGCTTGATTTTAATTAAATTCCCATGCCCAGCAAATGCAATGGGCACAGCTGAGCCCAGTCGAATGACAGTCTACAATGTGGCTCAGTTCCATCACTTGTCGTTGTCGTTTTGATTTGGTTTTTTAACTCGTAAACTTTTATGATTACAAACGCAGTTTGCCACTGTGTTGGTGGCACTGTGAAGGTGGCATGCCACTTTTGTGGCTGCTGCTTGTGGCACATGTTACAAGCCATCTAAATGGTTATGGCGCCGTGCATTTTAAATAATTAATGATCGAGTTTAAGAGTTGCTGTTGCAGTTGCCGTTATCGTTGTCGTTGCCGTTGTCGTTGCTTTGCTCTGTGGCTGACAACGCTAAAGGGCGCCACAAATGTAATAAAAATGCCAACCAGCCAAAAAGTTAACTGACCAGCCAAAAAGTCGCAACAGTATCAAGAGCAATGTTAGAGAATGAGAATGAGAATGAGAATAAGTAGAGAAAGTAACTTGCAGACGCTTTGAAATCGACTGCATTTCAATTCCCAAACGATTATAAACTGCGATGGGACGCAGGACGGAGAGTGTTGAGTGAGTTGCCAGACCGTTTGCAAATTTAATTTACAACTAACACAAAGAGTAAAACCACCACAACAACTGTTGCAACTTGCAACTTGCAACTTGCCCCCCACACAAAATGAACAACTGCCAAATACTCTTTAAGAATATTCCTTCAAATATCTATAAAATTATATAAATATAAATATTCGCTTTGTCTGCACTTTAAAAAGTATTGAAAGACAGAAAGCTAGCTAAATAATATGCAAGAGAAAGACTGTTGGATACTCTGTAAATAAATGGAAACTGCTTTTACCAACAAATTCCTTTTTTATTCCCTTTAGAGAGAACAATATTACAACTGGCTAACAGGAACTTCTATATGTACGCATCCCGACTTTCTATAACTTACAGGGTATAGCTAAACAAATTAATAAGCGTCTATGCAAATTCGGGTTGTCTGTTAAACAAACTAACTGTCTTACATACATATTTAATAATACCAACTTGAAATAGTTATTCCCTCTATAGCACAAATAGCTTTATGGTTTGTCTGCACTTTACAGGGTATTTGCAGCACAAGCAGCTAACAAGTGCCACAACACTTTGGGCTAACTTTTTACTTTGTTAAAGTCCAACTCCGAATTGTGCTCGAACTTTTGCACTTGGACACCTGAAAGGAAATCTCCCTAATGCCATAACTCCACTCTGAGCTGAGAGCTGAGCAGTTGATGGCGTCTGAAGGTTGTAACCGTTGTAATTGTAGGGTCAGCCCTTTGCCTCTCACCAAATTAGCTGTACATAGAGAGTGCACTGCAAATTATGTTTATTATTACTTTGGCACGCAATTTGGGCTGCCAGCTTCAAGCTTTCAACTGCAACTCCCTCGATTCCATCTGGAGTTGTACTCCAAGGAATGTGCAAGCTGCAAGGAGTATGCAGTTGAGGAGTTGAAAATTTAAATTAATAAGCCAAGGTTCAAATGCAGAAACGGCGCCCCGATGAGCCTCGTTAAGCGTCTGCAGGTCTTCCAACGAGAGAGAGCAAGAGACTGAGAGAGTGAGAGTGAGAGGGAGAGACTCTTAGCCAACAACTAAAAAGAACAAAAACCGTTTGGAGCATCATCTTCTTTGGCTCACAGTAAATTGCACTTTAATTGCACTTTAGAACTGGCAGCCAAAAAGCTGCTAAACTTTTGTTTCCGTGTCCATGTCCGTATCCGTGTCCTTGCCCCTGCTCTTGCTCATCTCCGTGTCCGTCCTCCGAGTCCGGGGCAAGTTTTCAGCTGTGAAAGACAATGCTACGAGACAGGAAATTGGTAATCATCATAAATAAGTGATTAAAATTAATTAAAGTCATTTTTGTGACAAAGTTTAGCACTCCAGAAAGTGAGAAAGGGGGAGATAGAGACATCGAGAGAGAGAAAGAGAGAGAGAGAATTGTATCTTTACAGATCTTAGTGAGAGATAGAAATATTTGTATATAGAAAGCTCTAAAGAGTATATTAACAGAACGAAGACTCAACCGAAAGAAGTCAAGGAAATATAGGAGATAAAGAAGAGATATATAGATAGATAGATAAATAAGGAAATAAGATAAAAGGAATAGATAGACAATCTCATAGTGTAATTGTGAACAGAGAATCTCCATATTACGTTCAGAAAGACAGATTACATTTTGGACTCGGATAAATATTGACTTCATAAGACAAAAATGAGAAATAGCAATCAAATTTTGTTAAGATGTTCAAATGTGTAAATGGAATATATATTAAACTTTGAATGTACACCACATATATAAATATATAGTATCGTAAATTGATTTGATCGTCAACTATTAACTAAGTTTCACTTCGGAAAGTTCCAATTTCAGTTCCATGGCCTCCACACTGTTGCCATTATGCCGGAGTCCTCGCAGCCACTTGACATACTCACTGGGTATGCCCGTCTCTTCGGCACCCTTGACCAGGACCTTAAGATATGTATGGGAAGGCTGTCGACAATGAGGTATTTCCGTAGTATAGGCCTGACCGTGGACATCTGTCTCTGGTTGATTGCTGAGATGGTATGCGCGGCAAAGGACTTCGTCATTGCTGTGAAGCGAATGAACGGGTACATTGATTGGAATGTACACGCCATTGGAAACGCCCTCCTGCCTATAATATGAATGAGAGAGGCTTAAAACAGCATAAGAAAATGATTGCACAGCTCTTACGCATCCAAATCCTTGAGGTTGCACATGTCAATCTCCCAAATAGCGCCAAAGACGTGTGCTCCTTGCATGGGCACAATGGTAGCTGGTGCTCCAAGCCAGCTATTGGAGCCAGTACCATGAAAGTCTAGTCGGTAATTCTGTAAGAAAAGTATCTTTAATATACTGGACAATAGAATAAATAGATATATGTAATTACCTGTAGTTTACCAGCGCCAATGCGCCTGGCAGTCGGATTTTGTATGTGAATGCGGCGAGCCAACATGTTGCTGCCAAAGCCAAAATAATAGAATTTATTGCCCATCATTTGCGGAAGATTTGTGCGGATACTCTATAATGCGATTTAATATAATAATAAAATATAAAACTAATTATGAAAATAAAGTCAAAGATATAAGTTTCTCAACTCCTAATCTTTTTACAGTTTGAAAACAGTTTAGTGTATATTGGAAAGCAGTTCAATGCCCGCAAGCACATTATATAAGGTTTGCAAGCAGTACATTTGCTTTTTGTCTTTACTAAATATGCACTTAGAAATGCTACTGAGCTAAAACGAGCAAGCAGTTCAATTGGTTTCTTACTTTGCTTATTGTGAACGTTTCAATCCACAATGCGACTCTTAGGTTGCAAGCTTCGCCAGCTCGCAATTTGACAGACTGACAAAAACTAAATGAATTAATTAAACCTAAAAACACTTGGGTTTACTTAAATAATATAACATTAATTCTTTGGTAGTTGGTTAGTAAATTACTTAAATACTTACAACAGCAATCATGCGAAAGCTCACAAACCAAAAAAGCTTTTCAATTGTGTATTAAACAACAGCTGATTATCTATGAGGGTTTGCATTTCCATACAAAATTGTTTTTAATTCCACTTACTTGATTGTTAAATAAGACAAAAATTACTGGGAATCGTTAATAATATCTTTCTTCAATTTGATAATAACAATTTGTACACGTCACTTGAAAAAATAATGCACTTTGTTTACACGCAGCTTCCACAGCTGGCAACGGACAACTGACTTTGATAATGCAAAAGTGAAACACACATGCTCGCGTTTACTACACTACACAGCAGATTATTTGGGGCTATGCCATGTAATTGGTAACACTATAATAATTGTTAGAAGCCAAATTAAAAATTTTCCCATTATTAAATCTTATATTCATTATTACAGTAATATGATATTATTAAGAAATCAATACATTATAAATATTAATTTGTTGAATGGTGTCAGTGGAGCGCACTTGTAGCAGCCGGCACATTCTAGTTTATTTGACTGCTCCTCCCGTGGTTTGAAACTTTACTAAGTTTCTGGGAAACTTTTAGCAAATAGTTAAACCTTCGACTGCTTTACATTAATTTATAATTCTACCGATTGCAGTTCAAAAAGTTCCTCCAAATGTTTGACAGTTTGGTTATTGTGCTTAAATCCTTTTAGCCATTTTACATAATGTTCGGGAATACCGCTCTCAATGGCTCCCTTCACCATAACCTGCAGATAAGTCTTTGAGGGTTGTCGATCCTCAGGCACCTCATTTGGCGGCATATCATGTACGTTACCCTTGGGCTCCTCTGTTATAACATAAAGTCGTGCTGGTATTACTGTGGTATTGTGTTGTAGCTTTACTTGCACGCTGACGGGCCTATACCAGCCCAGATGAACAAGTTCTTGGCTAAATAACGAAGAAAGTATTAAATTCTATATGATTTCTTAAACAGGATATAGTAAAACGCACTTGTCTATGTCGGGTAAGTTAGACAGATCGATCTCCCAAAGTGTGCCCCATGTCTGGTGATCTGGATCGGGCACAATGGTGCCCACCGCTCCCTTCCAGAATCTACTGGACATGGCAAATTCAACGCGGTAATTCTCCAATGAAGCGGGACCCACAATTACGGCAGTTGGATTTTGAATGTGAATCCTCTTGGCCAACATGTTGCTGCCAAAGCCAAAATAATAGAATTTATCGCCATGTACCTCGGGCAGCTCTTGAACATGACTGACATCACGAATCTGCCTTCCGGCAGCCGAAGTGATAGTTACAAGGATCAACAAACTAAATATATTCATTTTTATCAATATATTTGTACAAATATATATATATCAACTAGTTTAGGTTTTATTTTTCGGATGGAAGACAACGTTCTCAACGAATTTGCGTTCTAGACTGTGCTTAATGTCATAAATTTATATTTTGCTTCGCTTATAAAATGCTTCCTAGCGTTTTAAAACTGATAAAGCTAATCTGTACGATTTAAATACATTTAATCAGGAAATTTGTATACCCTGTATTCACAGCCACATGTATGTGCAAATACATTTATAAATGTTAAGGTATCTTCATGTGCAGGGTATCTCGTAGTCCATCAGATAACCTGTACATTAATTCACAATCTATTCATGACGGAGAATATTTAAAAAATTGTTGTTGTTTAAACAAATCAATGCTCAATTATTTATTACGTCTCACTCTTTTTTTTTAATTTTTTTCTATTTATATTTTAGTGCCGTTGCTCTCATGTTTTACAATGTTTTTATTGCCATTGATTCAATTATAATTCAATTATAATTTATAGGCTTTACTTAGTTTTTATTTATACCGCAATAGATTGTGAAATTGATTGTATTAGCTTAACGCATTTTAGTTTTGGTATTCTCTTTAGAATTTAAGAAATTGAATTTTAATAAATAGATTGAATTTTGTAAGAATTTCAAATCAAATTTAAGGCTTATCAGATAAAAGGCTTTTCTTTAAATTCAGATAAGATGGGCTAAGATTATTTTGAAAATAACACATTCAATGTGCTTTCATTCGTTATACTTAGTTACTATAGATCTCTGTATTAACTGCGTAACAGAATTTTCTGTAAGAGTATTTCATTTTCTTACTGTTAAATAAAGTTTACCCTTTTTTTGACAAATTTTTAATGGGTATAATAACCACTTAAGACAACTGAAGCAGCCACTTTGAAGCCCCCTTTTTAAGCTGGTCCAAATGTACGCATAAGTGAAATCTCCATGAATTTATTTATCATTCTTTCATTGTGTCATTATTATAAGTAACGAGCAACCCTCGCATAACTATCATTACTCTATGCCCAACGCTTAAGCTTTGCTTCACCCATTCAATATTAAGACTTCTGTTATATGGGGCGACAATGTTGTCTTGCCAACCGACAATTATTTTGACAGCTATTCGGGTTCAGCAATGGCTGTCAGCTGGAACAACAAAGCCATGTATTGGCCATCAATTGCCCGGGCGCCACTTGCGACAACGCAGCTCTCCTTAGTTTTGTGTGTGGCATGTGCAATAGCCGAGCGACCCACCAATACAAACAAAACATAAATTGTAACGAGCTTGTCAAGCGAAACCATCGACGAAGGTGACGTTAAATACCGACAGAGATGTTGACGCTGACGCCAACGCTGGCGGCGACGGCAACGGCGACAACGACAGCGTAGTCGACGTCATTGTATAATTGACTTCATGATGTCGTCCCGTCTTGCAGTTTATCACCGGGTTGTCTGTGATAGCGATAATGATAACGACATGCAGTTGACTGGTATAAGCGTAGCTAATAATGATGTAGCTATCCGTTAAGTGAAGGGAGGGGTGGGGGAATGGGGGGTTTGAGTGGAGAACTAAGCAAAACAGTCATCCATCAATTGAACTGTCAGCTGCTTGCTCGGGGACCACATGACGTATGCATAATAATTTTTAACTTGACTGCACAATATGCATGCGAGTGCTCTAATACTAATAATAATTGCAATTGCAATTGCAATTGAATTATATTTAAGTGCAATAATTTGGAATTGTCTAATTGCATTATCCTCAAACATGCAACTTGTATTGAAGAGATGTGGATGAACTAAACTTGTATTTGTGTTAGGATTAGAATTGAAATTACTTCAAGTGAAGCAAGCGTACAGTGTCTGATTATAAATATAAAAGGTGTTAAAAGCGAGCAGAACACGCTGAGAATAACATTAAATAATTTGGTGTGCCATGTACGAGTGTGTAAAGTGGCGTTGATTGCTGTCAGACGGCATTAGCACAAGTTGTCTTTTATTCCCACACAGCATATACGCATCCTCCATCCTCCATCCTCCTTCCCCGCATTGCCTACCTTATCTACCTTTTCAGCATAACGAATGGCATATTTTTTGCGTATTTCGTTAAGCATTAAAACATTTTTTACCGTTGAGCATAATTTTTGCACGCAAATATTTGTCAGACAGACACGCGCCAACCTGACAAACTTTTCTACAGACGCAAAGTTTGCAGTTGAATTGCCAAAGTTTATACACACACGCACACAAACACACACACACACGCAAACGCACATGCATGCTAGGATAATGCCACGCCCTTGGACACTATGGCAGTGGGCGCCCTGTCAGCACAAATCAAACATCCCGACTTTGTCGAGCCAGCTGAGAACTCTGTTTATATTTGCTATGCTTAAATTGATTACGATATTCTCTCAAGAGTTTATAATTATACACTTTCTTTCCGCAGAGTACATGCACTTTCTTACGCAGTTAAATATTAATGATATTTATATAATGTTAATGAAATTATTAACAATTTATTATAGTATTAACTTTAAACGGATAAAAAGCAGCAGAAATCCATTTAACATAAGAAAACATTATTAAATTAATTAAAATACTTATTGAAATTATGAATTATTTTATTACATATCTTGAAGATATGTTAATCCTTTTCGATAGAGCATCAATTGATTTTTATAGATCGCCTTTAAGTATGCTAAGTGCGGAAATTTAATCCGTTTACTTGGGGAAATTCTGTACTCGTGGATTGTGGATTTTTGGTTTTGTGGCTCAATCATTTTAATGGCAGTATCATGTTAGGCCTTGTTGAAAATGTATCTCCTAGACACAAACACATAGATAGATTCACACACTCTCATACATACACACACACCGGCAGACACACAATGACACAGAAAATGCTTTTGCTTTCACTAACGTAAATTTAATTTAAAGAAGCGAACATGTTTTTTCTTTTGCCATCAATGGATTAAAAATTGTACAAAAATGCAAATATTTGTATTTGTATCGAATATTTTTCCGGTTTTTCCTGTTTTTTATTATTTTATATATTATTTTTATTCTTCTTGTGTATGCTTTCATTTGGGTAAACTGAATGCTTTACGCTTTGTTAAATATATATTATTCACTTTGCTACAAAAGCAAATATAAATTGCATAATTTGAAATTATGTAAATTCTCACTTATTGTGTAAATACTTTAAGTGCTCAAAGTGTGCGATTAAAATGTTTAAATATTTATTTAAATTGCTCTTTCAACGAGTTAATAATTATCAGTCATGTCATTGTATCGAGTTCTATATTATTTTATTGAACAGTGAACTCGCCAATATTTTAATTGGTATTCGAATTTTCCCTCCCTCGTATTTTATGATTTACACAAAGAATTGTATTATGTATCTGTTTAAATTGGCTGCAGATCAAAATATCTCAAATATATCGAATTTTTTAAGATTGAGAAATAACGTTACGAATATGTGAATAACCCGCAAAGTTGCAGATACTTTCAAACATACATCAGCTAAAGATAAAGGGTTTCCTATGTATCTCGCATGGGAATGAAATGCGCAGAAGTGGAAAATCCATATATCATTTGTTGTGCATGTGGTGTGTGTGTGAGTGTGTGTGTGTGACAGGCGAAAGGCAGGCAAAGACATTCGATAATATTAACAAGCTCAAAAAACTATCAGGTGTGAAAGAGACACCAAACGCGATATAATAGTGTCAAGACGAGAGATGAGTTTTCATAGCCCAGCAGGAGAATCAGGCATGAAAACTGCACTTCCCTTCGCTGTAACTATATAAAACAGAATTAAATTAAAATAGTATTATTATGTTATTAAATCGATAAGTATATTGAATGTTAAACACACTGAAGATATAGGTTTCTGTATTCGTCTATACAAATAGAGATGGAAAAATTGTTAGCGTTTCATATGAAAAGAAAGGCATTGCATGAAAATTCTAAGAAAACATTGGCTCAACTATAGTTTAATATACTAAGGTTACATAATACTACAAGGCAATACTTCTAACTTGATTGGAATATATTCATATCATCTTGACATAATTTCCCGCTGTGACTTTACACAACAACAACACACACACACACACACACACATATACACAAACACAATCATGCATATGTGTTAACGTATGTTTAAGGATGTATTTTGTAGACGCTTCGTTGCCCGCTTTGTTTGCATTGACTGCCAATGACTGTGATCATTTATGTGCTCATGTATGCGTGAAACTCTGCCAAGATACGAGCCACGAATGACACACAACAATGGCAACAGAATAAGGATGATGGGGAGTCAGACCTGAATATATATGGAGTGGGAGTTTGAGTCTAAGGATAGCTGGCAAATTACAGTATCCCATGTCGCTGTCGATAGCAAAGATGCCACCAGCAGCAACACCAACAACACCAACAACACCAACAACACCAACAACAACAACAACAGCAGCAACATGTTGGTGTTGCATAGGCATATGAATATTCATGTGATACGTGTAAGCTTGCCCTGCTGATAAGGGGATTGTCTCAGAGGGAGCTAGAGCTTTGGCTGTGTTCTAAAGTCGGTTTTAATTGCGCTTAATTGAGTATCGATTGATTGTGTAACAAGTGTGTAAATTTGGCAATTAAATAACAAGCGACATCATTGCAACTGACGGGAGTAAATTGAGTGTATCCTCTTATAAGGATATAACAGCAAATTGAGAACTTTGTACTCTCAACTTTTCAAGTAAATATTTTCTCAATTTTCATTATGCTGGAATAATGCTAAAGTCAACTACTTCTGCCTTCCCCTCATGCTTAACCCCTGCAGTAGTAGTTTCTACCAAAGACAACAAGGAGTCTTAAAGTTGTCTACATAATGGTAACTGCATATGAGCGAGAGTTGGTTTATGATGGTGCTGTGGTGCTGTGGTGCGGTGGTGCTTTGTTGCGGTGGCGTTGCCCGTTGGCGGGCAAACATTGCAGCTTTTGGCTCCAATATTAATAAGTCATATGAAAACTTGAGCGACTCGTAATTAATTAAAAAAGTAGCTGCCCTCAACTTAAACAGCTGCTTTGGTTCAGGTTTTCTTAAGACCAAATCACGACAAGCTCAAATGAAAGCCAGGCATTAAAAGCTGAAGTGCAGTCTCTCTAGAATTCATATTACTTAACTTCATTAACTGTTCAGCTCCTGTTTGGCTGTTTATCTCCTTGACGTTCTACTCTTAAAGTGTGCGAACTACTGAGATTACTCCACGTGACAGACGGTGGTGCACCAAGTGGTTGCAATCTGCACTCTTGACGTGCACAACTGACAGCTGTCCTGTTTAGCCTCAGCTAAGAGTACACAAACTTTGTTAAAGTGTTGCAAACTCTGACTGCAAGTCAGATTTAAGAACAATGGATATAATTAAGGATACGCTAGCTAAAATTATATAATTAAACAATTTTGAAATAATAAAATAAATAAAAAAATACATATAAATTTGTAAATAATATAAATAAATTAAATATAACAAGAATGTATATACTTTATAGGGTCGGAGAAGCCTCATTCGACCTGTTACATACATTTGCACAAAAACAGGATATAAAATATATGTGTTAAAAATAATAAGAGTATACAATCAATAAAACATTAAAGTATAAAATAATACAATTATAACATAATGCAATTATTAAAATTAAAGTAATTAATAACTTATAATTGTAAATAATCATAATAGTTTGCCTAAATAATGATTCAGCTGTCAGATTGACTGAAGCTATGTTTTATTTATTATACCCTTACAGAGGGTATTATAATTTGATTCAGTAACGTGTAATGCCTTAGAATGATTTTTATTCACTCTATCTACTATAAGGTAAATAAGTCAAGATCTGCTTTATCAATTTAAGAAAATGTACCTTCAATCGGAAGTTTAATGTTCCACACACTTAAGATAAATTGACCTCAACCCCTTGATTCTACCAGTTCGTTCAGGAAGTTCGTGAACTTCCCGCATAATTGATTTTCGTATTCCAAGAAATTTCCTCCATAAACTGAGCTAAGCTGCTTTGCCGCGATAAACCTCAAATTGGCTTACAAAACGTAACAACACTGATAAATATATATTTACAAATACATAAATTCTACAAACTGATTGTTTTAAAGGCAACTCCACTTGGTGGGAAACAAGGCAGTCAATGTCAATAATACAAAATGTTTTTACTATTTAATTGCATTTTAAAACACAAATAACATTGTGTTCATTAAAATAGTTAACTCAACATCTGTAGACTATGGAAATGATTTAGTTGTAGGTATATGTAAGTTGAGTTGGCATTGAATATCATTATTGTCTGGCTGCTCGTTGGCGTCTAGACCAATTAATAATCTTTTTCGTGTCAAGTAGAATATTAGACAAAAGCGCCAAATACAACATGACAATAAACAAATG
This sequence comes from Drosophila funebris, assembly GCA_018901825.1. Taxonomy (NCBI): domain Eukaryota; kingdom Metazoa; phylum Arthropoda; class Insecta; order Diptera; family Drosophilidae; genus Drosophila; species Drosophila funebris. Next base: position 131,852 of record JAEIFK010000367.1, on the reverse strand, counting down.
CGCGGGCATTTGCTTAATGTTAAAGATAACATGAAATCCAGGACAGTAACAACAATAACAAAGTAAGTTTAAAAGTGTAGCATTCGAAAAAGGCAAAGCTCAATGCTTTCTGGGCTTTGTGTCTGGGTTCGGTCTGTGCAGCAAACTGAGATTAATACGCTGATTAAGGCCCAGTCAGTTTGCAGAGGAGTTTTAATTAGCGGACCAAGTAAATTGAGCTGTCAAGTGTGCAAATGAGGCCTTGAGACGGGTTCAGACATCGCCTTCGCGATTACTAGACTCATAGAAAGAGGTGGAGTGTTGGATTTGCACTGTTGCCAATTGATTTGAAACACATTCAAGTGGTCATAGTCTGGCAATTACTTAGGCCGACATAGAATTGCGTGTACCATGAACTTTAATGCCAAATAAAATGTTTCGAATTATATATATATTTATTTATACCCTGTACAGGGATATATTAAAGTTTGTATCAGTCAAAACATATAGAATATCTATGATAATACTATTCTTGATCAGAAACAACAGCGGAGTCGAATGATCTGTCTGTCTGTCCATATAGCATAAAGATCATTGCAGAAATAATAAGTAAGTTATTCAGAAAAGAATGAAGAAACAATAGATCAAGATTTTGAAATATTATATTTGGAATATATACAAATATATATATAATTGGGAATTTAGACATATATTTACAAATATATTCAATTTTATAATTACTAAAATAGTTAGTTATATTTTTATAGAGAACTCTACAGGGCATTAAGCTGTCGCGTGCGCTCGTTTATTTTGCTTTTGGTTAAACGCAACTCAATTAGCTGCCGTGTGACGCGGCTGGCATAGTAAACTTGTTACAACTGTGACTTCCACGCCCATTTGGGAACCACCCCAATGCCCAGCCTAGGCAGGCCCCGCAATATGCAAACATTACACGAAACGTTATTGGGCTTAAATGAATTTATCACGTGCCGAAATAAAGCGACAGGTTCCGCCCAGGTGGCGTAATTAATTGAATTTGAAAACAGCAGCGCCTAAAAGTTCTTCACACCGTAAATGGCAAAACTTAATTTGGAAAACGATGAAAACTGTTTGTAAAGTTTAAGCTATAAATACTCAAGTGTACTCGTAATACATACACATATGTATGTAGTCTTTGTTAACACTAAGTCAAGCTCCACATTGAAGCGTAGACATAATATCAACTTACACTTAATGTTGTCTACTTATCAGCGCCGCTTACAAATGCAGAACCTCTTGACAATCGGTCATTAACTGCTCGACTGTGGGCATAATGCACCCTCCCCATAAGCCCCCCCCCCTCCCACTACCACTCTCACTCCTCAACCCAAGAGCTGTCAAATGCAACGCATCGACAACAAAAGAAAACTGACAAAGGAAAGCGGAAAAAACGAGAAAATATACATTTAATGACCTGCTCAAATAATCCTTATTATTTTCCCCTCAAACGCGATTGTGAGTGGAAAAGCCTGTGAAAGCAGTGAAAGCAGTGAAAGTCGCGTAAGTGTGTCAACGAGCTGATGAAAAGTCTGTATGTAAACAAAATGGCAAATATATGAATATATGAATTTAATTGAATGAATCGATAAACAAAGAATTAAATTTGTATAAAAATTCTGGAGAAGACAATCATAGGAAACTTCTCTATTGTCAATATGATGCCTTTTATTTAAATATATATGATCTATATAAAGATCTATAACTGTTTTACAGACATTCTGCTTAGCTTCTTGACTTTAAATTCTCAATGCTTTTTCAAACCCCTACAAAATGTTTTACTACCAATTTCCATTAATTAACCAACTGTAGTAGGCCATTAGACGCAGCTGTTTATGACGATATTGTCACTCCGCCGCATTCACTTGGAAATTATGACTATTAGAATGTCCGGTGTGTTGGAATATCACAGACAATTAAAAAGTTGCTCCTACTGTTCACCTACGGAGCTAAGGGAAGGTTATAAAATGTAATGTGCTTAATTTTAGCATGTAACTTTTTTAATTGTTGTGCTAGCAGCTAATTTATGCATTAACATTACCTGCGCAAAAAGGTTACGGCATACTTTCAGGTGCCATTTAATTGCATTTGCCATTTTGAACATTTTGAACATTTTGAAATAGATGGCAAACTCACCTGCCATCAAACGGACTGTGGGTCGACACGGCTTAACTTTTGTGTAAGCCTCTTCAATTTTAATGAGTTGAAGTTGTTGCCACATTTCAGGGGTCGATTGCCTACCATGTCAGAGTTTTCAAAGCCATGACCACAAATTGGCTTGTGTGCCAACTGTTTGTGCTTTCTATTTGCCATGGTGTGATAGAGAGAGAATGGATAGGGGAAAGGGGAAAGGGAAAAGGTAAATGCCAAATAGTTTTACGTGTGTGTCTGCTCCCGAATCCTTTGACTCGCAGTCGAAACAACTATATTCATATGACAGCAGTATGAATACAATTGTTTCCAATGAGTTTTGATTTCATTTGTGCCAAATGTTATGGCATTCAAGTTTCGCCCAATGTTTGAGAAGCAATCAGAATATGAAAAGCCACACAGAATCCATGAGTCTGTTGATGCTGTTGCGTAATTCAATTGGATGGTTATGGCCAATAAGCATTTCTCTGTTTGCCTGTACTTTATTACTCATTCGTCTATTTATTTTCAATTTATATTTTCTAGTACTCAACTGCATTCATTGCACCCATTACAATTCCCATTCCCAAGTGAATTAGGCAAGTGAATTTTATAGTTTTTATACCCAGCAACTAGGCAAATTTAAACGGTTTACCCAACTATCTAATAGCTTTTGTCAATAAATCATTCACTTCAATTATGTTTCATAATTATAAGTAGATATAGATTGATAAATTGATATAATATAAGACTTCTCTTATGTTCCATGATTATATTTCCTACAATTAATAATTTTATAATCAGTGACCAATTGATTTAAATGGTATACTCGACAATATATCTATATGTTTAAGATATAAATTAACTGGAATAATATTAAACTGCAGTTCTTTTTAATGATTAATACTCAGAATAAACATATTTAGTTTGCTTTATAGTTTTTATACCCCTTTATACCCCCTACAAATATAACAACTTTTAATTAGACGTAGAAGTAATATCACATTTCAGTTGTTTTCTATGATCAATATTCATCATATAAGTAACTTATAGGGTATACCCAAATAACAGTAACTATAGATTAACTTAAATAATATTACCCTTTAGTTATCTTCCGTAATTTAAATTCAACATAATTAAATTGAATCAATTTAATGATTTTATACTCCTTGATTAAGTGATTTAAAGGGTATACTCAGTTATCCATAAGCTTTGAATGAACTAAATAAACCGCAATAATATTAAACTTCAGCTTTTTTATATGATCAATAGTGAAAATATTTAAATTTTGTCTGCTTAATAGGTTTTACACCCGTCTACTAGTTAAGTTAAAGGGTATATTTGTAACCAGTAATACATAAACTTTTAACTATAGATTAATATAATAATATTAAACTTTAGGTATCTACTGTAATTAATATTAATCAGTTTTATAAATTCTTTTCTTGCTATATAACTTTGGTACGGGTATTTATCAATCGCTCAATTGTTTGTTAATTATTGTATTTTGTGCATTGAGCTTTTGATTAGTTTTCTTTCTTACTTTTGGCTGTTCCAAAAAGTTAATGAGTTTTTGGATTCAAGAACAAAGCAACGCCCTAAGCGTCATTATTGCAGAAGTCAGAAGCTACAGATTTCTTGAGTTCCAGTTCGTATATATATATAAATATATATATATATACATATGTGTAAATATATTTACCATTTGACTAAACTGTAAATTCCCCAATGCCAAAGGCAACACTACACATTACTACACACACATTACTACACACACTACACTACGCACACAAACAACATTTAAAGTTCTCAAGCAACAATCAAATTCAGATTCGATGCCGAGATGAAGGGTATCCTATGTAATATATATTGTAGCATAGTTGGGCCTTCATTTCAGCAATTTTAATATTAAACGAATATATTGTATTTGACTTTGATTTCACTGGCCATTGTCCAACAATTTCTTTAGACTATTTGCTGCTCAAGTTTGCACTTCGCCACAGAGCAGAGACCAGAGACCAAGGAGAGAGAGAGAGAGAGAGGGACAGGCTAAGGCCTTGGCAAAATACAAAATTTATTGGAACTGTCTGGAGTTGAATCTGTTGCCTGGTTTCTGGCCTGTAACTTGCATTAACGTGTTAATAACACGAATTCAACTCATTTTCCTTTTGTCCATTTTGCTTCAACGCCTTTTGTCACCTCGCCTCTCACCTCTTGGCTTCATTTGTATTCAATTAGAGTCCCTCTCTCTCTCCTCTCTCTCCTCTCTCTCTCTCTCTCTCTCTCTCTCTCTCTCTCTTTGCCTCTTTCTTCGCCAATCAATTTCCCTAGAATTGTGGGCGTGAATGGGGGGGGGGCTGTCACCTTAATTATTATTTTGGTATTTCAAGTTACATTTAATTATGCAAAATATTTTCGCTGCTCATTTCAGCGTGTAGGCCCCCGAGTCGTGGAAGAGTCCTAAAGAGGAACCTTTTGTTCACCTACTCCACTGTGATTTGAGCTCAGCTGACTTTTTGTTGTGTGTGCTTGTCCCCTATTTAGTTGCCAGGACACGCCCCAAGTCACGCCCCTCCCCCTCCCTAGAGGTTCCTCACTCCGCCTCCATTATATGTAAACGTAGCCCTAAGTTGCTCTATAGTTTCTCAACCTCAACTTAGTTACAAGCCAGCAACAATCAGATACAAGAAAGCTATCTGAACAACTGGCAAACAACTGCCTGGAAATTCCTTCTATTTTCTTTGTTGTTATTCCTTGTGTTTTGTTATTGTTGTTGTTATTGTTTGCGCTCAGTGTTTACTTAGCGGCTTCTTTTGTGTAGGTTGTTTTAGTTGATTTTGTAAAAGGAATCGCCAACATTTTTGCAGCATTGCCTTTTGCCACTGATATTTGGCGTTCGTGCGTTTGTTTTGACCAACCATCCTCAGCCAAGTTGGCCAACAAAAACAACACAACACAACACAACACAACACAACACAACCCAAATAACCAACGAGGCGTCGCTTTAATTGAGTTCACAATACACTTTGTAACTGCTTTTCGCTGGTTTCCCCTGAACGATTAAATAAACATTTACACTCGATTTAAATGAACACACAGACCATAGTCGAACTAACTATACTGAAATTTGTCTATTTAAACAGACATTCCATTTGTACAGGCTACTTCAGTTATTTGTGGGTAACTTGATCTTGAAATGGTAAATAAATGGTTGAAATGGTTAGTAAACACTAACTGCAAACTTCTTCGATTTGCTCTCATTGTTCTCTAATGTTCTCTAATGCTAATATTATTGTGGGAATTGCCAGCTCCCCCTGCTGTGTCTTAAGCATAAGTAAATGTAGAAGTGCTTAGATTTGCATCGTAGTAGAGTAGTAGCTTAAGTTCTGTTAGTAGCCAACAACTTTGCTTACAGATTCCATAATATTTAGTTAATAATTCAAGGCTTCTTAGAATTTACTCTGCATGGCTTTTCTCTTTACTTTTCTCAGTCCTTTGCTACTCTAGCAAGTTTCAGTTTTAATTTGTAAGAATAAATGCTTTCATAGGAAGCCTCTTGAGTACAGCGGGCTCTGCAGTTAGCGCTGCTAACATCCTGCATCAATATGATTTTATATCTATATATAAGTATATGTATATGTATGTAAGCTAATCAATATCCTAAGCAACTGCTTTCCCCTTGGCATCTTAAGGTTTATTTCTAGCATTTGCCTAACTCTTTAACACACAGAAATGGCTTATTAATTATTTCGTTTCTTTATTAAGTATCCGCCTATAAACATTAACTGAATGTCTGTCGACCACTTTCAAACTTAAGTTAATTGTTTTCGCAACCATCTCCCAATATTTCCATTAACAATCTGCTTAAGCCAAAGATCAAAAGGAAACTTAAATTGCTTGAAACACTAGTGCCCAACCCATCTCATCCTATCTCATCTGATGCCTTCACTTGATATCGCATCGCATCGCATCGCATCGCATCTGATCTGATTTGTTGTTTGGCAAATTAACAGCATACATCATTGAACCAACAACAAACGCTATTTTCACCAGTTACTTTGCTTCCTGTTCTAGTTTCCCATTTCGACTTCCGACAGCTTATCTGGTAAGTCGTTCATATTACAAAGACTACGAAATGCTCTAAGAATAGAACTAGTTAAGTAATTTAAAGTGAGCAAAGTTCAACACAGTTGTAATACGACTAAATGGAAATGAAAAACAATTGCTGCATACTTTGGTGTGCAGTCAGTTGACTATAGAAGAAAATATGTAGAAAAACTAACAAAAATGTTAACAATATATATATCAGGCGGAATTATCACTTAGGGACTACCCCTCAACAGCCTCGAGCAACCAAAAACTCTTCATGATGTTGAGCAAAAACACAGGGAACTCGAATGTGTTCCCGCCTGGCAGACAGACTGGGTTTTCTATCTGTCAAAGTGGCTGGAAAAAAAGGCGGAAAGAATGTGTCAATAATGACTAATGGCCAGGCCGAAAGCAGACGAATCGAGACGTACAATGTTGGCTACGGCCACGGCCCATCCGTTTATTGTTTGGGGCATTTGGTAACCCGGTTTCGGCTTCGGTTTCGTCATTTGGCATTTATATTTATTTTTGCATATCTTCAGCATTTTTTATTATTTTTACATTCTTTTTTTTTGTTGCTAATCATGATGTTGAAATGATTGGGGCCTACGCTTTTTTATATCCTTCTTTTTCTTTGTATTTTTTTTCTCTCTCTTTTATGGATGAGTGCCAGTTGGTTTTCGCTTTTAATTCCATATTCTGGGGAAACTTTTTGGCTTCTCTTTGTGCTTTTTGGGGGATTTTAAATGAGGTACGCAAATGGAAACATTAAGAAAAAGTTTTGGCTTATATAACACACACGCACACACAGAGAGTGAAGAAATTGCTGAAGTTTTAATTAATTAAAGCTTGCTTTAATTCATTTACAAGCAAAATACAAAAAAAATGTCAAACTGTTGACGTAAGATCTTCATAAATTATTAAATTGCGTTCAACAATTTGAATCGCTTTTCAATCACTCTTGACATTCTTGGTCTAAAACGTTTCTCTCTCTCTCTCTCTCTCTCTTTTGAACTTCCGTGTAGAACTCTGAATCAATAAGTAATTTATAGCAATAACAAATACGCCTAATTATAAAGAACTTGACTTGAAAAGAAGCAAACCACTCAAATGTCACGAAACCCAAGCTTATTACAACAAACAGACTACATACTACATGTATAAGTACAATTCCCACTCTCCCACTTATTTCAAAGAAAACACGTGCCACACTTTCCGTTTGTAGCCCCAACGAACTGACAAATCTTTGTGATTTCGGCGACGGGGCACAATTATGGTCAGCAAATAAAATGCTCATCAGCTGGCATAAAAGCCACTCGGGCCAAGGAGCGACCAGACCAGAAGCTGCTGTTACATCTGGAGACCAGTATAAATAACTATGGCACACAAACAATGGCCAAAACACAAGAGGCAAAACAAACTTGAATTACACAGAATTACAAGATGGCTGAGAAGCTGGCTGAATGTTGTGGCCAAGGGCGGCGACTCCTCAATGTGGCCTGCAATTTTTTTGTGTCATTGTTGCGTATACGCCTAGGTGTGCGGCTGCACACCACATACACACATAGTCAGTGTCCGCGTGTGTGTGTGTGCTCTATGTAATTAATGTTTTCCTTTTGCCCCTGTTACTCGTTAGGCTCTTGCTGCTGGTCCTCATTGTGCTTGCTCGCCTGCTTCTGATTCAGCTTCTTCTTTCAGGCTGTGTGAGCGTAAAGTTTACGCAAACAGGAAATTGTTATTGCTTTGTCGCCTTTAAAAAACAACAAGAAACCACAAAAACACAGCTGTTAAGACTTACACATACCCTGTAAGCTGTATAAGAGTAACCTATTTTGATTCTTTTAATATTAATTAAAGAGGAAACTAATTGTAGCTACTGATAAACCAGCAACGCCTTGTGACGGCACTATGAATAAAATGTAACTAATTGTGTTAAAAATATGAATAATATATTTAATAAAACTCTTAATTGTTTATTTAAAATTGTAATTGTAATTGTGTCTGGCACAACAATTTATAAGTAACTCTTCTAGTGTTGAAGTAATATACCCCATCAGCATTTAACTAAAGAGTATAAGTACGCAAAGGACAGAGAAAAGAGAGAGAGAGAGAGAGGAAGAGAGAGAGAGCAGGAGTCTGTAGTGCCAACATGAGCTTGTGGCATATTAAAGAGCTGACCAAATTTGTAGCCTGTGTCAATGGGTCATTGACTTGCTGATGTTCCACTGTGTATATCAGAAATATATATATATATGTATATATATATATATATATAGAGTATATATGTACAGTATGTATAGCATTGTAGATGTGTGTATGCTGTATGAGGGCAATTAAGCTGCTATCTCAAAGCGAAGAAATCTAAGTCTCAGTCGCACGGCTTTTGTGGCTTACATAACGAACAACGCACAACTTAAAGATTGACGAATTTGGTCTTTAAGCTGTCGCAACACTCATGCTGCCAATTCTTTTTTTTTTCAATCAACCCAATTTGACAGGCATTATGTTGAGCTATGACCATTGCCTTGGGTGTGTCTAATTTACGCCCGGCAATTTGTGGAGCATTTCACGCACTTTGATGTAATTGATGACCACTGTGCCGCACAGTGTAAGTACAATGTGGGCGTGTGGCACTTGGCCATGCCCCAGAGTAAGTAATTTACTTGCAATGGCCACCAAGGGCCTTTTTTGTCGCTGTCGCTGTCGCTGTTGTTGTTGCTGTTGCTGTTGCTGTTATACTTTAGCCAGTTTTAGGTGCTGCCTAAAAGCCTGACGTGCACCATTTATATGGTCAACAACATATTTTAAGCATGTTTATGCTATAGAAATGAAACGATAACAGAACAGACAATGGGAATGGGTGTGAAAAGGGAGTAGGATAAAAAGAAAGAAAGTGATGGAAGAAGGCTCCCCCCTCAGAGCACAGCTGCAGCTGGCGTTTGGCTTTTGTTAACGGAAGTTGTCTGTTGTTGGCCAAAAGGTTCATTCACTTGGCCGTCAATTTTGATCGATTTGAGCTTGACCCTGGCATCTAACTTATTGATATTTGTTACCCCTTGTCCACTGCGAGTAAATATATACTAAATAAACGTTGACTGATTTGGGCCTACAACCACAAACAAGAACAAACTTAACTCTCTGATTACCACTGCATAAAATCAACAAATCAAAGTCAAACTATGCTTATTCCAAGCTCATCTAATCAGTCTCATTTTCATTCTCATGCTCCAAATGGCTTTTAGTTTGTGACGCCTTTGATTGGTGATGTGAAACCACAGAATATAGTAATCAATCATTGCCAATCATTGATGGTGCTGTTGTTTGTTGTTTAATCAGTTTACTATTTGAATGGATTCGTTCATTAAGAGGCTTATAAATTGATATCGATTTTAAATATGATTTCTATCATTGCACTTCCTGTTGCACAGTGTAAATCAATGAGCCAAATTTTATTGCCAGTTTACAGGCGAGAAAAAAGCAAACTAGCACGAACTAAACTCCAAAAATAGTTTATAAAATTCTGCAATTCGTATGGAAAAATGCAAACGCTCGAATAACCACACAATTTGCTGTGTGAAAAAAATTCAAAATATAAACCAGCTGGAAAATTACAATCGAGGAGCTAGACAGTATAAGACCCGGTATTTATATCTAAGCCCTAATATTATTATTATAACTTATTATAATATGTTTTAATAAAATTGAGTTAGTTTGAAAAAAATGGGATATTCACTTCACATCAAATAGTGTGTAATAAGCAATCGGAATCGACCAGGACTCGAAGAACCCAGGATCTCTTGAATGATGTGCCAACGCTCTAGCAATTGCGCTATTGCAAATGACATCAAGCTTTGACAAATGCAGAAAATATTCTCACCTCCATTTCAATGCAAGTTTCTCTTGTTTCAATGATTCTCTCTGAATATCATTCACTCTAACAAAACTTAGTTATTTCTTCTTATGCCATAAAGGCAAAATTAATAACATATATGTAAATAAAATAATAGTAAACAGTGAATTAATAATAAATTAAAAGATAACTGAACTCAAAAATAGTCAGCACCAAGATTTGCACTCGAGTACTCGCAGAATGTCTTGTTGTTGTTACATTTAATGCAATTAATTGCTGCTAAATCTGTGATAATTAGTTATCCTATTGTCTGCATTGTTTATGGTCCGATCTTGATGAAATTTTCACAAAGCGTCTGAGCATAAGCACACAAAATTCTAAAACAAACTTGATCTTCGAGCACGCTATATGAGTGTTGTCACCAAATTGGGTAACTATAGCTCTTATAGTCTCTGAGATATGGTGTTCATACGGACAGTTAGATGGACATGGCTATATCGTCTCGGCTGTTGATGCTGATCAAGAATATATATACTTTATAGGGTCGGAGATGTTACCTTCTGCCTGTTATATACATAGCACAAATGCATAAGCCCCTGTACCCTTTGGGTACCGGGTCTAGAAACAGAAAACAGAAAAAGAAGAACGCACACTGGGAAAACTTTCAATTTGCTTAGCCAAGTATCGAAATGGGTGGCAATCAGGCAGCAAAGCGATTTCAAAATAAAATATAATAAAACGTAAACCACAATAAGTAGTGCAATAGAGTTCGCAACTACAGGCGAAACCACAAGAACAAAAAAACAAAAGTAAAAAAATAGAAAAAAAAAAAAAACAAAAACTGTGCGAAAACTTTTCATTTTGGTGGCAAAATTTGAACAATTTTGGCGATGTGTGGTGTGTGTAAATGTGTGTGTTGAGAGCTATTTGCCAAGCAAAAGCAAAAGCTAGTGACAATTGGGAAATTATGGATTATGCAAAGTTATCAAAACGCTGACGATGTCTTGAGAGCTGCAGTAGTTCCTCTTCAGCTCCGAATGTGATACATAATGCATTTGGATAGAGTTGCATTCATCTTATCAGCATAAAGATTATACATTATACATTTGCAATGTTCGCTTTATTTTATGCACAAGTACTATTTATGAGCATAAATCGATGATTAATAATTTGGACGAATCATCATTTTCACAGAACTCAAAGCATAATATCCCTTCCACTCGTACCACCAAATGCTCTTCACATTTTCCTGAGACGAATTAAAGTACATGCCATTGAGGTTACTGCAAATAAAGATATTATTTAAATATATTTATGTATACTATATAAATATAATTGGGGGATACTATTGGGGGATTGTTCTACCTATTGCCATGAAAATTGTACCACCAACCACTTGAATAGTAGTTTGCACAATTGCCTTTCTCCCAACCATCGTTGTCCCGATCAAAGGTTGTGAATTTGTCGTGCAGATTGTAATCGAGGGCATTGCCAGCTGTGCCCGAATATTTTCCAAGTGACCTTAGCTTATATTCCTCCTTCTCGCTGCCAATTTGAAAACTGTCATAGCAGGCATGACGAAACTCGCCGCTGAAATCGACAAGCTCAATATAGAGTTCATAAGACAGAGTTGTGGTCATTCGATGTAGTTTCTCCAGCCCCAGAAAGAACTCTCCCTGCAGACTGCCAAAGCCATTACTGTAGTCAGACCAGTTTCTGTAAAAGTTTTCACTGCCACCGAAGCGACGTTGAACCACTGTCCATTGGCCATCGCAGAGTACCTCAAATTGACCAATCTTGGGTAGATTTACATAATTAATCACATCAGAGTTTTCCTTGTTAACACATTGTACTTGTTTAAGCTTCTCATCAACTTTGGCTTCAGGCGTTGCAATCGCGTTCTTATCAGCTGGACAAGTCTTTTGTTCCAATACTCCAATCATTCGAAAGATTTCTTTGATGTGCTCATTACACATTATCTCGATCTCCTTGTAAGAGGTTACATTGGATTGGAGCACTGCCAGCTCCTTATTTAGCTTCTCAATCTGTTCATCTTTATCATGGATTACATTGTCATAATTCTTAATCTTGTTCTTAGTTGCCGCATCATTCTCTAAGATAGGTTTCAGAAAACTAATGCAATATGCACGACAATGTATCTCCATTTCCGCAACTTCCTATGAAATTAGAAATTTACATTCGTTTAGATCATTGCAAATATTTCTTTAATTTACTTTACTCACATATGTGATGTTGTGGCCAGACTGCTGAACCGAAAGTGCTTTAAGAAAGGATAAAACTTGTAAATAAATCACGTACTTTATTCTCATATTGTTGCACGTTCTATGTTTGAAATCAAACTAAAGCTGAGGGGCATACAATGAACTAAGTAAACTAAATGCCTGGCTTTATCAAAAATGCATTTAAATATATACAATATATAGATATATAAATATACATGTTTATAATAAATGCATGTTGAGTCAGCGGTAATGCATTCCGCAATCGAGTCCCCTTTAATAATAATAATGTATATTCAAATAGAAGGAAAGTGAAGAATAGTTCGGGGAAGAACCCGATTAAAACATTCGCACAATTCACTTTAAGTGTACTTTATTCTAGGAACTCTGAAGGCCATTTCAAAAGTCCAGATTGTGATTAACATATTCACAGCTTGCAGATTATTTCAAAAGCAAAAACTCATATTAGACTATACTTTGGCCTGATTAGCATTTTCACGGATTTCAACGAGCCGTAACCTCTGAGTGTATACCACCAAATGCCTTTAACATTTCTCTCCCCACTTTGCAAGTATCTGCCATTGAGATTACTGGAAGTACATATAAATAATTGCACTTGTTATAGATGTATGTATATAGTATATTCTAGTATTGTTTTGCTCACCTATTTGCTTTTGAATTGTACCACCAACCACTTTCATAATAGCTGGCACAATTTCCATTGAACCAACCATCGTTGTCATTGTCGTAAGTTGAGAACTTGTCGTACAGATTGTATCTCAAGGCATCGCCAGCATTTCCACTGTAAGTGCCCAAACTCTTCAGCATATATTTCTCCTCTTCGCTGCCAACGTGAAAGTTATCGTATCGAGCATAATACAATCTATTCTCAAAGTCAACGAGCTCAATATACAGCTCATATGGCCGGGATATCGTCAGTCGATGAATATATTCAAGACCTAGAAAAAACTCGCCATCATAGTAACCAAAACCATAGCGATATGAATTCCAATCCCTAAAGAAGCCTAGACTTCCGTCCCATTGCCGCTGAATGGCAATCCAGCCCAATTGGGAGCCACAAGCAACGCAGAGTACATTAAAAGGTGAGATTCCAGGTACATTTATCAGGTGTACACTATCCCAGCTATCAAAGTCCAAGCAACTAGTGGCTTTATCTCTCTTCACACTCAGCAGATTCTTCAAGTTCCGAACTAAAGCTTCTAGATTCGCAATTTGAGCTTTCAATTGCTCTATGGCTGCTGTGTGCTCATCCAACAGAGCTTTCTCTGAGTGCATCTCGTTATTTGCACTAAGATCTGAATGCTCTAGGAGCTCAAGTACACTGTCATTGGATTTGCTGGCCACATTTATTGTCTTAATATTTTTATAGGTTGCGTTTAATGCGAGAGCTCCCAAAATACCCTGTAGATCGATTATTTTGATTATCTTCGTTTCGATTATATTGTCCAACTGTAAAATAATTTGTATTGTTTAACAATCATTCATAGAGAGTAATGCTGACTTCTGCTTACCGCCTTCTCTTCGTTTGTCGCTGCTGCAGCTACAGCAAAACATCTCAGAAATAGAATATATACAAAATATTTCATATTTGAAGTCATTTTCTCATGGATAATGATAACAATCTTTATCAGCCCTGCAATGCGAATGAGTTACAAAGTGAAACTAAACAGAAGCTGCAACTTGCCCGGTGTGTAAAGTTTTCACATCTCTCTCTCTCTCTCTCTCTCTCTCTCTCTCTCTCTCTCTCTCTCTCTCTTATCCACTTATCAATGCTGCCTTATCAGTTATTCATTCATCTTCATACTACTAAACAAATAACTAAATTACACTGACACAACATTCTTGAGAAATGAGATGTTCTCTTTGACGGTGCAAATAATCTGAAGCTTGGCAGAAGTTTATAGTGAATAGTTTCAGTCAAATCAAATGTCAAGGCAATTGTAAAAGACTTGAATAGATAAGAGACTTTTTTATATATAGATATATACATATGTATAGCCTGATTTTAAAACTTATTTATATTCTTTTATGGTTCGTCTTAATTTCTAGTTAGTGCAAATATTATGGCTGACAAAAAAACTAAGATAAGAATAGATTAATAAAGCTAAGAATTGAATATTTAGTTAATTTTCCCATAACAAACAATTGCATTTTTATAAAAAAAAATAAAAACAATTATTAAATGAATACACAGCAATTTGTTAATAACATGCTGCTTTAATTATTAATTTAATTCAAATGGAATTTAATTGGTTCCTTCTGTGGCCCTGTTCAATATTGAATTGAATTTCAATGTTTATTTAAATTGTTCAATTGGAAATTAGCACGTGAATTTTGCACCTGATCGTGTGGTTTATACTTTTATATAGCATTTAATTAATATTATGTACACCAATACAGTTATAGTGTACATCGATTGCTTTGTTTAAACTTGCAATTATATTTACATATACACATCGTATATGGATCGTAAGCCATTTGCCAGCATATTGAGGTGCTAATGTATTTATAAAGCGACTTTGTTGTATTTCCAGTTTGAAAATAGAAAAATTTGAAAATTGAAAACTGAAAATGAAATGAAATGAAATGAAATGAAATTGGTCTGGGGGCGCACGGGTCTTTAATCTGTTCATTTTCAATGCCCGATTTATGAAGTGCGAAGCATTAATTTGATTTCGCATGCACATCGAAGATACATACATACATATACCGCACATATATGTACGTAATTGGTTCAGCAATAAATTGGGTAGAAATATGAACAATTTACTATGCTTTGAAGTTGCAGACTGACTGAAAATTTATCTTTGAATATAGGGAAATGCACAAGGACAGACGCTTGAGAAAAGTGAACAGAGAAGAGAGAGACAAGAGGGGAAAGAGAGGACACGTAGCGTTTTCCTTAAAGGAATTTAATTAGTTTAACTAAAGCAGCAGGATTGTGTTAGAAATATTCAAGATACTTGAGAAGAGCCTCAAGCTGTTTTCATAACTCAACTGACAGCTGAGTTTTTTGCATCAATATGGCAATAAATTGGCCATATACTGTGTCCTTCCACTTGTCTGTATGAGAGTGTGTGTGTGTGTGTGCTGTATGCTCCTTACTGTGTCCGGTCTTCGGTCTCCGTCGCGTATCTTGGCGCACGTAGCGACTTTTAAGTGGTTTCTGTGCTTGCGCTTGACCTTAAACTTCATCTTCTGCTTCAGCTTCAGCTTCTGCTTTAGCATTAGCTTGGCAAAGGGGATTTGCATCTGCATCTGCAGTTGCATTTGCAATGAGCCATCTTCTACACAGCAGCCAGTCAAGCCCATTAAAATCCTGAGAGTGCTGTCACTTTTGACAACCTTGCGAGCAGCTGGTTGATGCCTTCACCTATTGTCGTTCCAGGCGGGGAAAAGGGGAAACAGAAGCATATGGACAAGTGCATCAGAATGCAGGCGGGAGCATCATAATTCCTTTGCCTGCCTGCTAATGAAATTCCAAATAATCAATATGCGAGTGCGCCTGACCTTCAGACAGAGCCAGAGCATGTGCTGACAAATAGCCAACAACACAGCAACAATTCAGACTCCCCCGCCTCTTTCCCATCCATTCCTTTCCCTCACTCTCTCTCTCTCTCTCTCTATCTATCTCGTAGCTTCTGCTTGTTGATGGCAATATGAAAAACATTTGGCCCTGGCAATCAACACAAAGCAAAAGAAAATGAAAAAGAAAAAGAAAAACTCGCGTGAGAACAGCAGACTGTCAGAGCAATTGTTGATTTGCTTTGTTTTTTTTTTTTTTTGCCGCATTTTGCAACACTTGGCAAGCTTAAGAATTTGCTGTGTGCTAACCCAGTCAAAGGCAAAGCATCAACCTCACTCCATTTCACACAAATTGAAGTCTATTTGTTGCTTTGAATACTCTTTTCGTGCCCAATGGCAATTCATTACATTTTTAAACACTTTACAACACTTGACATTCTTCACAACGAAAGAAACAACTTTAAGTCTATTGCATACTGAAGTGCTTTAAAGTACCCTGAACAATTCACCCCCCACAATCATTTCACTTCAACTGGAAGAAGACTCGGTCAAGAGTTCATATTGCACTCTCTACAGCTCCATTGTCCAGCTTTCACTGAAGGTTTGTTTTTGTTTAGTTTTCATTATATGAACGAGTACATTCTCTATGTGCTCTATTTCTTCTACTATTTTTTACTTCTTCCACTTTGCTTTCCACTTGTCAGTGTATTTATTTTTGTTTTGTAAAATGTTGGGAATTGTCTTTGGGGTAGTAGGTTGTTAGCATCTTGTGAAGTTCCGAATGGACATTACATCAAGCATAAAAATTGCTCATCTTGTTGACATTTGTTGTTGCTGTTGTTCCCATTTGCCAGTGGCCTTTGTAGTTTATTGTTTTGTTTTTCTCTCCATCACACTTTGCTTTTATTTTTCGTGCTCATTTTCACACTATCAAATGCAAGTTTTCCTTATATCTGTATCTGTATCTGTATCTGTATCTGTATCTGTATCTCGTCACGCCCGTTCAAATATACATTTGCAAGGCAAACAGAGAGGGAGATTGCGCTTTAGTCAGAGAACGAAAGATAAGCATAGCATCTAGGAAATTGCTGTAAATAAGTTGTTAATATTTCATGATATTCATTTTAAAGAAACACAATCAAATTCGATTTACGTTTTCTTTAATTTTATTTTTATATGAACTTAAATTCAACTTAATTTATTTATATTTCTTTAGTTTAAACTTGTTTTCTTGCCAATATTACACTTATATAGTTGAAAATATTTTTCGATTTTCCTGTAACTTGTATTCGGACTATTATTAAGAAGTTTGTAATGTTTATGTCTATTCGCATATTGATAAGCTAAGTTTACATTCAAAAATACACATAGCACATATAAATATATTCAAATGGCAACATTAAATTGTTTATAACTGTTTAAACTTGTTCATATTTATGTGTTGTCTGTTTTCATTTTATTATTGTAATACAGTTATAGCTTATTCATTTAAGTACTCTTAAGTTGTAGAAGGGGGTGGAGGGGGGGACATCTAAACTGGTTACATGCACACAGAGAAAGAGGATTTGTCCCAAAACTGGAAATAGTTTTATTTGTTTTTATTCAAGTATTTTAAAATGTTTCTTTTTTGTATTATTTTTATTTTTATTTTTAGTTTATGTAATTGGTAATCAAATACTTTCGATTATTTGCTTTATCAATATGTAATTGTATTTGAATGCTTACTCACTAATAAACAAATTGAATGAATATTTAAATGTATTTAAATATTATTGATAAATCGTTTGAATTATTTTCTTGTGGATTTCTTTCCTTTCTAGTTGTATAATCACATTGGAATTTAATTCGTAAATGTGAAGATTACTTGTTATTATTTTTTATAGTTTCATTTAGCGAAGTTTTGTTTTATTTCCATTGGAATTGTTTGACTTGGTTTTCGGGGTATTCGGGTTTATTTTTTCAATCTCAATCCTTTGGTGAGGGAATCCTAGAATCGTCGTTACATGTCAAAGTCTGTCTTAGATTAAATCTTTGGCTTAGCGCTCGTACATAATACTCTAAGATTATATCTTTGGTTCTATTCACCTATTCGTTACACACACACAGACACAACAGCATCAAAACGAACGGAAATACGAAGCACACACACACACACACACACACGCACACACATATCAAGAAATATCAATGCTCTACTTAAACCAAACACTCTGATGGCCTCATCAGCTCTGTGCTAATTTCCAGCTCCCCAGGATCAGTGTGCTCCGCCTGGACTCGCACTCATCTCCGCGCTATCAGCACAACAGTCTCGAGCGGCATGACTGGAGCCTGGTCTTATAAGTCCGTGTGAAGTACGGGCGGTTTACTGTTGTTGGTCTCGGCATTGACAACGACCAGGGCGGTGGCATTGGCTGTCATTTGAGTTGGCCCCTGGGTCATTGTCGTTGGCTGAATGGACGTAATGACATCTGTGCCAGCCGTGGTTGTTGTTGTGGTTGTGGTGGTCATGGCTGCATTGTTGTTCCTGCCAGTAGTGAGAGTCTTCTTATTCTTGTTCTTGCAGTTGCTACCAGTCGCATTGTTGGATCCAATTAAACGCTCCGATTGACGACCCTTTCCGAACTTGGGAAAGAAGCTGTTCTCCAGTTGCAGCTGGGCATTGACATCCTTGCGGGCCGCACAGGTGCAGGCCTTCATGAAGCTCTTCTTGAAGTTGTCGCTGAGGAAGGCATAAAGTATGGGATTCATGGCCGAGTTGGAGTAGGCAAGACAGCCGCAGGCAAGGAACACCACCACCTGCAACTTGGAGGCGCATCCCTCCGCCGAGTTAATCAATGCCACCTGCGACACCCAATGTGGCAACCAGCACAGAATGTACACAGTGATCACGGTGAGTACTAACTTGGTTACCTTGCGATGCGATCGCTTCTTCTCCTTGCTCTTGTGCTTGGGTCCCACAGTGTGCAGTTTGCGAATGACGAGACAGTAGAAGGTCAATATAAAGATCAATGGCGTGGCAAAGCCCAGCATCAGTGAGTACAGAATGAAGGCAGAGTCCGACTGGGTGTTGAACAACTCAGGCCACTCAATGTTGCAGGACATGTGACCTGGTTTGGTCTCAACAGAATTGGCAAACAAAATAACCGGCAGCATCAAGAGAACCGATGTCATCCAGGCCACCGCAGAGACCAACTTGGAGACGAAGGGAGTGCGATATCGAGGCGAGGATATCGGATGACAGACGGCAATATAACGATCTGCGGACATGATGAGCAGAAATATGGATGAGGTGAACTGCGTAACGGAGGTGCTCACCAAATATGCCTTACACATGTACGTGCCAAAAGCCCAATTCCCCGCCTGCATTGTGTAGATCACAAAGGGAATGCCAATCAAGAAGCATTCATCCGCTATTGCCAGATTGAGTATGTAAATGTTGGTCACCGTCTGCATCTTTGAGAAACGCAACACCACATAGATAACTAGGGTGTTGCCAAACAGACCCACAATGCAGACGAGAGCATAGAGTATCATTGTGATGAGCAACACTGCAAAGTTCCACTCATCCCCGCAACTCTTGTGGGCATAGGGTCCACTGCCATTGGGCAGTTTACCGGCAAAGCCCACAGGCAGCGTACCATTGAAATCCGGCGGAAATACGAAGCCGTCGCCGCCAACGTCGCTGTCAACGCCTCTGCCGTCATTTGCCAGATTCATATTCATATGCTTATAGTAGTCCGAGACTTCCAATACGGAACTGAAGCCAGTGTTGTCGATGTCATTGCTGGACATCCTGTCCTGTCCTGTTGTTCCAGTTGTTATAGTTGTTGCTGTGCCATTTGATGGCGTCGACGACGACGCCGATGCCGACTTCTCTGGCGACTGCTCTGTGGGCGTTATTAAGCTCGTTAGTGTCAGCGCTGTCAGCACAAATAACAGGATGCCACAGCCGCCATGGACATGGTCCATGTGGCAGCTGCGGTTAGTGGCACCATTTGGTTTCGAGTAGCCTTTCATGTTTGTTGTGCGGCTTGTTGTTGTTGCCCCTCTTGCTGTTCCGCCACTCGATGTTGTTCCTCTTGTTGCTGTTGTTGTAGTTGTAGTTGTTGCAGTTGTTGTTGTTGTTGTTGTTATGTTCGTTTGGCTAATTTTCAATCCCGGACTACGCCCATTTGTTGATGCCTGCTGCTAAAATTCAAATATTTTGATATAAATTCCCATACTTGATGCGTTTGCATGACAATGACACAGCTGCCTGACATCACATAATTCTTCCAGCTCTAAAATTATATAAAAGCGACAGAAAGGGCATTATTATTAGCATGTAACCACATAATAGTACTTATATTACACAACTAGTGGGGGGGGATAGTTTAACTAGGATGTGCTTCAGCAAAATGTTATTCAATATTAAGTGCAGAAAGCAAGTGTAATTTATCGTCGACAACCCACTCTATTAATATAACTAAGCCCTAGGCCTTTGCTTACCAATTACGAGCATTTCTCTTCACTTGAAATAGGCATGAAATCAGTGTATATTAGGTAGCATAGACGCCTATTATACCCTGTGTTTATAAAAATAATTTAAAAAGGTATTTATTATTTAGGTACAGCATTTTTTAAGTACCTAAAAATGAAACTTAAATAAAGCGCAGGTAAATGTACCTAAATGCGAGAGCGTTAAAAGAAAAATAACAACAACATATTGCTGATTGGTTGATAGAATTGGTAGTAGAAATAGTAGCAGTAGAAGTAGTAGTAAAAATTGTACCAACTAAAGTACCAACGAAGTACTAATACTAAATTTGGTACTAAAGTACCAAGTGTACAGAAAGAGAAAAATTTCCCAGCCTGCAGTACATGATGCATGCCACAGTAAAACGCAAAGATGAATTCTCAAAACAAATGCATATGGAAATATACGACTAAGTAAGTCTTTTGCAATTGAATATACAATTGCTTATACTATAACAGAGCAAGAGAGTCAATACAGCTGAACTCTCGCATCAGAGGAATCATGTAAAAGTCGCAATTAAGTGTAAGATCACAGATAAAACTGTAAGTAACAATAATGGAAATGAACGTAAATAAAAAGAGCGCCAAAACAAAGAGAACCAGAACGCTGATAAGCCAGATATCAAATAGAAGCAGAACGCACTGGCGAACAATGAGCAAGAAAATATAACAGAAGATCTGCCACTTAGCGAAAGACCATCTGTTGACGAAGAAGGTCCGAAAGCAAACAACAAAACAGAAAAAGGTTTACATTTGCAAAACTTGCGAGAAGAATATTCTTTCCAAGCCTTTAAGTATAAACCAAATCGGAATATATGTACATCGGCAGATTCATATTGGCGCTTGCTTTTAGCTGGACAATACCTGAAATAAAGAGAGGAGCTTATGTCCTTCTGGAGTCTAGAGGTACTGCATAAAATAATAAGCACAGGTGAACATTCCTTTTACCTGAGCAACAAATATAATAAGTACGCAGAAATAGAGTCTGCGAATCGTAATAAATTGGTGGTTGCAACACACCCTTCCCACAGTCTCAATCCGTAGATCACAATGCAAGACATGGAACCAGTTTGTTTCGTTTGCTTGAGCAAATCCGTGACCTTGGTGAATCTATTCACTGAGAGCCAGGTGTCTGCAAAAGAACCACAGTTGGTGGAGATAATAAACGAATGCTTTCACTTTAAAGTGAATGCAGATAATAAACACCTGAAAAACCTATGTGAATGCTGTGTCTCAGATGTACGAGCAGCTTATCGATTTAAGAGAAATTATGAGTACAATATAAAGATGAAAGAGAACGAAATTGACGACTTTATCGATAGTCTTGCAGCTGAAAATTGGGAACTTATCAGCAATGTTGTTAAGAAAGAGCAGGAAGATATTTCAGATGGGGAGTGCACCAAAGAGAACAAACTGCAAACTGAAACAGCTACAACTTTAAGGAGAGCGAAAACTGAGGATGAAGTTGCCACAGAACTCGGCAAAACTGTAAAGAAAAAGAAAACGCACACATGTATCTTTTGCGGCAAAGTATTCATTAGGCAGCCGCACTTGAGGATACACTTACGAGTTCATACCGGCGAGCGACCCTACAATTGTCCACACTGCACGAAATCCTTTACACAGACATCGAGTCTCAAATTACATCTACGTGTCCACACTGGAGAACGCGAATTCAAGTGTCCACATTGCCCAAAGGATTTCACCCGCAAACACAACCTGATGAATCATGTGGCTAAGCATACCTCTAGGAATGACCCTAAAACAAAACTTCGGCAAAAGAAAACCTCAAAGGAGTAAACTAAATCTTATGGGATTCAAAAAATAAAGTAACTAAATTCTGTTGTTATTAATTCATATTTGCAACTTAATGCATCAAAAATAGAACTATATTTAAGTGAAATAAAAATACATTAGATAACAAATTGTTTAAGTCAAATTTAAGTACATGAAATAAAAGATAAAAAACTTAACCAAAAGTATCTTTTCTATCTCTAAAGGGTATTTAATAGTCAGCCCTCTCGTCTGTTTTGTCTGTTTTCTTTCCTGCTGCAATTTGTTATCCTTAGCACATAAGTATTTACTATTTACTGCAACTATTGATATCTATCAGCCAGCAGTGAAATCAAAAACAACAACAACATTGACCTATAAGCAGCTTCTCTCCAACCTTGATGACAAACAATGCAATCAACTGGCAGAGTTAGTATACATACATATATTTTGTATGTACGTACATACATATGTGTACCTTCATTCATTATGCGAGAATACATTGCTGCTAGTTTTCTGGCAAATAAGAATGAATAAAGTATGATGTGTTTATTATTGGAAATACAAAATACAAATACAAATTGAAAAGCAATTAAGCTGCGACATAACAAACACAAAAAGCAACAATCAATGACATGGAAACGATCGATTGAAAATCAACCTTTTGTTTGAGAAACTTTGTTGACTCTGGTGATAGCTCAACCAATTTTACATAAATATTAGTCAACCCGGATTTAGGTACAAAATAAGAAAATGGATGACTTTACCTAAATAAGTACCTCTAATAAAGCACAGGTTTACTTTGAGGCTACATGTGCCTGAATACGGGTAGAAACCCTATCAAGATCATTAAGAGAAAGCCATAAATTTGTGACTGCCGCACTCCCTTAAGACAGTATTAAACGGGAAGCCGAACGAGTAACAACACATGAATCCGATTTGTCGCGTTTGCATGACCAGCTCGGGGGTCTTGGTGGATATATTCACCAAAGGGAGAGAATCATTTCCCAGCCTGGAGCACATGTTAAATGAGTGTGTCGATGTCAAAATAAAACGCAACGATAAATTCCCAAAGCAAATATGCAAAATTTGTATATCTGACGTGCATGCCGCATTTCGATTCAAGCGAAACTACGAATTGAGTGTTAAGCAATTGAATGAGAAATTGGATATAAAAGAGAACAAGAGATTAAATACAACCGATCTCTCCAACCAAGAGAACAATTTCGAAAATAGTCAAATAAAATGTGAGCCGAAGAAACAAAATGTAAGCAAAAGGAAGAGAGCGCTTGCTTCAACAAAAACACCACTTAAAGTCTTGACTGTGAAAGCGACGAATAAGAAGCCTAGAAAGCAAGAGAACGTAACCAAGGAGAACGTGAATGAAGAGCACCATAAAGAAGAGAGCAAGAACGAAGCTAAACCAGAATCAACAACTGTTATAAGCGACTGTGCGAATAATCAGCAAGAGAATGAACGAAAATATCTGCCGCTAAGCGAAACACCATCTGTTAGCGAAGAAGATCCGAAAACAAAAAACGAAAATATTTCGAAAAACTTGACAGCGAAATCGGGAAATGTTTATGTATGCGAAAAATGTGACAAGGTGTACAAATGGAAGTCACTGTGGTTGCAGCACGCGGCAGCTCATACGGGCGAACGTCCCTATCACTGTGAACATTGTTCCCGATCCTATGCGTATAAGTCGCATCTCAAAAGGCATGAAAAGATTCATTTCGTTGATCGCAAATCATTATAAAAACAACTCAAAATGAGTAGCAACTACTTTATAGATTAAATTTAATTAAATCATTCTTTTACAAATGTAAAATAAAGAAACTAAACAAAATTCTTGTTATGTTATTAATTCAAATTCTCCAAGAGGGAGTTTGTGTTTGGGCCACAAACTTAATTTGCCACGCGCCAGGGCCATAGAATTAATAGGTCATGGCAGCATGTGTTGGGGATAGGGGGATAAAGAGGAGACTACCGCTTACATAGCCAGCTGAGTTGCGCTCTAATGAATTAATTGTTGTAATACCCTTTAGATAAGCAACATGAGTTGCCAGAAATATGCTCGTATGTGGTCGTTCTTCTAACTGGGTCGACAGCTGCGATTAATGACATTTTGGCCAGCAATGAGAAATAGAAAGTCAAATAATGGCATAGGAAACTGCTCCCAATTAGGACTGCTCCCGGCTGCTAATCACACGTTGTGCAATTACTGGATGGTTAAAGCCACATCATAACTGCCATACGTTGGTCAACAAATCATTGCTAGGCTACCTATTCGGTTGCTCACCTTGATTAGCCGAGGAGATAATCAAGCCAGGGTGATAGCGCTAAAACCTAAAAGGACTTTCCATGACAGCCAGTTTCTGGCCAGTAAACCGAGTTAGCAATCAATTGCTATGCTTATTGCCATTGGCGCAGCCAATGCCGCAAAGGCAATAAAACGCATAACTGGCGTCTGAGCCAAGTCAAATGAAAGCTACTAAGGGAGACAGAGAGAGATAGAGAGTGGGAAAGCGTGAGAGCAACACAGTTATTAGAGCGGCTGAGAGAATGTAATGACAGCATATTGACCAGCTTGTGTGCTTCTAGACTTCTAATTGTATTGCGTGTGTGTGTGTGTGAGTGTGTGCACACACCTTAATAAGCCATTAGCAGTTTGACTTAGAGCTAACAAAGCTCTTCTCATCTGGCTACTAGGTAAATGTGAGTACATATTTGCAAAATATTCAATTATTGCAATTCACTCTAAAGTTAAGAGAATTTAAATTAATGATTAAATTATTGGTATTATAAGGAAAGATATATTAAAATTGAATCGTAAAAGTAATACATCAAGTATTATATATCGCTTCTTGATCTTTATATGCACTTATGTACATATTTCCTGCTTCTAAACACATTTCAAATCACCATTGAAACATACCTTCTAATTTGTTTATAGTATGTTATATGTATTTGTTTTGTTTGTTTGCTTTTGTTGAGCAGTATAACCAAGTTTCAGTTATATTATTAGTCAGACGAATATGCAATAAAACCAGATGTGTATTTCCTATGACGGATTGATTAGAACAATGAATTATAAAATAGTTCTTTGTCGAAAAACTTTTGATTTTGCAGATATTATAATAAAGCATATCTTGCTTTTATTGCTTAATTGAAATATAATTATTTAGCAGATAAATGATTATTTATTTTATTATATAAAAATATATTTTAAGCATATCGTGCTTATACTTTCAAATTAAAATAATATTGTTTAGCAGTCTTATTTATTTGACATAATTATAATTAAAGCATTAAAATATTATTAAATATTAATATATACAATATATAATATTATTTTTTTTTTTGACAAGAATATAAATTAAATCATAATAAAGCGTTCTAGAATATTAATAATATCTAAATGTTGTACAAATGATGGCAACAATGTAAACAATTTAATCTTTTATATTTATAGAAAATAAAACAACTCTGTTTGCCACCTGTGAGTGTTGAAATTCCAATTTAAAGTTCATTGATTCAATGTACAATTAGTCTCTATGTTGTTGTCATGTTGATTGTGTGCTGGCATTAGTTAGAATTCTGATTCGACGTGATTACGTTTCATAATAAGTTTAGCACTCTGTTTAATTAAAATTTAGTTTTGCATTTAGTTAGTTTGTTTGTTTGTTTGTTGGGCAACAGCAGCGTTTTGCAAAAACTGTCAGAGCAATGCCCTAAGCGGCTTATGTCAACTAATTTAATTGGTAAACTGACAAAAGTCACTCTCAGTCCCCAAAGGGTGTTTAGACTCGTAATGACACAGGGATTTGGCATTTTTGTTGTTGTTTGTTGTGCTATCTGAGTGTAGTTTCATTTGTGAATTGTCACCTCCCCCTCTAGGCTGATTAAACAATAATTATATTGATATCTTTTGTAAAATATAAACTGTTTAACGTTGCATTTAATAGATAAATATGTATAATCAGCATCATTATGAGATGCTCAACTAGCATGTTTTCACTCTGTGCAGCAAATTGTGGCATTTGAATAATTTGCCATTGTTTTGCAGGTTTAAACATTCCGCGCGGCGTTACAGACCAACCAAACGAACAACATGCAAATGAAAATGAATATTACAAAAAATCATCAAAAAAAAATTGCAAAAAAAAAAACAAACCCTAGAGTAAATAAGCCTTGAGGGCTGCGGCTAGTGGATGAATCCTTCTGCACTCAGACCACAATGGGAGAAGCCCAAATGGGAGCGCTCAGACAAGGCCAAGAGTTAGAGTATTTGTTGGCTCTTTAAATTCTAAACGCGCATGGCTGTGGTGTATCTCAAGTTGGCCTCGCCAAGGCCTGCGTCTAGACACTGATTCCAGTTGCGGCTCCGTGGCCCAAATTAATTTATTGTTTAAATGCTGGGCGGGGGCCGTGTCGGGGGCGTGTCATTGTGTGTGTGTGTTTTAGGCGTGACACGTCGTTGACGCTAACATTAAACGCTGTTGAAAGCGCGCGTGGCTCATCTTCTTTAATGGGTATTCATAGAGAGATAGCTTAAAGTGAACTCTGCTCTGTCTTCTCCACAATATACACTTATAAATATATATATATATATAGACTCGATACTTTTGTTGTTGCTGCTGTTGCTTTGACTGTTGTCTGTGGCTGCTAGTGTCATAAATCAAATTATATAGATAAAAAGTGCGCTCACCTCTGAAAACCATTGGTAGACAAGCGCCAAAAAAAAAGAATAAAAAAAGAAATAAAAAAATGGCAACTCTTAAACGTGCAACAAATTTTGTTTGTTATCGCGTGAATTGGTTTTTCTTAATTCTCTACACAAAATGTCTGCGAAATTGCAGCAATATTTTGTGACAGCCACAAAAACTTAAGCAAACATTGTCTAAAACTAAACTTTATCAACAAATTCAAAAGTATTTTGAATTATATTATCTTTATTAGAGTTAAGTCTTTTTGTAACGAATTTAAGCCATGATTTGCATTATTTTTAGTTTAATCTCGAAATAATATTCTGGAAAGCTGATCGCTTAATTTATATAAAATAGATTAAGCAGAAAGAAGAGTATCATCCGTACAATTGATGCATCTAATTTGACTAGTTGGCAAATGTTTAAAATGTCGTATTAATACTTGTAATACTTGAAATAAATTATATTTATATTTAATCTATATAAACTTTAAACTCATTATATAAATTTATATTTAAACTAAAAAATAATTTGTTATATTTTATGTGTTGTATATATTGAACTATCTTAAATTACAATTATTAAAATAAATATCTTAATTTTCAGTAAGGAATGAACTGTTAGCAACTTATCTAGAGATTTGTTTAACACACCCGAATGAAATTGAACGTAAGAAGAAGATAAAACTATATATATATATATAAATAAACAAACTAATAAATACTATATAAATCAAAATATATATATAAATAAATACACAAATAATTAAATATATAAATAAATTCATTAATAAATAAATATATAAATAAATAAATAGATCAGCAAATATAAGTAAACAAATTAATGAATAAAATAAATAGATAAATAAATATATAAATAAATACATAAATAAATACATATATAAATAAATAAATATATAAATACATTAATAAATAAGTTTATAAAAATATGGAATTAAACACGTTAAGTATAGAAAGGTCCATATCACTGTCCATCTTATTCAAGTGATTAGAAATGCCTCTCTTATAGAGTATTTGCTAAAGTCGAGTTTTCATATCGCTGTGTTTTTTTTTGTCGCTTAAAATTGTACACAAGTGAATACATTTATATTTATTTATTTTTTTGTATTTGTCGTATTTTTTCTGCGAACGTCGCCATCGTAACAGAACAACTTTGATAAGAGAACCAAATGGAGTGGGGAACACCTGGAATACCGCCAGAAGGAACGACACAGATATACATATGTATGTGTATATTTTAAATAAATATAGCGGGGGTGGTGGGGGGAGGGGTTGGTTCATTTGAATGTGGTTGTGTACGTAGGCCTGGATATGGATATGAATGAGTCCCGGAAAGCTTCGAGAGATGCCTGTAGCATTTGCCAGGCCATCTTACGGTTTGCATTTGTTGTTGTTGTTGTTATTGTTTCTGTTCATTTTACATAAGAATAATACATTTCATTTGAAGGACTCATGCATGAGTCCTTGGGCGGGGCAATTATGCCATTTTTGGAAATTTGCGTAAAATAATTTCACTTGCCACAACTGATGTGGGGCACTTGAAACAGTTTAAAGGGCGTTGAGATAAATTTTCTTAATATTTTGTGTGATTCTGTTTGTTCTTCTTTGCTTTGGGGAGTCTCTCAAAAAGCAGCTAATTCAAAATTCTAAAAAAACAACAACAACAACAAGAACAGCAAAATATGAGTTATAATATTTGAGGCCATAAAACGACAGCAAGAGCTGTGCAGTCCTTGGGGCTATGGAAGATGTAGATGCCACTGTCTCGGGGGGAGTACGCAGTAAATGGACTTTGGCTTGGCTAAGTGGGAGATTGATACTTTTGGCCGAGATTTGCATAACAAAGCATCAGGGATCGGGACGTCGAATTTATGTGCGCCTGACAGCATTAAAATTGGATAATGGAAATTGGATTCTAGACTAAAAGAAAAACGATAAAAACAATCTCTTTCTCTCTCTCTCTCTCTCTCTTTCTCTTTGTTGCTTTCCCTTGCTCTGTCTCTTTTCTAGACCAAAAGTAGAAAGCAACTTTCAAGTACTGAAGTACTTTCTGGCACTTGACTTGATTACCACATAAGGACACAGTCTACACGCGACAGTTGCCACACGCGCCGCATAAAAACACAAACACCTGTTGAGATTCATAGCAGGAGTTGGGGGACACCAACGTGCTGGGGCATGTGCTGTGGCATCGTTCGAATGTCGTCTTATTAATATTAATGGGCAAATGCCAAGCGGCAAGCGCCAAACGCTGACATCTCTCCTGCCAACACTGCCAACGTCATTACAACGTGCGAAAATAAATATTTAATTATTTATAAATCATGACCTGACCATAAAGATGCGTCCTCCTCCCTCAGCCACGCTATTGTTCTCATGGACGCATATTTTAGTTGTGGATCAATTTTGGATGACGACGGAAAATACATAAATTATATTGCCGAAATTCTCGGTAAACGTTGCTTGAATCCAAAATATAATTGCTGGAAAAGCGGAAAATGTTGAACTTAAGACGGTAATTAATTGATAAATTAGAAATATTCAACTGAGAAGGGAATAAACGGGGACATAAGCGACTTAAGAGTTGTTGTGGACAAACAACAAGACTACGAGATATTCTGTATATTCATATATTCACACAGCAAACAACTCGTTACACGCCTTCCACACTAGATGGCGCTAGTAGGGCTCCACGACTTGTTAAGCAATTTGTCGAATAACTTTAATAATTATCAGTCAAACTGTGTGTATAATTAGTTGGAAGGGAAGTATCATCTAAACTTGAACTGAATATGATATATTGAAACCAACTTTACAGACTACAGACTAGGCTATTGGAACTGCTGAAGAAGATAACCGCAATACTTAGGAGCATCTCAGATATCTACATCTGTCTGCCATATACATATGCACAACACTTAATATCATTTTTGTAGTACATTTTGCAATGGGAACAGGGTATTCAAATGTTATGAAATGCCTGTGCAAATGCAAATGCCTGAAGCGTAACAAAGTTAATGGCCTTCGGCTGGACTTACTGTTTAAATTACGACTCTATACGCTAAGCAGTAAAATATTTGACATATATTTATTGGATATCTCTTCTATGTGCCAACTGGGCAGTCAGCATCTTCATCACACTCAGAAAAAAAAACAGCAAATGATGGCGCGATAAATGGACGCTGTCCGCATAAATCGCATCACTACGCAAAATATACAACCAGTTGAAGGACAGAAGAATCGTAAAAGCCACGGAAAATGGCAGTGAAATGGTTGGGAAATGGCTGGGAAATGGAAAATATAGGCAGTCGACAGTCGACAGTCGACAGTCGGCAGATATGCATCTGCATATCATTGAAATTGTGACACAGAAATATTGTAACTTTTTCGAACATGCGAAACGTGCCCAAATGTTATCAACTACTAACTTGGCCAATTTACGAGCATTCATAGTGCCACATGAAGCATAAGTGAAACATGAGCCATGTTGACAATAAAATTGATAGGCTTGTCTCATAAATAGGGCTATGAAACATGGCCTATAAGCCATGCAAGGGCTTAAACCAGGCTTACAAATCAATATGGAACTTTTATGTTATCTGTGTCGCCTGCTCTGATAATGTTATTAGTTTCTCTCTCGCTGATATTGAGATATGAGATATGAGGTAATCGTGCTTATGTACTTAATATACTCCTAACTTTTATCGCCATGGTTGAACATTCTCATCTTCTCCTTCTTCTTTGCTTGACAAATAACTTTCATCTTGAATATCTTCTGGCGAAGAAGTTTATTCTATTTTCGCGTCAGTCGCGTCGCATCGCGTTGAAACTTGCAACTTTTCAATTAGTCAGACGACTGAGCAATTAAATTTACTCAGACTACGCTTTTTGCTTTCATTTAGCATTTTTATGCTTCTGGTTCTTTGCCTCGGAAAATCTCATTCACATCCTTCTTCAATGCCGCCAACTTCCCCAGACATTTATCTTACTCCAATGTCCCCCTCGTCTCTATCACTTGTCCCCTGCCCTTGTCCGGCCCGGGCCGATGACTCTCCATACGGTTATTTGTTCTTGCCACGCTGCCACGGCAATAAAAAGTAAAGCCTTGCAACAAAGACGTGTGGCAAGAGGCAAACTCAATGACTAACTTGTCGTAATTCACTTTGAAGGCAAGTTTTGCCATCGATAAATTTTCTACGAGCCAAGCACTTGTTGCATTTGGCGATGCTGGGCCTGTTGGACTATCTACATCGTTCAGTGGTGCTGTGGTGCAGTGGTGTTGGCTAGTTGACTGGACACAACTTTGCCCCAAAGCAAAGTGTCAATGTAAATCACTCGCCATTCACATCGATGAACACTTTCACAAGCTCAACTTGAACTTCTTTCTTCAAGTAGGTTGACAGAAGACAGAGCGAGAGAGACAGAGCGGAGAGAGAGAGAGAGAGAGAGAGAGAGAGAGAGAGAGAGAGAGACAGCGAGAGAGAGAGAGAGAGAGACAGCGAGAGAGAGAGAGAGAGACAGCGAGAGAGAGAGAGAGATAGTATTGTTTCATGAAGTTACATTTCCTTTGTTATACGTTTGATTAATTTATGTTTAAAGTAGAGATTTACTTTCAATTCCGAAAAGACGTTCAAATATTTATGTTCTTTAGTTATGTTCCTCCACTGCGACTTTTCCTTGGAAGAAACGATTAAGAGAGAAGGTACAGCAAAGTATTTCACTGAGTGAAATATCTAATGTAATAGTAAACTATCTATCTATCTAAAGACAATTGAGACATAAAGACAATTCCCATCTACATCTCTCATCTAATTCATGTTGAAAGTACAGCTTAATTATCTCTCAGCTCAGAACTCTACTCTGGACTCTATTTAGCTGTTTTAGGTTTATTAGGTTAATTTTCGGAGAACCCACATGACATGTCATGACCATGACGTGGCAGCTGTTGCCACATCAGACACATTGTGAGTGATGGAAATGTGGGGCACGTCCCAAGCACAAACCACCAAAATGTTGACTCTGAAAATAATTGAAATATCGACAGTAGCTGCTAAGTGAATCACTTTGAATGTTGTCGCAACTGTTTCCAATTTTTAGAAACTGAAATTGAAACTGCTCTACAGTATTCAGTCAAATAGCCAAGTTAAGGCCTTGAAATTCGAGTGAGCAGATGCCAATTGCATTGCTCTTCATGCAGTTGGCCATTTTGTAATGAAACTTTCAGAAAAACTGGACTCGATGTGGACACAGACGTGGACAGACTGAGAGACTCTTTTGGCGAACGGACGATGACTTTGGCCAAAAGGGTTTATTTCTATACCGAATTAAGCAATTTGCAGTATTGCCCCAAAGAGGAAGAGTCTGTTCTTTGTCGTGTTGTGAGAAATCACTGAATAATGCTAATTAAACTCAAGTTGAACTGAAAAGTTGACTGACATTTGAGTTGTCTAGGATATTTGGTGTACATTTTAAAATTCCCTTCAATAATTAGAGTTTTAATTTTGGTTTCTTAGCCCTTTTTCTGCGGCCTTAAACCACTTAACCCTTCCGTTTTAAGCACTTTTCGGCTACAATTTCAATTAAAATCCGTGGGGTTTGACTAAAGATTGAAGGGTATTTCCCCAGCCACTTGATAATGTACATAGCCAACTTTCGAGTGGGCCCAAATGGGAAATTGTTAATCAAATACAAAAAGAGCAGTTGCTGAAGTGTAGATAAAGATTGAAATAAGAGTAAAACAACACGGAAAAGATAAATGGAAATGAGCTCCTTTCCCCTTTTCCACCTTTCCTCTTTGCCACGCTTCGCCTTTTCGTTTGAATTGCAAACTTTGTTGCCATCCACGAAACTAGTTGGCAGGCCTCCTTCACGCCAAGTTGGCCTGCCTTGTCGAAGATTGTTACAGTTTTCAAGGAGAAGCGCTGAATGAGCATTGTGCGCATAAATTAGTTCTCAATTTCGTCGATTTCCCGTTGACGGCCTCTTACCAAGAATTACCTTCATTGTGCGATGTCTTTGTTGCGGCCTTGCCAACTTTTATTAAAAAGTTTCCTTTATAGTTTAGATTGTGAAATATATATTTAAAATTGTTTTAAAATACGTATAGTATATGTAGATCAAACACTTAGACATTGTGCACTCCCAATTGACAGAATGACTCAAGGTTTTTATTGAAAATAATACAATAATAGTTTAGGCCAATACTCTGCGTGTGTGTGAGCATGTGTGTGGGTGTGTGTGTGTGTGTTTATGTATGCGTGCTGCTGATAAAAAGGCCGATTTAATTACATTTTATCGACTTTGCCGCTACCAGGCGAGTGTCGCCTATCGGGGTTTAGAAGGCCGTCGACTGCACGTCATCATTATAAGCTTTTATCAGACATTAGGCCATATTATGCCCTCATTCACACACATACATAAATATACATAGAGACTTGTGCCTGTGTGTTGTTGTTATTGAATTACTCAGACACACAATAGAGTAAGTATTTATCGTCGATCTATATCGATCTGATAACTCGTCAAAAAGTATAAACTCTTAGCTGTCACTACAATTAGTTATAAAATACTTTTAACTTGCAATTAACTTATTTCCATTTATTTGCAATTATCAATTATGTGATAATTGTTTGTAGAGTATTTAAGTTCTTTCCACTGGGGAAAATATGAATTTCTTTGTAGTTGACGTTGGGAATTTGCTGTTATGGGTGATAAGCACGCAATTGCGCACACACACTCACAAGCAAGGCGAGTGCACACACACACACACACACACAGAGGCAGAGTGCCAACCACAACTACAAACACATTATGTAATTACATTTAATTATCAGCATTGAGTTTGCGGTTGGGCTTTGCGTCTGGCAAACCCCAGGCAATTTCTCCATTTCTATTTTTCTCTTATTTACTATTTCCACCTCTCTATCTATCTCTTTCTCTCGCTGCCTCTTTCGTACTCTCTAACTGCTGTTTATTAATTTAACTTGTCTTTTATGTTTCGATGCCCCATTGTGGCTTTGCCTTCTAAACACTTTGGCAGTCCTCTGCCCCGAAATGTATGCTGCGTTTTCATTCGGCAGCTGCCAAAGCGAACGGAAGGGTCTCTTTTCTACACAGTTTTCCTTTCCCTCTTTTCTTACTCTTTTTTCACTTTTGACAAATTTCTACATACGCAAACTGACAAAATGCTTGCGTTATACGGGATATGAGTTTCCTGACGGGTTCCAAATGCATTGAATAAACGACTTGGCACTGCCAACGAGGCAATTCAGCTTTCACACAAAAGTGTGTCCTTGAGCTGGCTGCCATGCTCCTTAGCTGGTTTCGCAAGCGTTGTTGCTTCACTTTGCTGCACACTTCTAATAATCGATTATCATAATTTTATTATCTACTTTAAGTTTGGCGTTTTTATTTAACTTTAGAATTGGAAATTTTAGGAAAAACTTGATTAACATAAAATTTAAATATTGAAGTGAATAAGAATTATCTTTTCGGTTAGTAAATATAATTAAATAAAAATATAGTTAATAAAAAGAAAATTAAAATTAAAGTCGGGTTTGAACTTAGTGAATTAGTTGAATAATTCGATATAAAAGAACAGGAGAAAAGCCATTATCTCTCACTCTCTCGCTCTAGGTAAAAAATGTTCCAAGCAGAACTTTGTAAGTCAAAAACAGAACACACAATAAGTATCTCACCGGTCTAAGGAAGCAGACTCCGTTATTTTATGCAATTCTCAAAACAAGAACAACAACACACAAATAATTCTCACCAATGCATGACGGGCTCAACTGCACGCATTCTTCGAGCATGCAACAACAAAACATATGAAACTGTTGTTGCTGAGCTCGAAGCATAAGCAAAGCAGAGTGAAGATAAGAAAATAAGTGTTCAAAATTGTTATTGTATTAGTCGTTGGCTTTCGACTACTGTTCACAGCAATTACAAAAACAATTATTTTAACCAGATTTCGGAAAAAAAGTAACAACTTTTTTAATGATCGCATCAATTGCATAAGCAGAAAGGACACTAAACACAATAATTGTAATTGTGCCAAAAAATAGTATTTTTTGGATCAAATTGGTCTAAAGTACCAACGATCGAAAAAAAGTAACTCATTGGAAACATTAGTAACCGAATATGGCAACCCTGGTTGTAATTCAGACTTATTCATATTCTCCCCTTATTGTAGAAAAGAAAGGACGCATTTCTCTGTTAAGTAATATTATGAATAGTTTTAAAATCTATAGAAAATACTTTTGCTTTTGTCTCATAGTCGTGGCAACCTTATTAGCTTACAGGGATTTAATATCTTGTTTACCTCGCAATTAAAAAAAAGAATTCGCAAAGTATGAATAAATTGAGTACGCTTTCAGACTCTCTCAATGGGCATTGAATTACAAAGGCAAACAAAGATCCTTGAAGGGAAGCAGAGTGTGTGTTTAAGGTTTTTGTCTTGCAAGTTTTCCCCCTTCCACGCCTTATAAGCTATATAAATTTCCGGCAGTTTCATTTTACCGCTTCGCATAAATTTGACACTTTTTTTGTGAGTTTGGGTAAAAGTGTTCTGTGTTCTTTATTTTTTCTTCATACACTCTGCAGATGAGTTCATGTTAAAGCAGATTTATTGTATTGTGGATATAATAAATATTTACCTCTAACTCTCTATCACTCTCACTCCTTCTGTCTGTCTTTGTTCTCTGTCGCTTGGGGATCCAACAAGATATTTGCTTTGTTTTCGCTTATAAATATTTTAGATTTGTATGTTTTACTTTTTGTATTTGCCTCAAGCAAAACTGAACTGAGTTGCTTAAAATTTAAAAATTGTTTCCTAAATCAAATAACGTTGATGTGTGTGGATTTTAGAAGCTCATTTCAAGTGAGTTGTTGATACCTTTTTTTTAGCATTAGCATTAGCATTTATCTTGTTGTCACTCGACAGTTCTGGGGAATTTCACATGCCACAAAAAACGGCCTTAGTAATTTTCCCACAATTTCCACATCATTTGATCTTCTATTATTTATTTGTTATGATTACGCGCACACATCATATATAATTTTTCCACTGATTGTTATTCGTTTCCTTTGACTCACAAAATTTTCTAACTTTGCGCGTCAGTTTTGAACTATGTTTTTGGAATCACTTCGGCCAAGCGTCGTCTTTACACACGTCCGCTTCGGTTTGTTGACAGGCAACGACTGAAGCCGCTAAAGAAGCCGCTGGCATTAACATCATCTATGTGTAAGAGCTGTGCTGTTGTTGTTCAATGATAATGATGATAATGTTAATGATGATGCTCTGCCAGGCCCACGCCAAACAGCTGTTCGGCATGTGTTTGCATGTGTGTTTGCGTGTGCGTCGCTGCTTGCAGAGCAACTGCCGAGTGCGTTAGAGAGAGTGAGCAGCAAGCGAGCATGATATCGTCTCTCTGTTACGAAACCCCGAAGTTCCATCCTTTCGGAGTCGACTTCCAATGCTGTTAAACGTACACTTTTAACAGCGAGTGCCTCAGACAAAGCATGCGGGTGGCCCCTAGAGCATTAACAGGCTTCTGTTAATGATGCTGTTAATGCTTGCATTGAAATTGTTGTCTATTTTGGAGGCGCGTATTTATTATTTAATATTATTGAAATTGTTTTTTAATGCCAAATTGGCAATTAGCAATTGCTTTGTGAACTGTTTCTGATGTTCGCCGCTGTTCGCTTTTATGTCTGCTGCGCATTTGTTTATAAACAAATGATGCGATTTTTTGGTTCGTTTGTTAGACTCTTTTGTCTGTTCATTGTTTATGGGCGCAGTATTTGCATCTTCTGCGAATAGAAATACGCGGCCACAACAAAAGCAATCAAAAGCAATTATTGATAATAAATCAGCCATCGATTTATGAATGTGTCAATGGATTCTTAAATACATTTGTGACGTCAAAACGAAGAGTGTGCTCCAACTCAAATGCCCAGGTGTCTGTATATGTGTGGGTGTTTGTATGTGTGCGTATATGTTTGGGTGTTTGTATGTGTGTGTGTGTGTTAGCTATGTAAATAAATAATTAGCCATAAGCCAATTCGGCGGCGTATGCTTAATATTATTATTGGCAATGCAATGATGAGTGGATCTCGTAATTTGATGGCGCAGTAGGGAAATTTAATTAGTCTCTTCATTAAATAATTGAATTCCCTTTTTCTATAAATAAATTATTGCAAATATAAATAAAGGCTTCACTTTGCCCTGACCCTATTAATTCCAACGAAGCCGCAGAAATATTTCCCTGTTTATTAATGCTGTTAATTTTTAAAGCCACTTTGGCTTTTCTTTTCCATTAATTTTCTGTTTTCTTTTTTTCGTTCTTTTTTTTGTTGTTTAATTTTATTTAAGCGCAGTTAACATTTTTAAGCGCATTGTGAGGTTGTTGGCTGCGAAAGGCAGGAAAAGGAAACTGCATTAAAAAACAGCAGGCAGCAAGCAGCCAGCATTGCACACTTACATACGGACATCCTATGGAGTTGGCAACGAATTGTTAATACTCTTTATCTTCGAATTGTCAAGAAAATTAAATAATAATCTCATCTCAGCTGCAATTTTCATAAGTTAACTTTTGCAATATTAAAAAGAATCTTTAAGCAATTATAAAACTATTTCCTTTCTGGGAAGTCATTTGATTAGTCGACTATTGAATAATATCAATTTATTTTTAAGCAATTACGAAACTATCGTATTTTTCAGTCTATTCTCTTAGTCGACTTTTGAATAATTTGAATATATTGGCAGGGTATTTTCACAGTCGTGTTGGCTCTACTTTTGTGCCTCTCTCGGCCTTGTTTTTATTTGCAATATTTACAGCACAATAAACTGTGTAAACTGTGACTGTTGTACATGTTGCTTGGTCTCGACTACAAACAGGACATGGCCCTATCACAGTGCCTTCTGCCAGTGTCCTGACACCGCACTTGACGCCTTCTCCCACAGGCGGCATATGGCTGAGTGTTGAGTGGCAAAAGAGCGAGGACTCTCTTAATAAAAAGTAAATTAGCTGAAGCACATTAAGTTGATGCGTTAAAAAGTTGGAGCATCCCAACATATCGCACATGCTGCTTCCTCTCTTTCACACATTCTCTATCTCTATGTCTCTCTCTCTCTCTCTCTCTCTCTCTCTCTCTCTCTCCGTAAATTAATAGTTTATTAGGGCAGCAGAAACAAGTGGAACGAGGCAAAGAATCCGTGTATATCAATTTGGCAGCAATTTTATGGCAAGCCATCAAATTTAAAAGCCAAAGTCCCTGATTGCTCATACAAAACAGGCAAAGTGCTGTCATAAATGACCAAATGACCAAATGCAGTAACAAACAAGGTTAGTATCTTCTAAAAGCAAGAAGAAGAGCTTACATATATGTGCATAAATTTAGTTGAATTTCTGTCAAGAGCCTCCTAACTTTTTCAGCTCATTAGCAGCTTTGCTTCATCGGGTTTTAAGTGTAATTTCCTTGCTTACTTCCTGTCATTTGCTGGTCATTTTCATTTTCATTTTAATTTTCAATTTCATTTTCCTTTACATTTTCATTTACATTTACGTGTCAAATTTACACATTCAATACCTTGGTCTTTGACATCTTTAGGGTTTCCCTTGTATGAATTGCTTGGTTCATTAATTCATTTTAAATTACACGACATTTTGTTTCATGTACGCTGAATGCAAATTACAAGCGGCATATGCCACAGCCCCCACCCTCGACAACAACAACAACAACAACAACAACACTGCAACTTTGTGCAAAATCAGGCGATGAAATGTGTTTTAAATGACTTCCGTCGTTGATTTTTTTCTCTCTCATGTTTTTTGCGCTTTTATTTTTTTTTGTTAATATTTTTCTTTTTGTTTGCTTTTGCTTTTGCTGTTGCTGTTGCGCTTTGATTCAGCATTTATCAGCAAGCCGTCGTGGCCAGAAGGCGTGGCATTGACGTTGCCATTAACTATGCAAATTTGCAGCCTTATTAAATGTAATTTAAATTATAATTCGAACATTAAACGCAACAACGTGCTAATTAACATTTAATTACAAGACATCAACATTACAGCAGGTTACATAAATGCTTGAATGCAACTTAATTCTTTATTTTACCCTCCTTTTCTATCGCTCCTTGCCCTTTCCTTCTCTTCCCTTCCCTTTCACTGAGACTTATGCTGCGACATTAAATTGAAATTAAAACATTTATGAATTAGTAGTTTTCTAGTGAGTATTTCTCTTTCTCTCGTTCTCGTTCTCATTCTCCCTCTCTCTCTCGCTTTTTTCCTTTCAATTTCTGCTTAGCCCATTTGCATAGTGTTTTTGTTAGCTAAATTCCACTCAAGCAGCATTCGACGAGTTGTTTGCTTTATGAGCAAATCTCTGAAAGAAATCACGTAATACATTTGCATATTTATGACGGGGAGGAAAGGACGACAAGGGGCAAATCTCAAGTGGTGTATAAGCAGCAAATGATGCCAACACGTGTTTAAACAGGAAGAGTCTTCGCTATGCTCTGATGCGTACAAGAGTAACGAGCAACGAACGACGAGTGACGAGTGTCGAGTGGAGAGTGTAGAGTGGAAAGCAACGAGTAGGAGAATGAGAAATGAGAACGAGTGAGAATATTGACGAGCTGCTGTCTAGTTGTGTCTCTGGGGATACGTGGCATGTGGAGGGAATTGCGAATTGAGCTAGATATTTCAAGCATTTGACACTGGCAAATTGACGCATTTAAATGTTCATTTTTATGGTTCAGCATTCATTCCCAATTCGATCTCAATGACCCACATTTAAAATGCTAGAACACCCCCACCCACACACACCCACACACATATATATCTATGCTGTGCCACTAACAAGTCAAAGCGAGCCAATGTACAATTAACCCAATTGCAAAGCGTTGTCAACACACGCCGCAAGTACAGCGGGCAATACACTGCGTATACGTAATGTTACACTTGGCCGCAGAAGATGGAGAAAGGGGTGACCGGGGGAGCCAAAGAATGTAGCGTGTCTATGTAATTGAGTGTGTGTAACATTTCCTGCTTTTGTTAAACAATTTCCGCTAGCATGCGTTTCTGTTAGCCAAGCCAAGCATTAAGTTTAGCAGTACGAACAGGTTTTCCTTATTGTCCCCCCGCTACTGCGTTTCCCATAGTTTCCTTCTGCTCTCCTACGCTTGAACTAACTCTGAGACTGACTTGGGCATTCGCTACGTTAGCCATTTCTTGACTGGCAAACCCCTTTGAAGTTTGCCCCCCACTTGCACATCATTTGCATAACTGCACACAAAGCAAGGGAATGAGAGAGGGGGGGAGAGAGAGAGAGAGACAGTGGAATGAGAAAAGAATGAGACGAGGGAAGAAGAATAGTAAGTCCCCCCACCCTCCTCCAATATGTGCATGCGGCTTTGACAGCAACTCTAATGGGAATGGCGACAACTCGCTGATGTACGCTCTTGTTGACATTCGTCGTCGACGTCGTCGTCGTCGTCGTCGTCGTCGTTGACAGTTGACGGTTGACAGGCAACTTTCATGGCTTCCAAAGATTGACACA
The DNA here is from genome assembly GCA_018901825.1 of Drosophila funebris. Classification (NCBI taxonomy): domain Eukaryota; kingdom Metazoa; phylum Arthropoda; class Insecta; order Diptera; family Drosophilidae; genus Drosophila; species Drosophila funebris. Next base: position 91,408 of record JAEIFK010000367.1, on the reverse strand, counting down.
ACGCACCTGCCACGTCGCTGTCCAGGTCAGCATATCACCGTGTAGCAGCCAAAGCCTTGGTAAACTTTCTTTTTTTTTGACACTGCACGTGCCGGGGTCACCAAGCTTGGGCTCCCAACAGGTTAACCTGGCGCAACCCTCCCCAAACACCCAGACATACCCGCTTTCTAAACGCCTTGCTCAAGGACAATTTCCAACTGTTGATAGCACCATTTATCGTGCATTAAATTGGCACACACATGTTAGCGCTAAATGCTATTTTGGGATACTTTATGTGATTTTAATGTGCCACAAGAGGCAACTGCTAATTGCAACAAGTTCTGCCTGAGGGAAAATGCTTTCAAGATAAAATGTTTATTGATAAAAGCGTGCGAGGAAAGCGTAAATCCTTTAACTATGTCTACATCTAGCTTAGATCGTAATTGAAGGTGTAGAGAAAGATATGAGAAAAGTTATAACTCCTCGTCTGTTTATTGTTCCTATAAAAACGTATACAAAATTTAAACTAATTCTGTAAACTATTCGAGAGCCTCTTCTATTCATAAACTAGACTAAACTAAACTATTTTAGTTTAGTCTACGTCTATCTGGCCCCAACTCGTCTTCTGTTGTTCATTCATCTACAATATGCTTTCAACTTTAAAGTTGCCTCCCTTCTATGCAAAACTCTCCTTGTATGCAAACTCATTGTTTCTGCAGCAGTTCATTGAACAACTTGGCCAAATGCCTGCCATAATTTCAACAGAGACTCCAATGCATTACATGGCAATGAGACAACTGCATTGGTTGGCTGATAAATGGGCCAAGCGATGTGTGCTTCGACTGCTTTAAAGCGTATTTATGTGGCTGAATATATATGGCAAGGGAATTCTCAGTGCTGAGAATACGCAGTGTGCGGAATGAGGACGAGTCTGTGTCAAAATATTTCGTAAATTCGGCAGGACAGAGACAAAGGCGCCGCAAGGTATGCAATAGTAAAAGGCCCTAAAGAGTGTGGCCCAAAAGAGTGTGAGCTGCATTTGGGCTGTGCTTTAGATAGCCTAATTTCAATCGCTCTATGCTCACCAGCCATCATTTAATTTATATGCTTGGCCAACTTCTTTTGACCAACAGCAACGCAGCGTAAAACTAAAATACAACAAAAAGTGGTTTGTGTGGAAATGAAATCAGCGAGCATGAAAAAAAAACAACCCACGCAAACCATAAGCTTTTCTCACATGGCGTAAATTTGTTAGCCGCTGTTACTCTTCCCCTTCCCCTTCCCCTTCCCCTTTCCTTTAGTAGCCTTTACTCCTTTTCACCACCCATTCCCCTTTCAATGCTCGAGCTCGCATTTGTTCAATTGTAAAAGCAAGGGAAGGGAGGGGAAGCACCCGCCAGTTGGTTTCCCTTCTTTTTTTTGACTGTGCAGCCACAGCCAAATAACATTCAAAGTAATTGATGTGAAGAGCTCAAAGGATTGCTACCCAAACGCGGGTCATCAAATAACATCCATCTCGTTGATGTATTGCCAGCGAACAAAAAGGCTAAATGTCTGATTAGGCTTTGGCCCAAAATGCCTAACCAAAAACAAATAAATATAAATACAAAATATAATCTGTATGCCCGCTTTAAACAGCTTAGTATCTTTCACTTTAATATCTCTCTTTCTCTCACTCGTTCATCGCAATTGCAATCGCAGTCTCTGTATTTCCCAATACTCGCATTAAACTTCAACTTTCAAATGTATGTATAAAAGAGTGTGTGTGTGTGTGTGCGTGCATGTATGTGTGTGTGTGTGTATATACATGAGTGCATTTGAGAGATTACAAACCGTTTGACCGCTAACAAAATGAGCAACAAAAGGTGCAACAGATAAAGAGAGCAAAAGGAATGTTTATGCGTGCGCGTAACGAGATCTCAAAGCATTGAGAGACTTATTTCAGTTAAGCATATGAAAGGGATCTATACATGTACTAGATACTAGTATAGAATGTATAAGCTATTTATCTACTTTCAAATGTGAATCCATTAAGGGAATTGATGTGGCTATCATATGTGAGTTGGTTGCGCTCTGTGAGATGCGACGAGGAGTGAAATTGAGATGAAGGTGTTAGAGGGCAAAGTTGAAAGCATAAAGCGGAAATGCCAATTATCTCTCTTTTTAATATTTGTTGCACTTTATAATTAATATATAGTGAACATTTTATTGAAAACTTATTACTCGTATTAAGTATAAGCTAGTTCATCATATTTTCGTACTTAAAAACTTTATAATTAATATATAGTGAACATTTTATTGAAAACTTATTACTCGTATTAAGTATAAGCTAGTTCATCATATTTTCGTACTTAAAAACTGATCTACAACAATCTAATAAATGAACAACTTAATTTATTAAACAAATTCAAAAACAAAAGCAAAACCAAAGTACTTATGTTGATTACCACAAAAAGCGCTCACGTGTAAACTCATCGGGTGTGCGCTAAATTGGTTGCGCGTGCCACAATTTAAAGTTCAAGTGTAAATAAAGTCATGGCTAAGAAGAGAACGTGAGCGCACAGAATTGCAATTACCCATGGTCCAATCGAGAACGGAAAGAGGAATAAAATTGTCTTATTGTCTGAGTGTCTGACTGTCTTCCCACTCCCTCTCCCTCTCCCACTCCCCTCTCCCACTCTCTCACGCACTATCTCTCTCTTTCTCAGTCTGCCCTTTCTATTTGCCACCTGCAACGCATTATTATGGTCGCACTCAAGCGCAAATAATACGAGTGGAACGAAGCAAAGTTGCGAATGCTGGCAACATTTTATATTGCATTGATTCGACCACCTGAATGTCACAAGAATTCATGAATTCATTGAGAATGACCCTATTAAAATATCTATACAGCCATGACTTTATTATCGCTTTCAATAGTTTTTTATTTTCTCTATTGACTTATGACAGATTTCAATATGTCAACTGTCCGAGTCCCTCTCACTTGCTACTCAATTTGCATCCATTAAGAGTATATGCTGAATAAATATTAAAAACTTATTTAACAAAAAGGAAAAACTCATTTAGTGCTGGCATTTTTATAATATATCAAACTCGTTTGCAAAATTGAGTGTGGGCTGAATTTAATTAAGTATACATAAGCTTTTTAATTCAATTAGAATTTCATACACTAGCTATAAATGGTGCTCTTCGCTTGTCTGTTTAATTTAAAATATAAAGATAAATTATTTAAAGATGAAAATATAGATAAAGATAAAGATAAAAAGATAAACGTAAAGATAAAGCTAAAGATAACGATACAGATACAGATAAAGTCAAAATATTGTGAGTTGATTATGCATGAACATGAAAGAAAGAGTATTCAACAATTAAACTACACATTTTATATATATGTCAGAGGAAGGTCGGTGTTTGGGTTAATTTTTTAGTATACTCCAATTTTACTCTGCGCCTAATAATGAGTTCCCAACTGGTTGCTTCCGTTGTCGATTTTCGAGTGCCTTTACTGTACTGCGATTTCGGTGACGCGAATTGCAACACTGCAAATTTTGCTTGCATCACTATCGCCATCCTGCACACTCACACACACTCCACAACTCAAGGGACCATGCTCAGCAACAGATAGCCTTGTCTCGCTCATAATATAAGAAATAACGGAACTAAATAACAGGCAATGAATTAGAGATGGCGCCGAACGGCCGTTAAATTAAAAAAATATCATCGTTTCACGATATATATTTTATCTAAATTATATTTGATTTAGGAATATTATCTGTAAAAATAAGTTTCAAACTGAAACTAATTATCAAAAGGCTATTGGTAAAAACGAAATCGATGATCTCCAGAAATAGGCTTTGCCTCACATAGATGCAGTTGTATATGGTTAGTGAACGCTCATTGAGAGTATATCGCTTCAGAAGCAACTGTTCCAGCTAGAAAATTATAGAACTATAGAATTACACATAGGAAATCAAATGAATCGCCATTAAGTACTCACCTTTAACATGCGTTTATTCTTGATGATATTTAGTTTTCTCATTGATATAAGCAATTCATATTGATACAATTTATTGAGAATTTGATGCTCTAACTTATCAATACATCGCGCGGTCTGAACGATATGGAACGAATTGGATTTGAGGAGATGGACAACTAAAATTGCAATCAGATTCAATGAAGGATCCCAGTAAAATCTTAGACAACTGCTGGTCATGTACAGAATATCCAGGATTAATCTGGTGATATATGTTGGCCAAAACAATTGCTGCATTTTCAGGCGTAGTCTCAGAAGTTCTTCAAAGTATTTCAAGAAAAGGCAACGTTCCTTTTTACTTAACTTGGACTTCTGATCCAAGCAGATTCGCAAAGATTGTAGACAATTATGCAAAAGAAATAATGCCAAATCGGTTGAGAAGAATAAAATCACACAACGAATATAATAAGTTTTAAGTATTATATTCATATTTGTCCAGATGGAAACATATCCATAAAACATAAAACACTCGCGTATTAGATGAACTGTTAGATAACCAATTGACATGGACACGTGCCATCCAAAGATCTGTCTATGCATTCTGCAAACGCGCACGAAGAGATTCAATAAATCCAATAGATTATCCCGCTGATGAAACATAATCCAAGCGCTCCTTAATATTCCATAGAACTGAACAATATAATAGGCACGGGCGATAATTATGATTATCCCCAAAAATTCTCGATTAGCATAAAAACGATATACTAAAATATGAAACATTATAATGTATGACCAAGGAAACAAGAAAATCCAATGCCAAATCCACAAATAGATACGCAACCCACGAGATTTCACAAACTTATCTTTAATGGGATCAAATCGAAATTCGTTAATCCCAAATATTTTGGTCAAGCAATTGAGTACTTGCAGTAGGACTTTCATATTGCGATAAATAGTCGATACTGATCCGAACTATTGAGTTGAATTAGTCAATGTTATATGTATGTCACTCCTTTCTAATGAAAAAGTGTTTTAGTTAATTGATGAGTTTCGCTGAAGGCGATTATGTGAAATGGACACGAGCCTGACATTTATATTCTAATTACTTTCTGTAGTGAATGTACTAACTCCCCTATATCGGAATATATACTATAAAGGGAGAAAAGTATGAATTAAATAAAATATATATAAATATATTAACATTCTCATTACTGAATACTTCTAAAAGAAAAGTGAAAACATTCTATAGGGAACTTTCAGCCAGAAAAATAAACAAGAGTAACTTAAATTCTAACATTTCATTCATTCATTTTCAAATATTATGAAATATTAATTTTATTTCACTTCAGAGTTAGGCCAGGCTAGGCGGCCATAAATTTAGCACAACATAGACATTAATATAAATTGTGCAAGTTTGTCAATGTTTGTACGGAATATGGTCAATGATTATCATCTTGGATTTGAATTTTAAATACTATTTCTTAATCATTTTGAAATTAATAGCATCACACATTTGCAATATTTGTTTTTGTATTTGCTCCAAGAAGTGCTCCTAAGTCAATTCGAAATACAATAACAATTTAGAACAAATCTCTTTTATCTTTGGTCTTCTTTGCCTATGCTTCGAGCCCAGCAACAACACTTTCATATGTTTTGTTGTTGCATTACTTCAAGAATGCTTGCAGCTGTGCGTTGTGTATGTATGTATTGTTTTTGTTGAGCTCGCCGACTACGAAGAACGGAAAAGCAAATTGAGTAAAATAACGGAGTGTGCTTCATGTATCCAGTGGGGCACTTATTGTGAGTTCTGTTTATACCCTGTACAGGGATATATTAACTTTGTGAAAAAAATTTTTGTAACAGACAGAAGGAGGCATCTCCGACCCTATAAAGTATATATATTCTTGATCAGCATCAACAGCCGAGTCGATTGAGCCATGTCCGTCTGCCTGTCCGTCCGTCTGTATGAACGCGTCGATCTCAGCAACTATAAGAGCTAGAGACACCAAATTTGGCATCAAGGTTCCTGTACACCATACGCAGATCAAGTTTATTTTAAATTTTGGATACCTCCCCCCCTTCGCCCGCAATTTGAAAAAAAAAAAAACGAATAATAGCCACATTTTTCAACGTAGACACTTCTAACTTAACAGGTGCGTTAAGAATGATATATAGAAAGAACGCTGAAAGTTTCATCAAGATCGGTTTGTAAATAAGACAGATAATCAGCAATAAAAGTTATTTTTCCACGGAATCGTAGAGCAGCAGGCAGCACATGTGTGCGAGAGAGACAGCGAACGACTGTGATACATGCGTCTGCTTACCATGTGTGCATATTTGTGCGAGCGAGATAGCGAACTACTGCGTCACAAGCATAAGTAAATTAAGTGTCGTAACACTCAGCTTTTGATTGAATATGTATAAATATGTGAATAATAATGTGAAAGTTAGCTGCTATAAGCATGCAAAGAATTCGTATGCAAAAAATGAGAGTTTCAAAAGGGTATTCTTTAAACACCTGTTATGTTCTTACTTTTATTTTAATCAAAGTACCTATTATCAAAATACTTTTAATATAGAAGCCTGTACAGGGTATTATACTGTCGAATGCGGTCGACTGTAGCCTTTTCGACTGGTTTTGACTTATCGTATTCCGGCTGCTTGGGGCCTGGTTGATTTTTGTTTAAAGGGAGAGTGACAAATATAGGGAGCGCGAGAGAGCGATAGGAGAATGGTTTTATGCTTATTGCGTTGCGTCTGTACTTATGAATCGAATTTGTCAACCAGTAAGTTTAAATCATAATTTATATTTAATTGTAAATGTTTTAGTAATTTAATTCAACAAATATTTACAGAAAATAATTGGACGGCGAAGAGACCAAGCGAAGCTCCACTCTATATTGCTATTATTGAAATAAATTGATAAGTATATATGTATACAAATTTAAAGAAATATATCATTACTCAAAACAAAGCATAACAGAAGCCAGATTAGTAATTTACTTTATTGCAGATATAGGTGTTAATACTTAATAGCTGTTTTACACTGTACAGGGATATGTGCTTTGTGCAAAAATTATGTAACAGGCAAAAGGAGGCATCTCCGATCCTATAAAGTGTAGTCTATATTCTTGATCTGTATCAACAGCCAAGTCGATTGGGTGATGTCCGACCGTCCGTCTGTATGATCTTAGAAACTATAAGAGCTAGAGACACCAAAATACCATACGCAGATCAAGTTTATTTTATATTTTGGATATCACCTCCCCTTCCCACGGAAATCGAATTTGGCATTTTTTCACATTAATAATTATGGCACATTTCTTATCATAGACACTTCTAACATAACAAGTGCGTTAAGAATACTATGTAGAGGGAATGCTGAAAGTTTCATCAAGATCGATTAATAAATAAGACAGATAATCAGAAAAGAAATAAAAGTATTTTTCCATTGAATCGTATCTGCGAGCGAGACAACAAACGACTGCGATACTGGCAGGCGTAAATGAAGTGACGTAACAGTCAGCTTTTGATCGGCTAATGTTTCACATTTCAACTCCCTCAGCTAAACAGCTTGATTGGTTCCATTTGAAATGCAATTTGCATATAGCTTTGAAGTCTTACAGTTACAATCTACACTTATGTAATATATTATTTATATTTCATATTACAAAAAATTCAAATCATATATCAACATCGTACAATTTGTGTCCGGGTTTGGGTTTTTCATTATACAGGCACACAAAGTTATATATTCTAATGTTGCTGAATTTTCGTATTAGTAGACCGCATCCCACATATCTAACATTCTGATTAATTATATTTGCCGTATAAGTTAGAGATTCCGAAGCCGTTGATGGAAAACTGTATACATCACTGTCATCGGTAGAATTATTATATTCAAACCAATAGTGTTCGAATGCCTCCTTAATTATTTTGGTCGCATTTTCATCATATAAAATAAAGATTCCACAGTAATTTGTGGCCACGTTTAAAAAACGGGCCGTGCTCGCACACCTTGGGACGTAGGAGGTGTCGCAAAAGTTAGTGAGACGCATTGCCAGAATGGATAGCTCATTATCCCACGTTAACTTGGGCAAGTACTTGGCTTTTGGCAGATTCTTCTTTGTGCCACCTGTAGATACCAACTTGCGTATATTATTATGAAGATCAAGGATCAATGTCTTGTAATTATCCATGTTGATGCCATCGCGTGGTTTCGTACATTTCGGTCCCCACTTGAAGTAATTGTTGAGATATTAATGTGGAAAATTGCAATTGCTCGAAATACACGTATTTACTTACAAACGGATTGTTACAGGCAATATGATTCTCTCCCTCTGGACAAAGTCCTTTCCGACAATAGTCCTCCGGTGGACTTGGCGTACGCAATTCCCCACGCATTTTGTATCGTGGCCTTTTCGTCCTGAAGATTGCGTCATCCAAATGTGGCACCGCATACAGCATGCACACAATGACAGACTGTAAAAGTACCTTTAATAACAAAGCTTGCATCTTGAATGGTCCAATCACTTACTACAAGTAACTCAAGATACTTAGGGATTTTCATCTTCAGATTAGCAATTCGATACAAGTTTCACATGCTGAGAATCAACTAAATAGCATTACTAATTACGTTACAACAGCCGAGTCCATTTATCCCCTATATATATATATATATATACATATTATATCATATCACAGTGAAGTGAGTTAGAGTGTCTTGCGCTTAATGCATGGTATATCATAGTCGAGCATTGTCTTGTATTGTCACATGGTCACAGATCAAGTTTATTTTAAATTTTGAATATGTCACCCCCTTTCTCCACAAATCGAAAAAAAAAACTAATTATAGCCACATTTCTAAACGTAGACACTGCTAACCCAAAAGGTGATTGAAGAATATTATATAGAAGAAATCCTGAAAATTTCATCAAGATCGGTTTATAAATAAGAAAGATAATCAGAAAAGAAATTAAAGAAAATTTCCCATTGAATCGTTGCGCTTGATGTGTGCGAGCGAGATAGTGAACGATTGCGATACGTGCAGAAGTAAATGAAATGACGTAACAGTCAGCTTTTGATCGAGTATGTATATATATGTGAAAGCTTTTATTGTTATTTATTGTAGAGAACTGTACAGGGTATTATACTGTCGGTTGCGGACGACTGTAGCCGACAGTATAATACCCTGTCGTTCTCTGGCAACTTTTACAGTAAATCACAATTAATTGATTATTTTATACAAATCTCTGCATACATTACGTTTAGACTTGCAATATAATTGTCGGCAAGCAGTATCACATTTGAAGTGACACAACAATCAGCTTTTCGGCGAGAATGTGTTCACTTGCAAAAGCTAGCAGCTGGGAGCGTCCTATGAATTCTAATTGTTGGCAAAGCAGTGCGATTCATTTCAAAATGTTCAAAGATTTTCTTTCTACTTTCTTTTCTGAATGTCTTCCTTATTCCTGGACCGTTCTTTATGAAACTTTCACATGTGTTTCAGAACAGTATTTTTTATACACCTGTTAAATTAGAAATGTGTACGTTCAGAAATACATGCTGTTAACAGGGTATAAAGAGCTTTGGTCGATTTTTGGGGGAAGGCGGGGAGGTATCCAAAATTTGAAACAAACTTGATCTGCGGACGGTTAGAGGAACCTTCATGCCAAATTTGGAGTCTCTAGCTCTTATAGTTGCTGAGATCGACGCGTTCATACAGACGGACAGACAGATAGACAGACAGACTGACATTTTTTCACAAAGTTAATATATCCCTGTACAGGGTATATTTAAATCATATGAAATGTAGGAACTGGGATATTTATCCCAATGGAGACTTAAGTATAGGAGTAGGAGTGTCAGTATTAAGTAAAAGACAGTAAAACACACTGAGCTGATATGTGAACATGTTAATGAATATTATGAATGAATGCTATAACGATTACTCATAATCGTTAGGCAATCACATTAATTCCTATCATTCTTCACCTTGACAAGGCACTTCGAGGCTACCTTTGACCCTGTAACAGCGTATATTCAGTTAGTAGAGCATTACTGTTATCACACGCACAACTCGTGGCTCTGGAAATTCACATGACAGCGAATTCATCTCATTCATCAAAAAAAGTGTTGCCTACATTAGACAATGCTTAGCCAAGGTAGACACCTGAGAGCTTCCGGAAAGGAGAATTCCCATTCTTCTGAGGAGACTTCGTCTTCAGCTAGGTGTGTGTGATATACGACTTTCTTTTTAACTGTCTATCTGAGTGTTGTTTGGAGTGTGGGTTGTGCTTAAGACGCTGCTGTGTTTACTTTGCCTCCCACTGGCAGTGCAAAAAGCTTTTAGTAGCATTTAATTTGACTAATTTGTGAGCTCGCCGGCTAACAGTAAAAGTTTCTTTGAGGGGCGTGGCAATTGTTTCAGTGTTTTGTCAAAAAACGAGCTAGAAATGAATCGTTGCCATTAAATGTGATTTATGACTTGGAGTTTTGCTCAACTGCTGATGGACTGTTTGGCGAGCCTGGCAACTCTGGCTCGGTGAGACCAGCCTATATATGTATACATACTTACTTATGGCATGCCATATTTTATACACATTATTTATAGTTTTCTTTCTCTATTGCCATTCGTTGTGTTAACAACTGTGCCCCATTCATTTGGGCCAACCCTTTGCGGCTGGTTTGATATGAAAACAATTGAATGACATGCCCAGGTCATAATAAATGCCGCTTGTGGTCTTTGTATCAAAAGTTCTGTAAATAAAGAGAAAGAGCGAGGAGAGTGGAGACAAAAGCCATATTGAGTCTTAATTAAGTCGTTTTCCTCGAAAAAAAAAGCGTGTATTTCCCAATCAAAATTTCACACATTTTTCATATATTTTCATTAAGTCTGTCCTCCCATTTCCAGCCAACCGAATTGCCAATGGCATTTTTAATAAAAAATATCATTTTCAAAGGCTCTTTATAGACTTCCATCAAAATTCTGGTAGAACGCAATATATTTCGACCCACTCTTACAGGTTTCAGTGGCAGTAAATATTTTTTATATTATTTATAGGTTGATGTAGGCGTAGCTGTAAACATGGACATGGGCGTGGGCGTGGCATCGTCACAGCTTGTCACAATTACAGCCAATTTATGCGTATTATTTGCGAGACACAGAGAAACAGAGAGCATAATATGGGCAGTTGGGCTGCTTACCAACACTGCTACCGCTTACCAACACTCCTCCTCCCTCTCGACACGGACTATTTGCACTGCACATTAATTTGATTTAGACGCATTGCTGAGTGAACCTTTTCTTTTTGGCCAAACGGCTGCTGCGGCGTTTGCTCATTAAATTTAATTTGGTGACGTTGCCAGAGGATGAGGTGCGCGTGTGTGTGTGCGTGTGTGTGTGTGTATAGGGTATGTGTGTAGGCAGCTATTTATAAACAAAAAGTCAGACCCGCACAAGCGCCATAAATTAGTCGCTGATATTTCACACATGCTGGCCACATTAGGCTGTTCATACACACACTCGCACACACACACACACACACACACACACACACAGAGACATGCACATGCACATGTACATGCATCTGCGTACATTTCAATTTGGCCAAGTGGCGCTAATAAAATGCTTAATTTACCAGCTGAGCCTTCCCATCTATACGCCCCTTTTTATACCCTGTACAGGGATATATTAACTTTGTGAAAAAAATTTTTGTAACAGGCAGAAGGAGTCATCTCCGACCCTATAAAGTATATATATTCTTGATCAGCATCAACAGCCGAGTCGATTGAGCCATGTCCGTCTGTCTGTCCGTCCGTCTGTCCGTCTGTCCGTCTGTCCGTCTGTATGAACGCGTCGATCTCAGCAACTATAAGAGCTAGAGACACCAAATTTGGCATCAAGGTTCCTGTATACCATACGCAGATCAAGTTTATTTTAAATTTTGGATACCTCCCCCCTTCCCCCGCAAATCGAAAAAAATGAATAATAGCCACATTTTTCAACGTAGACACTTCTAACTTAACAGGTGCGTTAAGAATTATATGTAGAAGGAACGCTGAAAGTTTCATCAAGATCGGTTTGTAAATAAGACAGATAATCAGCAATAAAAGTTATTTTTCCACGGAATCTTAGAGCAGCAGGCAGCACATGTGTGCGAGCGAGACAGCGAACGACTGTGACACATGCGTCTGCTTACCATGTGTGCATATTTGTGCGAGCGAGATAGGGAACTACTGCGACACAGGCATAAGTAAATTAAGTGTCGTAACACTCAGCTTTTGATTGAATATGTATAAATAAGTGCAAGTTAGCTGCTATAAGCAAGCAAAGAATTCATATGCAAAAAAAATGAGAGTTTCAAAGGGGTTTTCTTTAAACACCTGTTATGTTCTTACTTTTATTTTAATCAAAGTATCTATTATCAAAACACTCTTAATATAGAAGCCTGTACAGGGTATTATACTGTCGAATGCGGTCGACTGTAGCCTTTTCGACTGGTTTGGCTATAAGTGTTAGTACATTTTTAGCCTTTCCTCGTGCCCTTCGGCCACAAATCGAAAACGTCTCGTCAGAGCCATAAACCAAATATGTATGTGCACACTTTTACAACATACCCTGTAAAAGAAAACAGCCTGAGGTAAAGCTGTTACTATTCCCAGTGAAAAAGGACACTTACAGGGTATCTCTTAGCCGCTAAAGGTCAAACAGTTGCTTAGAGCTTAGTCGCATTTGCTCTTAGCAACAAAAGGGAATACATACAGAGTATGTGAGTATGTGCTAAAGTGAATAGCAGAGGGTATCTGTTAGTCGTTGATAGTCCACTGAATGAACAAAATAAATGTCAATTACAATTAAAATTTCACAATTACAGAAAATTGTTAAGCATTTGCAGGATATCTCTAAGTCAAAACTAGCCTTGCTGCTCTCACTTACCTCGCTGTTGTTGTTGTTGTCGATCAGGCTTATTGTTTGTGGATTTTTATGATATTTTATTGCTCCCACAACTGAGTAAGCGTGAGTGTGGCTGTGAGTATGACTGTGAGTGCGAGTGTGAGTGTTTTGCTTACGAATACGAATACATTCATTTGTGGTATGTGGCGCACTTTTGAGTTTATTTACGAATGCTTAAGTGAGTGATTGACTCGTTTCGATTATACAACTAAATTGTAACCACAAATCGACACGATTTTACGACGTAATTGAGTTTAAATCAATAAATATGCGAATAACAATAACAATTCGAAAAGTAATTTAATTATTCTATGTATTTGCTAAGTTCACCTGGCTGAATTCATATTCGTATTCGTATTCGTATTCGAATTCGCATTCGATAACAATTTGTATAAAGTCTGTGAATGAGCACAGGGATTGTTGGTAATGCTTACGACTTTTGGCTTTGCCTTTGACTTTGGCTTTGACTTTGGCTATAGCTTTAGCTGGAATTACAATGCGCATTTCTTCCTCTTCTCTTTTTTTGGCCATTGGCCTTTGCATAAATTCACAGAGCGAATAATATTGAATATATTTATTTTTATTTGCAATGAACTTGGGGCAGGACAGCGCAGTCAACTAGCAACTACACCAACAACTATAACCATAGCTGCCACACATGCTGCACGCCACATGCCACATGCCACATACCACATGGCACATTTAAGCCGCCATTATATTCAACAAACTGAGCTGGAATGGCACAGCGTTTGCTCGTCTATTTCCGCTTTCTATGCCATTATTGTCATACCCCCTGCCCCTCCCCCACTCATTCTGTCCCTTCTCTCCTTTGGGTTTCAGTTGCGGTTATCTAAACATTGTTTTGTTTGCTTTTTGCTTTTTGCATTTCTAGTTTTTTTTCGCTTCGTTTTTTTTTTTTACTTTTGCCATTTCTGTGCTTCTTCAGTTCAACGCAATTTCTTGCCTCTATCGTCCTACCAACAGGATGCTTTCCATTTGGCAATGCCGTTATGGCCTTTTTATTATGATTTTTTGTTGATTTCGCTTTTCCGCTGCAGCAAACAAAACAAGATAAAGAATCTATTTTCCGCATCCGAAAATTGTATACACTCTTAATTGTTATTCAACTTCTGTGTGGGTTTCATTCTATTTGAGAAATTTAATTAAATTTGTAGTAAAATTAAATCAAACCGCAAATATTGAAGCTTCCGCATGCCGTCTTTTGTCTCTGACATTTGTGTAAATTCCCCCCTCTTGGGTGGAAAAAAGAGTTGATAAATAACTAAGCAAACTTTAGCTTAAAGCTTAACACGAAGCGTAAGACAAATCCACTTTCAAGTGCTCAAAATTCAATGAAAACTGTAATTCAATTCAGCTGAATTGGTTAGCTAAGACGAAGTTTGATCACTGCTTTAACTACTAGTATTTAATAAATTTAAATTGCTCAAGTGAAAGCGTAACAATCTGTATTAGAAAGTCAGTTGACTCTGTGCATCAGATAGCTGTTATGAGAATCTGTTAGAGACATGTGGAGAGAGTTGGATGTTTTCTAGCAATGGTAAACTATTCAAATGAGACGCATCATTGCCAGCACTTTGGTTATAAGCCGCACTTCAGGCTAAAAGGCAGGCAACTTTAATTTAAATATTGATACTCAACGCGTTGATTCTGTTTACCTTATCCAGTATTGGCAAAGTTAGTGTACGGCTTCACATTCTAGTATACTCCGTCTTAGGTTTCCTTAGCTGCCGCTACAGCTTCACAGGATGATTGAGCCCATTGACTACAATCAATATAAAAAATGAACTCAGTTTAAATCAATTTGTGAGCCAAGGCGAACCTACTCAAAAATTCTGTTTGCCATCTTAATTTTCTATGCCTTATGTGAGGGGAATACAATAGAAAGAGCCGGAGAATTCGGGGAAAGAAGGAGAAGAAAGGAGAAATTGCAAGAGTCAGCCTCAGTAAACATATCCGCATTATTCTCCGGACAGTTGGGGCGCAAAAAAAAAGGTATTAAAGCAATTTCAACAGAGCAGAAAGTTAAGAACAACAACAGACCCAACAACAACATGTGAAGTTGCAAGAAAAAAGAAAAAAACAATTTATTTTGTGGCAGGGGCTCGAGTGCGTTGAGCATTTATAATGAGGGTATGTGTGGAGTGAGAGATAGAATGAATGTATTTGCTTAGCAACATGCCACAACATTTACTAATGCATAAGGAAGGCCACCTTTGATGCCACATATTTATTGGGTTTTAATGTAACCCTGGCTGGAGGTCATTTCTGCTTTTAGAAAATGATTTACTACAAAAAAAGTTTATTACAAAATTGTAGAAAAAACTACATTTTTATTATTATAAGATATAAAAAAATAAATAATAACTCTAATGATTATAATAAAATAATAGTTAAGATACAATATAAAATAATTAAATAATTAATAAAATAATATATAGTAATAGTAATAATCTTATGTTTTAAAATTTTTAAAATTTAAAATTACATAACATAATTTAATAATTCCTGCAAGACTTTGAACTTTATTTAACTGTAAAATATCTACTTTAATTAATATGTATATTAAATTACTTGCCTCATTTAATCACCTCACTTCAATTTAGGTAATTACTCTGACTGGCAATCAAATTAGCTTTCATCTGTTGATTAAACTTACTAAATTCCTACAGTACCTATTTCTTTCTTCGATTAATTCTGTCTATGAACAACAAGTAAATCAAAAGCATTCCATAATTCTTTCATGTATTTGTTTTTGATTTTATTTTGCTTTTCTTTTTTTGTCCTCCGACAACGCGACTCAATAAAGCAAACTATGTAGGGCAGCGATAGTAACAACTTTAAGCTTAAAAGCAACAACAATAACAACAACAACAACCGTCTTCTCTGGGCTTAGAATGACGGTCCATGCAAATGACAGTGACTATAAGTCTATGATACGAGTATACGAGTAGTATATTGTATTATGTTATGCCATCAGCCAACAATGCGACGTCCACTTGCTGTGACTCAATGTCTCTCTCTCACTTTCTCTTTTCCTCTCTCTGTCTTCCTCTCTCTCTCTCTTTCTCTGACTGTGACATGTGACATGCATAACAGGATTTTGTCATGCTTTTTACGCCAGACGAAATATGAAAACAAATCAGGCAAAGGAGTGTTTTCACTACCCGAGAGCTTTCAACCAAAAGCTGGACACATAAAAGACAAATTAAACTCGAACTGCATCTTTCCATCATAAGCATTTTTGATTAACCCCATCTCACACCACGCATGTTTAGCTGTTAATGTCCAATAAACTTGCTGTCATAGAGCAGATGTCTCATAAGCTCACCTTAAACACGAGTAAAATGTGCTTCCATTTTGCATTAGCATTTTGATTAGTCTTCAATTTGGTCCATTGGCTGGATCACAAAATTTGCTGCTTATCCCAACGCTTCACTGCGCTTAAGTCATCAACATGTCAGTTTTTGTTGAGGCCAACATATATTGGCCAGACACAGGCTTAGACAAATGCTCAACACAGACATAGTAGGAAGAGGGACGAAGGGAGGCGGAGGGTAAAAGCTGTAGCTGAGGCTAAAATGGGAGCAGAAACAACAGACAAGCTAACTATGGCTATGAATCAAATCCACGTTTAACAGAAAACGCGTAAAAACAAAAGGGGATAACTGACTTCAGTCTGTTGAGTTACAAATACCCTTTATGGCAGATGTGCAATAATGAAATAGTAGCAAATAGTTTGATTTACTTACTTTATATTTAATTTATATACAGATAAAGACACATGACTCATTCAATGACATTTGCAACCTGGGTTAAGATTTACAGAGATTGTAAGTCAATTTATTGTAAGATCAAATAGATGAAAAGTAGTTTAAAGCTGATCTTGTATCCCTGCTCCATGATACAATCTATCATTGGTAATGAGCTCAAATCAATTGAAAGAACATACAAATTGCGAGTCCACCCTGCTACCATATATCCTGTAGTTAGCTCTGTTCTTACCTCAGCTCAGACTTGCACATCTTTGACACAACTGAACTTCGAATAATGTTGAAATGAAATGTTATTTTGATAGTTTATTTTTAGCTAAGCTATACTCTTACTTAACTTTAATGTGAATATGGCATAATTATTGATGAGTAATTAAACATTTGTGAAATGTTTCATAATCGCTATTATTATGAGTTGACCCTTGAAGCTGAATGAAGCTTTGCAAACCAATTGAATGAAGCACTTGTACCTCCACTTGACAGCCCAAAAATGTTTCTATAGCTGCTCGATTTCAATTTAAAAATTCTTTTCAACATTTTAATTTAATTTAATTTAACCTGGGAAAATAAACTGCTTGAATTAATATTAAACAAAAATCTATGGAAAAAATATGGAATTAATTTATTAAATAAGTAAATAAGATATAATGCTGCCATTACAGCGTCACACATGTCATATTAAAGTAATAAGACTCTCGCTAGGTAAAACAGAAACCTGCATAGTCAAATGGATTTAACGCCGACGAAGATTTTAGTTTCTATGGGCTGAGGAAGAGCGTAGACAAGACGAGGGGAAACTTGAAGCCGCAATGAAACTCAAAGTTCGAGTAATTGCCGAGAGGGTGACGAGAGCGTGGCGTTGACTTCATAAAAATGCCATAACTCGACAGGAGACCTATATGAGCAGTCAGTGCTCATCAGTGCGGGGTAGTCAACTCTGCCAAGGTTAAAGCATCTCAGCAATCTCGGAGTCTACATAATAAATTTAAAATTTTTGCGATGACATTTGTTTTTACAGCAGCAGACAATGAGAAGGTTTATGCAAATCATTGCGTCTGATGTGATGCGATTTATAAGCGATATAATGTCGATATTTATATTTATATTTATATAAATATATAGGTATATATAACCTTATCTATTAAGGACTCTACAAATGGCTGAATGGCATACACAATGGCAATTAACCCAATTTGCTGTTGTTTATGTTGTTGTTGATGAGGTCTGCAAACATGACCATTGTTCATTATACCAAGGCCCTACAATTGTCGCCCCTAATAAGTATGCAACACAAAGTGTGCCCAAGGCATTTACAATGGAAATTGAATGAGAGGGAGTCACAACAACATAACAGGCAATTGAAGTAATTCTTGGCTCAAACTATTGCTGCATCATGCCAAAATATATTTTTGTTCCCATTTCTTGTTGTTTTGGCCAAGCTACATGCAAATAACTCATTTTGGTGACTAATTACAGGGGAGTTTATGGCTTAGTAACTCAAAACATTCTCCCTGCATCGTTAGGTTAAGCTATTGTTGCATGTAAGTGTAACTGATTTTTGTGTTAGCCAAGTTTGCTGACCCAATTTAAAGTAACCTTTGCGCCGCACACCTTCAGCTATTCAGTTATTTTATAGGCAACATCTACACATGCTTCGATAAATTTATCGTCCTGAGGCTAAAATGCCAGCAACGACTGTTGCCCCTATAAATTTGTTAGTAAATTTATCAAAGCCTCGCTGTCGCTGTTGGCATTGCCGCAGCGGCTGACGATGACGACGATGGCGACGACGACGACGCCACATGACGCTCATTATTTTTCAGCAGCCGCTCCACTTGACTCCTCTGCCATGGCCTGCAGCCATTTTGATAACCCAAAACATATAGAAATATACATATATATATATATATATATATACGATATATAAACTTATGCTTGGGCGTATAATGAAAATGAGCACATAATAAAGATTTAGTGTTAAATATTTCATAGAGCTCCCCATTCTCCTCGAAAGTTGTCAGGCATCTTTTGTTCTGGCTTTGATTTGAAAAACTCATCGTGTTTCACATCTGCTTGGCCTTCAGATTTCAGCATTCAGCCAGCAGCAGCCATTCAAATTGTTAACAGCTTCCCCAGACTTGGCCCAATTGTGTCTGGGGCTTGGCATAAATATATGTTAGCATGGCCAAATGGCAAATGTAAAGTCGGCCAAGTTATGTTGCGACTCGTCCTGCTACTCTGGTTTGTCCTGCCAGTCAACGGTTTCTATTTCTGTTTGTGTTTCTGTTTCTATTTCTATTTCAGTTTTTATGCGTATGCCAAGTTTTTGTCTTGATTATGCCCCATATCAAAAAGCCCGAGGGAGAATTCGCCTATTTCTATGCAACCAAATGTCTGCGACTAGAGTTCACAGTTCAAATGTCAGGCGAGAGAGAATTGAGTGACAATGACGCGGTTGGGTCAAGTAGCCCAGGGGACAACTATTACCTTGGCTTAGAATTGCTTTCAAATTGAATGACTGTCCCTAATATGCTTATGAATATAGAGCTTTACTCCACTTGAAATGTATAAATTGAACTTTGACTTGAATGTAATTTAAGCCTTTCAGAAATTAAATTGGCTTTTGCTACATTTTATTGCATTCCATTCCATCATTTTGCTGCTGCTGCTGCTGAGTAAATGCACTTTAATCAGGCTGTGCTGTGCCGCGCTGTGCTTATTATAAATTAATTTAGTTGCCAGTCAGCCACAGGAACGCGATTAGTTTACCTGGATAGGCTTAGCTAAGAGAGCTGGCCTTCATGGAGTGGAATGGTATAATATGCCATTACGTTCATTCTATATGCACAGGGACAGGCCAGAGCCTGGAGCCACATTGAGGTTTGCCCAGCTAATGCCTTCTGTTGTACTCCTAGTGCATTCAGATAGCCACGCTGGCTGCAATTTCTCCTTCTCCTACTCCCATTCCTGCTCCTTCTCCTCTCGCCACTCACCACTCGCATTTACATTTGCCGATTTGTGTCGACAGTAACCGCACTAGCAAATGGAGGGGAGCAGCAGCCAGAGGAGTAAGACGAGAGCCTGAGCCAGGATCAGTGGTAGTTGCTAGGCTAAATGTTTGCCACTTTCGGCTTGCTGTTATTCCATTTGCATTCAAGGCAACTTGAACAGTACAAAACAAGTTAATGTATTATTTAAAACAAGTTATTTAAAATTAATCCTAACAGAAAGATTTCAATTTGTTCAAATAACGCAATTGTTCAATTTTATTGGATATTGTTCTTTAAAAGCCGCACAATATTTTGTTAAAAATTCTTAAGGGAATTCACATTTCATATTAACAACTGCAGGGCTATAAGAGAAATGCTGACTATCGAAAAATGCCCATTTAAATGAATTTCCATTTCCAGTTTTCGACATTCAAAAAATATTTTTAGACTCTGTACTAAAAGTACATAGTCTTCTAAGTTTGACGAAAGCGATTTGTGCGTAACAGGCAGAAGCAGTCATCTCCGACCCTATAAAGTATATATATTCTTGATCAGCATCAATAGCCGAGTCGATTGAGCCATGTCCGTCTGTCTGTCTGTCAGTCTGTCCGTGCGTATGAACACCTAGATCTCAGAGACTATAAGAGCTAGAGTTACCAAATTTGGTGACAACACTCTTATAGTGTGCAGGCAGATCAAGTTTGTTTTAGATTTTTGCCACGCCCCCTTCCTCCCCCGCAAATCGAAAAAAACGTATTATAAGAGCTGCAGACTTGCCACGCTTGGCAGATTTGGTACACATTGAGTGTGCCCGTGTGCGGACGTTTTCCGAAAATTTCAACACGATCGGATCATAAACACAGGAGATTTTAAGGAATGAATGAGCTACAAATTCATGAGGGCTGAGCAGCATTACAGCAACAACAACAGCAAGACTCTCTACGAGGGCGCGGGTTCAAATCTCGCTGCTGACAATTACAAATTTGAGTTATATTTTTCAATTATTAATTAATTATTGCTATTTTATTTAAATATATATTATAAATTCTGCCTCATTTGTCAGAAAGTAGCAAAATCTTAAAAAATAGAAATAACAAAATTTAGTTAGAAATTCGAATTAATGTACATATATGTCAAATGCTAAAATTCGTGCTACATAAGTATAGAGATTGCCGTCTTCAAAAAATATGAAGCAGTAGCTTAGCTTAGAGGACATCGGATTTGCGCCCGGGAGGTCTGGGGCTCGAAGCTTTCAGACCGCGAATAACCTTTTTTAATTTTTTAATTTGTTTTTATTTTTTTTTTTGCAAATGCAGGCATTCTTTAACGTACTTACAATTTAATAAAAGCAATACAATGCAATACATTGCATTAGAAAATACTTTCTAAGAAACTTTCAAGGCGGCAATGAATGCGAAATACGAATTCAGTTATTTTGATCTTGTCGGCTTGCGGGTCGATTTGCCAGTGGCACAGGGTGTAGAGCATTAGACTGTGAATCAAGGGATCGCGAGTTCGAGGCTCGGAAGATTCGTTTTGCTATCTGTACAATATTTTTTGAATGCGTAGATTTTGCTATTCACGATTAGTACAGAGTCTCCCACTGTCGACTGCGGTCGACTGTAGTCTTACCCACCTTCAGTTGTAAATACTGATGCAAGGTACTATACTGTCGCATGCGCCTCGACTGATCCACTTGTCTTATTTATTTATTTCTTTTTTTCGGCGATTGTTAAATATATATGCCATTTACGAGCGTACTGGCGATTCCATTCAAGAGTTTGACGATTTTTTAAATGCTTTTGCGTTATTCATATGATATGTCACGATTGCAAATTATGTATTCCATTTCAACATAACTACAATACAAGAAAAAATACAATTTTTTAAATGAAAAAAAAAACAAAGGACAAAAATATGAAAAGTTAAACGCCGAATCGGCTTGCCACGGTAATCAAATAAATGATGTCCCATTCACAATTGTTGTTGGCCCTGTCATAAGGATGACAATTTTTCATACACGTTTTTAACTTGTTCCCGTAACTTTGCCTTGCATTTCTGGCTTCCGTTAAAATAACAGAAAGAATGGCTTAAATGAACAGCCGAATATGAAGTACTCTTGCGAATGAGAGGTTTATTTGAAATATACAGAGATATATACTTGTTTAATCCAAGTCCAACTTAATCCACACTTTAGTAAGCATGCAAAGTACTTGTAATTGCTCATCTAGAATATATGACTAAATAGCGCGATTCCCACAGGATTCTACAGTTTATACCAAGCATGCGATTAATTAACATTTAAAGACTTAATCTGTCCTACTTCCGACTTCATGACAAAGTACAATAACTTGTTTTATATAGGGTATATGAACATAACCCAGCTCTGTGATTCTACAATTAAAAGTGCCATTTTTCTCAATATCTTTTGTTGTGCATTGATTTATTTATCAAGTGAGCAGCATATTATTTTGGGGTTCGTTTTTTGTGGATTTTATTTTAATGTTTTACAAATTTTTTGCTCAATCTCAACAATTATTGATAGTGACACTTGCAACGTTGGCTGTCACAACAATTTGTCATATTTGTATGTCATGGAAAATGGCTCGCACATTTTGTTGTAATGCTTCTAGCCAACATCTATAGATGTTCCAGTGAAATTAATTATACAGTTATCTGACTGGCTGCCATTGCTAAATCTCATTGTCTGTTATTTTTGCTCAATGTCCCTATTTCCCTATTCACGTTGTCATCGCAGTCTTTTCAACTTATGTAAGGCAATGCAAATAACGTCACGGGCGACATTTTGATTATGAAGCGAAAGCAGAACAGAAACTCAGTCAGACCTCCTGGACTCACACACACACACACACACACACGCACAGTCAGTGAGTTGTCGTGTCGTGTCGTTGTACTTATATAAACTTTCAGCGGAATGAGCTATGCCTAATTATAGTACAGACCCACAAACTCCTTCTCTCGCCGAACCTGTTCTGTACCTGGGAACAGAAGCTGCACACGTGTCTCGCTGTGTGTGCCCTTGCGGAATGCTTGGCAGGCTAGAACAGCAGGTCAGTCGTCTGCTGGGGATTTTGAGAGCATTGGTAGTTAATGCAAAAGTGCGGGCAAGCAGCATGAGTACTTTGGTTTAAATACTAGAATGTGTTTAATTGCAATACAATAAGGGACAAAACGTGCTCTGTCTATTACGTGTCTATTATACTCTGTGCAGAGAAGATATGGGGATGCTCATACTGTAGTAAATTACTTGATTATTTAATGAGTGAATAAAGAGTCTATTCTTATTAAATATAACCAGTCGAAAGGGCTACAGTCGACCGCAGTCGACAGCCTTGCAAGTTTCTTTTGCTAAAAAAATACTCCCTCATTATCGTTCTTGGAAGAGAGCAGCAGCAGTGAACGAAGCAAACTACCGTTACATTTTTTGCATTGCTATATGTGTATGTACCTACATACATATGTACATATGTAAAACTTATGTACTATGCAGACCCATATAGAAAGTATTTTCTAATGCAAAGCAATCAATAGTAAACAATATTTTATAAAATTACAAGAACATAATGCATTTGCAAAAAAAACAAGCGGATCAGTCGAGCGCGCGCGACAGTATAAAACCCTGTGCAGTTTTCTAAATTAAGTGTTTTGATTATTATAGAAGTAAGAACATAGCAGGTGTTTATTAAAGAAGTCTATGAATTCTTTATATGCTTATAGGAGCAAGCATTCACATATGTATACATATTCAATCAAAAGCTGAGTGTTACGACACTTAATTTACTTATGCTTGTGTCGTAGTAGTTCGCTATCTCGCTCGCACAAATAAGCACACATGGTAAGCAGACGCATGTATCACAGTCGTTCGCTGTCTCGCTCGCACACATGTGCTGCCTGCTGCTCAACGATTGCGTGGAAAAATAACTTTTATTGCTGATTATCTGTCTTATTTACAAACCGATCTTGATGAAACTTTCAGCGTTCCTTCTATATATCATTCTTAACGCACGTGTCAAGTTAGAAGTGTCTACGTTGAGAAATGTGGCCATAATTAGTTTTTTTTTGAATTGCGGGGGTGATGGGAATGATATTGAAAATCTAACATAAACTCGATCTGGAGAGGGTATACAGGAACCTTCATGCCAAATTTGGTGTCTCTAGCTCTTATAGTTGCTGAGAGCGACGCGTTCATACAGACAGACGGACATGGCTCAATCGACTCGGCTATTGATACTGATTAAGAATATATATACTTTATAGGGTCGGAGATGCCTCCTTCTGCCTGTTACATACATTTGCACAAAATTATTATACCCTTTTTTGCCCATTTTTAATGGGCACAGGGTATAAAAGACAAAGTAATTGTTTGCTCGCGCACGGGACGGAGTAAATTTCGAACCGAACCCCAGACCTCTTGCGTGCAAATCCTATATACTCTAAGTTAAGCTACCGCTTTATATAGTTCGAATACGACAATTTCTATACTTACGCAGCACGAATTTTACCATTTGAAATATACATACATAAATTCGAATTTCTAACTAAATTTTGTTATTTCTATTTCTTAATATTTTGCTACTTTCTGATAAATTATGCAGAATTTATAATATATATTTAAATAGAATAACAATAATTAATTAATAATTGAAAAATAAAACTCAAATTTAAATTGTCAGCAGCGAGATTTGAACCCGCGCACCCGTATCGAGTCTGTTGCTGTAATGCTGCTCAGCCCTTATGAATTTGTTGGTCATTCATTCCTTAAAATCAACTTTGTTTATGGTCAGATCGTGATGAAATTTTCGGAAAGCATCCGCACACATGCACACTCTATGTGTACCAAATCTGCCAAGTGTGAAAAGTCGGAAGTGGGCGTGGCTAAAATCTAACACAAACTTGATCTGCCTGCACACTATAAGAGTGTTGTCACCAAATTTGGTAGCTCTAGCTCTTATAGTCTCTGAGACTTAGGTGTTCATACGGACGGACAGACTGACAGACAGACAGACGGACATGGCTATATCGTCACGGCTGTTGATGCTGATCAAGAATATATATACTTTATAGGGTCGGAGATGCCTCCTTCTGCCTGTTACGCACAAATCGCTTTCGTCAAACTTAGAAGACTATGTACTCTTAGTACAGAGTCTAATGAAAGCTTTCAGATATGTATACATACTCGATCAAAAGCTGACTGTTACGTCATTTCACTTACGTCTGCACGTATCGCAATCGTTCACTGTCTCGCTCGCACACATCAAGCGCAACGATTCAATGGAAAATTTCTTTCATTTCTTTTCTGATTATCTTTCTTATTTATAAACCGATCTTGATGAAATTTTCACCATATCTTCTACATAATATTCTTCAAGCACCTGTTAAATTAGAATATTCTACGTTGAGAAATGTGGCTATAATTTGTTTTTTTTTCTTCGATATAAAATAAACTTGATCTGCACAAAGTTAATATAAAATCTCGACCTCGACCGTCGTAGATCCATGTGACCATGTGACAATACAAGACAATGCTCGACTATGATATACCATGCATTAAGCGCAAGACACTCTAACTCACTTCACTGTGATATGATATAATATGTATATATATATATATATATATATATATATATATATAGGGGATAAATGGACTCGGCTGTTGTAACGTAATTAGTAATGCTATTTAGTTGATTCTCAGCATGTGAAACTTGTATCGAATTGCTAATCTGAAGATGAAAATCCCTAAGTATCTTGAGTTACTTGTAGTAAGTGATTGGACCATTCAAGATGCAAGCTTTGTTATTAAAGGTACTTTTACAGTCTGTCATTGTGTGCATGCTGTATGCGGTGCCACATTTGGATGACGCAATCTTCAGGACGAAAAGGCCACGATACAAAATTCGTGGTGAATTGCGTACGCCAAGTCCACCGGAGGACTATTGTCGGAAAGGACTTTGTCCAGAGGGAGAGAATCATATTGCCTGTAACAATCCGTTTGTAAGTAAATACGTGTATTTCGAGCAATTGCAATTTTCCACATTAATATCTCAACACTTACGTCAAGTGGGGACCGAAATGTACGAAACCACGCGATGGCATCAACATGGATAATTACAAGACATTGATCCTTGATCTTCATAATAATATACGCAAGTTGGTATCTACAGGTGGCACAAAGAAGAATCTGCCAAAAGCCAAGTACTTGCCCAAGTTAACGTGGGATAATGAGCTATCCATTCTGGCAATGCGTCTCACAAACTTTTGCGACACGTTCCTCGCACCAAGGTGTGCGAACACGGCCCGTTTTTTAAACGTGGCCACAAATGACTTTGCAAATTTCATACTTAAAAAACCGAATAATTTGAATGTTACCAATGTAATTAAGTATGCATTCGAACACTATTGGTTTCTATATAATAATTCTACCGATGACAGTTATGTATACAGTTTTCCATCAACGGCTGTGAAATCTCTAACTTATATGGCAAATATAATTAATCAGAATGTTAGATATGTGGGATGCGGTATGCTAATACGAATAGTCAAAGATTTTAGAATATATTATTTTGTGTGCCTGTATAATGAAAAACCCAAACCCGGACACAAATTGTACGATGTTGATATATGAATGGATTTGCTTGTAATATGAAAAATGAATAAATAACGCATTACGTGATTGTTGATTGTAACTGTCGATTGTAACTGTAAGACTTCCATGCTATATGCAAATTGCATTTAAAATGGAACAAATCAAGCTGTTTAGCTGAGGGAGTCGAAATGTGAAATGTGACGGTCAGCCAGATGACAAAAACATGTTAGAGATACAGATATGTATATATATATTTTATATTTTAACACGAGACAACATCAACAAGTGCAAGCTTTAGTATGTCAGAAAGGCAAAATTATCGACTTTTATTTCTTTTCTAATTGTCTGTTTGTTTTATTAACCGTTCCGTTTTTTTATGAAACTTTCAGCATACCTTCTATATAATATTCTTTACGCAAATTTGGTGTCTCTATCTCTCATAGTTTCTGAGATCGACGCGTTCATACAGACGGACATGGCTCAATCGATCAGGTGTTTTTTTTTTTTTTTTTTTTTTTTTTTTAATCATATTTATTTGATACTTTATAGCCTACTGTTACTTTTAATAATAACTTATACTACAGTGAATTTTAATTTCAATAAAATATGTACATCTATATGTACATACTTAAACCTAGATAATTGGGTGAGATATACATGTTAATAGAGGATTATTATAATGATCTGTTGTAGCTTGTTGATGTTTGTTTTTGACGCTATTCCATATACCTGGATACCGTATCTCCAGATGGGTGCCAGGATGGCCTTTATATGTTTGCCTTGTTGGAAAGCGATAACTCGGCTGTTGATACTGATCAAGAATATATATTCTTTATAGGGACTGCCACGCTACCTTCTGCCTGTTACATACTTTTCAATGTGTAGCAATTTATGCAATTCTAATGTTCTTTATACCTGCAGCCTTTTATCAATAGAGAGCTCAATTGCTAATTGCTCAACTGCGCGCTCTTAGACCCGATCATCACTCAAAGATACATAGACTTTAAGAGATGAACGTACCTATCAATTGAGTGGGCATGCATTTAAGAGAAGCATACTCCGTACTCACAACTCTCTCCTTCTGTCTGCCTCTCTTCATCAGTTCATGGGCAGTTGCTCTTTTAAGATACGTACACACATATTGCTTAAAAATTTGCACTGCTTGCAATGACCACTGTGGCATATTTGATTGGCTCTCTCTCTATTTAATAATTAAGCTTGTTGAGGTTTTGTAACCAAAGATTATAAATATTAAATCAATACCAAATACCAAAGATACTCGAATACTTGAGTTTATTTGAGTGAATTACTTGAGCTTAGTTAAGAATTAAGCATCAGCAGTCGTGTAATCGAGTCCCATGCCTTATGTTCATGAGTACAAGCTGTCAATTTGATTGTCGCAGAATTTAAATTGGCCAGGGACTAATCAGTTAAGGCGCTTTCAACCCCTTTCAATAATGCACAGGGACGACAGCCTGCCAAACATATCAACTCATGTCACGCATTTGGGCTTTAACAATGTCGGCCAAAAAGCATTCAAAATCTAAGCTAAGCATATGCAAAATATACCCTCAAATTGGATTCAATAAGATGGGGCTGGTAGGTGGTGGGGTGGAGGGGGGGGGCGCAACCCCAGTTGAAAAGCAATCTAAACGAAAGCTGATGAGATTTTCAAGACTACTTATCTGCCTGTTGCCTACAATTGGGCGTGGCCAAGTCTTAAGCCAAGCGAAGTGAAGCAAAGTTCAGCGAAACATTGGTGTTACAATTCCCAAGCCTCTTCGCACACCTGGCAAATGTGGGCGTGGCAGAGTCTAAAGCTATCTTCAGGGTGTTGTCCTGTCAATCCGATTCGCAATGTCCGTCAGTTTTGTGAATGAAAAGAATAGCATGAAAAAACTTAATGAATGCGCGGAGCTACTGATAAATTACATGCCAATCATGTTTAGATGGCCACTTTGACTGGGTGTGAGCGTATGTGTGTGTGTGACTGTGTGAGCCTGTGTGTGTATAGAAGAGGAAGGAAGTAGTCCAAGTCCATTGACCAGCAGCTGTTAATGCCAAACTGTAGTAATTCACAGAACTCTAGCATTAACAGCTGTTGTTGCTCTCTTGTGTTAACAGTGCTCTGTTGCTCTCGCATTCCGAAAACTCTGTTAACTTTCCAGTTTCAGTTGAACTGGAAAAGCCGCCAAAACAAACAGCTGTTTGTGAGATTGTGCAGACGACTTGGCTTAAACTTCTTTCAATTGCTGTGCGCTTGACATGACCAACAATAATAAAATCATATACTTGTAGATATATAATCAGGTTCACCTTGACATTCCTTGTGATGTGGTGGGGGGTCAGAAGTCATCTATGTTTGAATTGAATTTCATTTATGTAGAAACACGTAATGCGGAAAAAATGTCTTTAAATTCATATGGGGCGTGGCCTAAAGGACTGCTGCCTATAAATTTGTTATCCTCATCTAGCATTTTTTGTTCTGTTGACTTAAGTCAGCAGCAAATGGTGCGTGTCCAAATCGCATATCGACTTCTGACGTGAAACGTGTCTAAGCCAAAGCGTTGCTTAACGTTTTTGTCGAGGGCAATAAAACGCAAATAAAACAAATCGAAATCGAAATAGACATAAATAAATTGCCGCCAAAACGTTTTTATCGTTCGTTCAGCCTTTGACACATTTGCTAAATAGTCGATGTCGCCCGGCCCCCATGGCGTATGCGCAATTAAAATATTTTGCGTGTGTAATCGCAATACCAAGGCTCGATGCCCAAATTTATTTGCTTAATTTGTGTTCTGGTTATTTTATTATTATTGTATTATTTTTTTGTATTTTTTTGTTGTGCTAGTTTGTTGACCAAACTTGCCCTCGTTGTCTGCAGAAGTTCGAGTAATTTGACAATTGGTCTGTCTGAGAATTTCAATATGTTCTCTGGCATTTTCCTTTTCATATTTTCTTTTCTTTTTCTTCTTGGACGCATAAATCTAACAATGGGTGGAAAAACTTACGAACAGACATATTCGAAGGCATTTACTAACGGCAAGTTGATTTATCGCTCCAGTCGAAAGGAACTGGTCTACAAAAGAACTAGTTCAATGCACTCAACTCAACTCCTTTCACTCTAAGCTTTCTCAATTCCCTTACTGCATTTCAAAAGCAACTAAAAATCTACAAATTCTTAAGCCCAACTCAACTCACCGATGTTCTGTTAACTCTTATTATTATTAAATTTTATTATTATTGTTCGCCCTTTTCCCGACATTCGTAATGCAAATGAAACGCTTGCGGCATGCCACAACGACGTTGTTCTCATATATTGCCACAAGCTCCGGTAGTACATTGTTTTTCCATTTATGTGGCGCGTTTTAATTGCCAGGAAAGCAAAATATGCCACGTTATTGCCAGCAAACTCATTGGACAGGGTTCGGGTAGGGCTCCGGTTGAATGGTTTTGCCGTAGAATTGCCAAGGCTGTCGGCAATGGTGGCGTCTGTTGGGTAAACCTTTTGTCTATGCCATACCATAATATCTAATCATTTCAAAATGTCTGCGATATATTAGTAATTTGTTGAGGTCGTGGGGGAAACGTGCAACATCAGCAAATTTTCGATCTCTTTAATTGCAATCAAATGATTCGGTTCTCCCCACAATTAGAATTTATTCCATCTCTAATGGAGTCCAGTATTTCTATCCTAACCTTTTGGTGTATCCCAAAAAACACAATCGGAATTAACTTGTGTTGCTCAAACTTAAATTCATTCTCCAAATCACAATCGAAAAGCAACAAAAGTAACTTTGCATTTACAATACAAGTAAATTCAGTGAATCCAATTTTATGGACAGTCGTTAAAAGCATCCGTTTGCAATTTAATTTCGACTCTTAATTAATTTTATTTGTTATTTACTATGAAACAGTATTACAGCCTAAACAAACCTCAGCCATTGCCTGACCCTGACAACAGCTGCGCGGCTGCCACTCGCAGAATACTAATAATTGTAAAGGATTTTGTTTATATTTGGTTTACATTTCTCTAGAAGTTTACTCTTCCAACAGTTTTTCATGTTAAACTTTTGCTGAAAACTTTTCAGTTCTAAATAATTTTCATTTGTGTAAACAAAAGAGAAAAAAAACGACAAAGGGAGTTTTTCAACCATATGAGTAGATGAACAAAATGCTTGATGAATAATGAATATTGAGTATTTAAATCGATATTTGAATTAATAGCATTTGCGCTTGATAGTCTGGTCTTTAATAAAAACAAATTTATTTATAGACAAACAAGCAGATTAGTCGAGTCTATATGAAAATAAAAGTATTTTGATAACAATTAACAATATATTTATGGCAAATAAATAGAAAAGATTTTGAGTTAATAAAAAAATTCAATACACAATACACACGCAGGTATTTGTCTTTAATTAAGTACAAGGGTTAATGCAGAATACAAAATGCAATGCACGAGACGAAGAGAAGAATTTCAATGCTGATGAAGAGCTGATCTGCTCTGAGTGCATGCAATGAATAGGAGAAAAGGAGACGTAAGACTATTTCAGTGCTGACTAAAAGCAGATCTACTTTCAATGCACGGGATGAGCAGAAGAAAAGGAGACACAAAACTATATCAGTACTGGCGAAAAACTAATCTGCTTTTGCGTTTACTCTTCCTTTCTCTTTCCATATACCACATAGCTCAATAGAGTAACGAAAAATTATAATAAAGAGGATTACTTACACATACAATTTTCTTTTATTATATGTATTATTATATCACTGTACTATTTCAACCACAAGAAAAAAAAAATATTTATATTAAAAACAAGAAAAAGCGAAATTTAGCAAAATTTACAAACACCGCTGGTCCGTTATTCCCTCTGTGCAGTATTCGCGACGAGAGCAAACTGACATGGTCAAGCCTATGATTGCTGGCAATGTTGCCACTTTATGAAAATGCTTGCAATCAGATTTTAGAGAAAAAGTACCAATTGACAAAAAAGTACCAACTTAATAAATAATAATTTTTTTTTATTCATAATATAATTCAATATCAATATGTTATTTATAAATATTGCAGTAAACGGACAACTCACACAACTTGTCGTCTAGCTGCTACGCCAATTGGGTTGTTTCGTCCGACAGCAATCCATAAGCAGGTACAAAGATTATGCATACAACGAAATACAATCGGTGTGTGCTTATCATATTGAACTTGATCGTTAGACTTTCTACTTTCTTTCGAAGCAAACAAAAAGTACCATTTTGAAAAGAAAAGGGGAGAGGGGGTAAATTCTCTGTAACTCTTACTCTCAGCAGAGTTAACGTTCGGTGCGCTGTCGACATACAAAAGTTCAATGCACGGGATGATAAGAAGAAAAGGAGTTGCAAAACTAGGACAGTGCTAACGAAGAGCGGATCTGATCTCAATGTATGCTATGAATAGAAGAAAAGGAGACGCAAAATTATGTCAGTGTTAACGAAGAACGGATCTGCTCTCAATGCATTCAATGAAGAGAAGAAAAGGAGACGCAAAACTAGGTCAGTGTTAACGAAGAGCGGATCTGCTCTCAACTCATGCAATGAAGAGAAGATAAGGAGTTTAATGTTTGGAACTGCGTAAGTAAGAATTATAAACTACAATTAGCTATCAAATAGTTTCTTATTGATTTATATATTTTACAGGGTCTCCTAAGCCTCAATCTTCCTGTCACAGGCTTTATATGCAAAGTTAATGTATCCCTGTCACAGAGTACAAAAAGTAATTGTTAGGAATGTCACGAAAATGTTGCTTATTTATTTTATTGCTACACTTTCAGGCAGGTTAAGAATATGGTCAACTGACAGTCAACTAAATATAGCCACAAATGACTAGGATTGTTTTAACAAATTGAAATGAATATAACAGATTTGGGTTCTAGTTGCCATGATTGAAAGAGCACTAATCTCAGCATAGATTAAAGTATCTGTCAAAGGATTAGAGAATCATTCATTTCCATATTTTAAGAATCTACTGGAATTTTTATAACATTATTTAAATGCAGACGGCGAGTATCATTTCCATTGAGGTTGACAATCACAGTTTCCTTTTGATTTATAGTCTTTGGCTTTGGCAGCGATTCAAGGTCATTGGTGAACTGGTGAGATGCAGGGCGTGCTAGACTTAGGGGTCGACTTAATAGTCTCGGTCGCGTCTTCTAAACGTCGTTTATCTAATGCTAACTACTCCTTTGGGTGTCTGACTTGTATTAACGCCCAATTCCAATGCCGCCAAGAACTCAAACTTGAGGCTAACTGAATGGGCGACAAACAAAAAGGTCCTTCAGGACAACGACGACGCGGCGCATAAAAAATTCATTCATAAAGTAGGTTTATCTTTTTTAATTTTTTTTGTTCTCATTGTATTAAATTCAAGTTGCTGGTCCATTTGGTTGACACAAAAAGTGGCTAAATGTACACAAATTTTTTTGCTTTCAACATTTTTTTTAGTATTTAAGACTTTGTTTTATAGTAGAAATGAATAACATAACTAAAAAGTTGTTAAGCGCTTTAGCTGCTGCATAATTCAATTATAAAGAACTCTGATTTATCCAAAATGGCATTTAATCTAATGAACCAAGCGTTAATTGGCTTTTTACTGAACTTAATTACATTTCTGTCAATAATATTAATGTGATTCACTGACAACTTTGACAAATGACTCTGCCAATGCAAGTATTATTCTCAATTAAAGCTGGATTGACATTATAACTGTTAGTATATAGTATATACTAACTATCTACATATAGTATGTATTTACATATATCCACATTGTAGTTTCATTTGTATTTACATTGTGCATAGGCAGAGCCAAGTCCTTAGCATTTGAATTGTATTTTGTTTGTCTTTCGCAGAAAACTTTCAATCAACTTGTATAGCATTTGAAGCAGAAACTTGTTGTTGTCTATTATTAAAATTTGGTTACAATTCATTTGACTGGCAGACTTTCCTTTTGTGGCTTTTCACATGCAAATCCATAGAATATTTGTTGTATTTACTGCTTATATTGCCTATCATTTTCTATGGCTTTCAATTTATCAGTTCGTTTCCCCATTCACCAAACCCGGCAGCTTTCATCGAAAAACGCATGAAATTCAATTTCGAATCGTTGCTTTGATATGAATTTCAAAATTGCTTGTATTGGGCACATCAATTGATTGAATTCTACGTCATGTGCGTTGGACTAAAGAGTAAGAGAGAAAGGGTGAGGAGGGGAGGTTGGTAGGTCGGGGAGTGCTACTCCTTTGATTGATTGTTGCCTGTTGTTCAACATGACCTTCACAGTCGTTTACCTATCGCCTTGATTGATGGTCAGCGGTCAGACACGTGTCTTCCCCATCCCGACGCACTTCAAGATCATTAAACAAGTCTCCGCCGAGGCAGTTTCCCTCTCACGCGATTCTGATTCAAGAATGCCTGAAGGGTTCACTGAACTGGCAAATAAAGTGGCGGAAAAAGTGTTCAAAAAAGCAACAGTCAGTCACTGTTGATACTGCTGCCAAGAAATCTAAAAGTTGGCAACTAGGCCAAGTAGCAGGTGCCATGATTGGGAACAAAATGGGTGTGCAGGTGTCGGGTGACATCAGCGTCTGGCTGCGTGTCGGCTAATTAACCAAAGCCAACTTAGACGATATTCGCTTTGGGACAAACCACAAGTCACAATTCAACTATAATTAAGTGCTTTATATTCGAAAGAAAAACTTGTAATATAATTTAACTTTATTTAACTTTACATATAAATCCATTGACTAATTGTTAACGAGGAGATAAACTTATTAAATCGATTGGTTTTTAATATCAATATTCGGAATCTGTGCAACTATTTATAAAATAATTCAATTTTTAGAAAAACCTTTAAGTTATATATATCGATAGTTTTAAGTATCAACATTCTAAATGTTTGCAACTACAAATTTGTGCTATATATAAATATAAAAAAATAAATATTGTGCTTCGTATTCTAAGAAGATACGTGTAATAAAATTCTGCTTTTACTTTAAAAACTTGAATTATTTTATTTATTTATATTTATCGATAGTATTTCTTACCAATATTCTACATTTCTACAGCTAAAAATTTGTGCTAAATAAACAAATATTAATTAAGCTATATTTATTAATTATTATTAATTAAGCTTATATTTATCGATTAGTTTTTAATAACAATGTTCTAAATCACTACAACTAAATAAATAAATATTATGCGAAAATTATCGATTGGTTTTTACTATCAACATTCTAAACGTTTTCAACTATAAATTAGTGATATGAAGTGTATAAATAACTAAATATTGTGCTTTTCTAAAAAGAAACTGGTAATACAATAAAACTTTTACTTTAAAAATGTTAATACATATTTATCGATAGTTTCTTACTATCAATATTCTTTATCCCTACAACTACAAATTTGTGCTAAACAAACAAATATTCTGCTTTATATTACAAGAAGAAAGTTCTAATAAAATTTAGCATTTACAAAAGACTTTAATTCATATTTATTGATAGTTTTCTATTAAGAATTCCATATCTCTACAGCTGTAAATTTGTGCTTGGAGTTTAACATCGGTTCTAAATCAATTTCAAGACTTTATATAAGCACCTGTTCTACAAATCACTTTTCAAATGAATTTATGTCTACACAAGCACGAGCAATGCCGCGCTCCACCAACTAGCTCCATTTCACATAATATCCGGGCCGTTGCAATCGAAATTTTACACTGCATTAAACCTTATATCTGGCGACAATCGAGAGCTTAAAGTATTCACATTTTTACAGCTCAACTATTTCACATTAACGCCAAGTTAGCTGCGTATTCCCACTACGTTTATCCCCCCTTCCTCGCCCCTTTCCTATGACGCACAGCTGACAACAGTTGGGCAAAAATTATCATTTGGAAATATGGTAGCAATTTGAGTTAATTGTAGCAGGCACTCGACACAGGAGACGCTAACAAAAATGCACAAAATTATTTGAACGGAAATGAAATTGAAAGCAATTCAAATAGAAGATGGGTCCCCCAACTCCCCACTCCCCCTACCACTTACCCATCACTTTTTGTTGTTGCTTCTATTATGCATATTAAAATATTTACACTTGAATGGCGACACGATAGGCATTATAACTCCATTGTGTTAACAAGGTCGCGTTGCCAGGCAGCTTTAAGTCGAACAATTGAGCATTGCTATAGAAACAGGAACTTTCATGTTTGGCACAAAGGTACAAAGCCATTTGTTCAATTGAAATTATTAGGCAAATGTAAATAGCAATGTATTAGTTGTCAATAAAGCAGCTATCCATGCTTAGCCAATTAGGGTCTCAATTCAACATCGAATAAGGCTTTAATGTGATTTCTGACTAAAACGAATTGTAGCAATTGTTTTGATTTGTTTAGACCATTAAATGTAATGCGTCAATAATTAGTAGCCATCACTTGGGCTGGAGTAGCAACGCATGCCATGTTGATGTTAATCGATCTGTATTTTGCCAAGATAATTAACTCCATCGGTTTTGGGCCATCGTCTGTTGCCACTGTTAGTCTTTTGTCTTTCGCCTTTTTGGCCATCATCATCGTCGTCGTCTGCCCATTTGAGCGCATAGTTTGCTAATTAATCAAAACAATCAGCAACGCATTTTCATCGTATGCGTGTTTACTTTACACAGGCCAAAGGACGACCTCGTCTGATCCACATGCCACTCTGCAGTAGTTGGCGCCTTGGCTGAATCCTCTCTGAATTTCGTTGGTCTAAGTTCAATGCGCCTGCGGTAGTTCATCCGAGACACTTTAACCAATGCCCATTATTAGTTGGCCTGCCCGACTCCCAGCCACAACTGAGGCGTGGTAGGCGTGGCCGCATACACAGAGACAACATGTGCGGGAATAGCAAAATCAGAGGCAAACAAGCTGTTAAGTGATTTGTAGAACTCTCGTGGGTTCTGCGCTTCAAGGACAACGAATTGAACTGAGAATAAGTATAAAGTCTATTGAAATGACATTTAATTAAAATCATTTTGTATTCTGTTCCTTAAAAGTGTTGGCTTGAAGGAGGAAGTAAGTTTTGCAGTCTACTTTCACTTTAAGAATTGCTAAACAAATTCATATTCATTAGAATTAGCTGACTCGTTAATGGAAACGCACTTGAAGCAAAGCCTGCTGGGCAACTTACATTTATTTATTTATTTATATATGTACTGCCAACAAATAGACCAATTTATTATATGTTGCTAGGGAAACAGCTTTGCTTTGCAGGAACTATGTTTAGAAAAGGTTCTCAGTTCTCTCATAGATAAACAATCCGAACTGACCTCGCATTTGTCAAGGGAATTTAAAGGAATAAAGATGAAGACTACATTTCATTTTCATATTAAGTAATAAACATGTGAATAAAAAATAATCGTCTTTTTATTGAATTAACACTTTATATTTATTTAATATATAAATTAATTTAATAGATAATAAATTTAATCAATACCTAAGTATAATAAACAAAAGGAACATTAATAATTGTACACTAAAAGATTTGTACTATTTATTAAATGAAATGAAGAAATGTTCTAAAGTGTTTGAATACTAATCCAATAATAATACCTTTCTATATAGAAGCCTAAACTGCAGTTCATTTTTTCCATTTTAAATAAATCTATATTTAACTATAGCATATTATTTATTATTAAATTAAAATCGCTAAATTAATAAAGAAATTAAAATAAAATAAAATCAAATTAATTAAATTAAATTGAATTGAATAAATTACAAGAGGTTTATATTTACCATTTTTATTTTTGTAGAATATGTTAAAATACTTTTTGTTATAGACACTCTAATAATAAATAATAATATTTGAAGTAAAGATGAGAACTACAACTTTATACATCTTATATAGTATGTATAATAATATAATTTATATTATATTTTAAATATATATTATATTTATATACATATTATATATTAGCTCTGCATCAGACTATTTTTACCATTGTACATGCATACATACATACACACTTTCCACTGACATCATGTGGTCGACGCTTGAAGTTTGCAGTAAAGTGTAAAGCGTAGCAGCAGAGGAGCAGAGAAGCAGACAGAGAATGGCTGCTGCTAAGGTCGCAGAGCGCGGACTGTAGAAGAGAGACAGAGAGGACGATAGGATTTACGAATTGTGAAATTGAGTCAGCTGAGGCAGGCAATCCAACAAGCGCCATTGCAACGTGCAGAATTTACTTAATTTATATTATTAATGTTATATTAATATAAGTGTTATAATATAAATATTATATTAATATTAATTATAAATTATTATAAATATGTACATATTAATTATAAATGTTATATTAATATGGTTACTTTCATAAATATTACAACTCGTATAGCTTATTGCAATTACTTATATAATTTCCAACAGCATCAATTATCGATCTTTCACTTAATTTCTTTCTCAACCTTCGCCATTCTATCGACTGGCCCAATGTGTCCATCACTCTAAGCTGCTCTGAAAAGAAAGCAAAGGAAAAAAACAAGAACAAGTGCTACCTAATTAGAAAGGAAAGCAAATGCCGCAATTGGGTGTCACTCAAAGTGAGAGCCAATTTCTGATGGCAAGAAAATAAAAATGCCAGTTGATTGGATTTTCTGTTTTTTGTTTTACGACTGGGCTGCAAAAAGGCAAAAGATATTAACAGCGAAATGATCGACAGGCCATAAAACGCAGTACAGGGAAATGTTGAGAAAGAAATAAAAAATAAAACAGACCTGAAGCATAAACTCCAGCGCATGAAAAAATTAATAAATAAAATGTTGCGTCATGCATTTAATTTAAGCTCTCAGTCGCAGATCTGAACTTGAAGTAAGTTATTTGATTTTAAAAATAACACGACAGGACTCCTTTGAAAGCAACTTCTCCGGCGCATCGTCGGCTCTTTGTGGTGACGCTGTCATGGCATCAGCAGCAGGAGGAGCAGCATCAACCACGCCCCCAATCCTCACACTCGTTGAGGTATCCAAAAGGATGTGCACACGCTTTTCGTATAACAAAAGAAAAGCTGCTTTCATATATGAACTAAATATATGTATGTATGTTTGTATGTAAATACATATAAATGGTTTTAGTAGATACCTTAGAAACCTGAGAGTTTTATCCGTTTGATTGTTTTGCACTTTTGTCATGTGAAGCATTTTTGTTCGCTCTCCTTGAGAGGAAGCAGCAGGTGGCAGATGGCAGGCAGCCATTGAGGTGTTTATCAAAGCCATTCAACTCTTTGATTTGCTGACAAAACTAATGGAAGGAACGAACGAATATACAAAGTATTCCGCTTCCCAACTGTGCCTGCAAATTAAGTATACGCCGCGTGGCGCTTGTAAAAGGCTTCCGTTTGTGCGGTTAGTAGCAACAAACTGAACCTGGCTCGGCATTTCCGACAGCTGCGCTCTACAGCATTTATTTTGCATAACAAATGGATAAATAAACTGGCAAATACTCGATACTGGCAAGAGCAAAACATTTGCTTTGTGCGAGAATTTTAAGTTGCATTTTGCAATTTGTCAACAGCATTGCGAATATTTGCTTAATTGGCTTTATATTATTTTTTGTATAATTTTATTTTTTTTTTTTTTTTTGTTTTGCGGTTGCCATAATAAAAATGCAACCAATTAAATTAAGTCAAACATAAAAGAATTGCAATGCTATTGATAGTAATTTAGTAAGCCACAAACTGAATTGCATTGCATGCATGATCACGTGGCAATTAAATTTATAGCACACATGCTCAAAAATATATTCTATTAAATGTATTTCTGAAACGCGCTTAATTTGATTTGTGTTTACCACCTGTGCCCATTGAGTAAAACAGGGTATAATAACTATGTGCAAACGTATGTAACAGGCAAAAGATGGCGTAACTGACCTTAGAGTGTATATGCTTGATCAGTATCAGTGGCGATAAATGTATATATATATGAATATATATGTGAATATGTATATATACGACAGTATAATACCCTATGCCAGTCTACTTATATATAAATAATCTAATATACAAGTTTCCTCAAAAAGATCGCCCGAATTGACTTTTCCTTATCTTTGTAGTTTGTACTCTGCACTTATAGATACCCTGTCCATGTTGAAAATGCGAAAGAAAAGAGTTTTATCGACGTGTAAAGAATACATGAAAGAATGGATTTCAAAGAAATGAATTCAACATAATAAATTTAATTAGAACGGGATGATAAATTATGAATATGAGCTTCCAATGATGCGCACAGTTCTTTTGACAGGGTATCTCTTAGTGGAGCAGCACTCCTAATTGCTGTATTCTTGGTGTTGTCTCTTTTCTATCTTGAGGCCTTGCCCAGGGTCAAGCAAACCGAAGCAACTCTTGTCATCTATCTACAGCTCGATTTCTACTATTCTTCATTGCGGCGCTTAACTGTAAATATTAACAGCACACAGCTGTCAATACAGTTGCAGTTGCAGTTGCAGATACAGATACAATTATAGTTGCAGTGACTCTGACAGTTGTAGCTACAGATACAATAGCAGATGCAATTACACTTACTTCGAGGTTGCCCAGAGGCAATGCGCATTTCCTTTTGGTTTAATTGCGCTTACAACAGGCAGCAGGCAACAGGCAACAAACAACATGATGTGGCAACACACTGTCTGTTGTCTCTACTGTCAACGACATCATCACGTACAGTAAAATGTTCTGTTTAATTTCGTTTTCATTTCCGCGTCCCACGCCGTGTGCAACGGACGCCATTTATTTGCCTGGAAACGTCAAAGGGGATAGAGCAAGAGAGAGAGAGAGGGGACCGGCACGTTGCTGCAGTCAATCAATTCAACAGCTCACATACACGTGCATGTATGTATGTATGTGTGCATGTAGAAAACAACACGCAGATATCATCGATGGCAATCCTTAAGCATACTTATACATATGTAGATGTACATGTATCAGTGTTTGTGCCTACTGAGTGTGTGAGTGAGTGAGAGAGGGGGAGAGCTGGAGAGAAGCGCTGCATAAATTTCATTTATAACCTTTGGCTGTCGCCAGAGTTGCCATGCCCCCCTTCCCCCCCACCCCACACGTCCTTTCTTATTCAACGGAAATGAGCAGAGAAACTGCGTCTGTTAAGTGAGAGACTGTACGTGTATTTGTGATAACCTTCCCCCTCGACTTCCCTCTCTCCTACTCTTCCACTCTCTTAGCCTTTTCTTATATTCTGTGGCTTGACTTTATTGTTGCCCGCAGACGCGTTACGCTTATGTTGAGAATTAAAAGTAACTCTTAACTCTTCTACTTCTTCTTCAATTTCTGCTCCTGCGGCGACAAAATGATGCGGATGTCGCTGTGAAATTGCCAACATCCGACAAAAAGGCAGAGCTAATACAATATCAACAACAACTGTAAAGAGTTACACGTGTGTGGGATCCTGTGAGTGTGTGTGTGTGTGGAGTTTAGGGAGAAGGGCAATCAAAGTCACAGAAATATATATAAGGAGCAGCTTTTTCGTTTCGAGGCTGGCAATATGAGTGCTCATTTCCTGTGGCACAAAACGGAAACGATTTGCGATGTCGCTCTGAGAGCGAGAGAGATACAAAGTGGAAGATGTGGATTGTGAGATGGAGATATGGGGAAAAGAAGCGGGGATTAAAAAAGCGGAGAATAGCAGAGAGCGTAAAATAAGGAAGACGGATGGAGAAGTAGGAAGAAATGGAAAAGACAAGTGAAAGAAAGAGATAATGAGAATGACGAAGATACAGAAACGCACAGAGAGTGAGAGATGGAGAGGCAGTAGTAGAGTAAGAAATAGAAGAGGGAAAGTTAAGTAAAATAGTCGAGAGAGGGGAAGAAACAACATAAAAGAGACAAAGAATAAGTGAGAAAAAAGAAATTAAGCAAAAAAGATACGCAGAAATCTAAAAGAAGTACTGAAACATACAGAATAAAAGGAATAGAGAAAATGTAACAATAAGGAAATGTAAAAAGGGTGAGAAAAAAGGAAAGAGAGTGTAAGGAAAGAAAAAAACAAAGGGAAAGATAGAAGTAAACAGAAATCAAAAAATTGAGCAGAAATATACAGAAAAAAAATAAAATGCGGAGAGAAGACAGAGATAGATATTATTACTATAAGTAAAACAATGTTTATTTAGTTTATTGATTTAAAATAATAATATTTATTTTTATTTTTAATTATACATTATTCAATTTCAAAAAATTTTACAATAATTTAATTATATTTATTATTTTAAAATTTATAAATCCCAATTAATTAAGTTTCCATTCTTTATTAGGTAAATTAAATATGAAACTATGCTTGTTTTTCGTAAGTTCTTACAATTTTCATTATCATCAATATTTAACAATATTTAACAATATACATGTGTTGCTAGTACAATTCTGCAGACATGCACATTTTTGAAAATTAAAGGAAATGTGTAAAAAACTAATTAATTAATTAACTAATTAAATTCAAATAAAAATAAATCAAATGAGCAATTTAAATTATACATTATTCAATTACAAGTTATTATATAAATATATTTACATTAATGCTCATTACATTTAATTATTTTTCTTTTATTAAATTGAGTAAAAATTTAAAATTACATAAATTATACATATTTATGCATAAAGACAATATTTAAGTCGTATTTTTAACTCAGACTTATCGCCTTTGCTTTGAACTGTAGACTCCCAGACTCATAAGCGTTTCAATCGGCACATTCGTCACCACATACAACTTGCCCGTGGCGCTTATTAAAAACAAACATGAACAACAATATCAGCAACAATAACAACAACAATAACAACAACAATAACAACAACAATAACAACTGCAACAACAACAGCTCACACAGGCATACATGTAGCTACAGCCGGAGGCCAGAAGTTTTCAGTTTTTTTTAACATTTGCAACGCAAAGTATGCAACAGTCAGCAGCATGAAAATAATCCAGACATAACTGCGAGTGTGCAAACACACACACACACACACACACATA
The DNA here is from genome assembly GCA_018901825.1 of Drosophila funebris. Lineage (NCBI taxonomy): Eukaryota > Metazoa > Arthropoda > Insecta > Diptera > Drosophilidae > Drosophila > Drosophila funebris. Next base: position 49,085 of record JAEIFK010000367.1, on the reverse strand, counting down.
CGTTTACACATGCATATATACAAAGATTTGTATATAGAGTCGTATCTCTCAGTTTGTCGAAACATATGCAAAACGCGCATATCAAATTGCCGCATGGCGAATGAGCATGAGCATAAAAATACGAATATAAATGTGAATGTGAATGTGTATCTGAATGTGAATGTGCATGTGAATCTGAATGTGAATGCGAACGTGAATACGTATGTGACTGTGAACTTGGAAGATTTTCATATAGTCAGCGTAAAGTGAAATGCAAATTGGTCAGCGGCCGTTTTAATACCCTGTAAATATTCAAAAATAGGCAGCAATATATTAAATAATGAATAATGAAAGCATCAATTGGCAGAGAATTTTTCAAAATAACTAATGATTGTAATTACAATGTAATTAATAATTATTAATAAATATTTTAATTTCTTCATTTAATTAAATAATTATACAGTTAGTTAATTTACATTGATATTATTAATTATATAAATGGGTTGTCATTACTTAAAAGTATTTATTTATGTGTTTATTTGTTCATTTAAGTAATTAATTATACAGTTTAGTTTACATTAATATTATTAAATATTCATTCAAGTAAATACTTATACAGCTTATAATTACAGAGTATATGCAAGTCGCGTTGCCTTGTTTTGCTTTTAGCGCTGACGCAGTTATCATCGTCATCATCATCATCAGCAGCAGCAGCAGCAAAGGAAGAATATGAACTGAAAACGCTTTTGCTTGATATTCATATTTCGAATGCCATTTTGTAAGACTTATTACAGAGGAAGGGAATCGAAATCGTAGCGGGCACATTTACCTGGCGCTTGCAAATGCAAATGTTGTACAATTTGTCATTTGCATAATGCAGTTGCACAGATTTTTCTTCTCTCTGTCGCTCTCTCTCTCTCCCTCTCACTCTGAGTGTTTGAGCACTTAAAACACTTACAAGGTACGCAATGCATAAAAGTTTTTTCAGGAAGCGATCAATAAAATACTTGAGAAATTATTGTAGAGCGAAGTGAGAAGATGTAGCCCATCAATTGTCGATCAACAATTTGGTTTAGCACTTGACATTTGCATATTTTTATAAACTAATCTATAACAAACTCCTCGGTGACTGTGGAAGACTTAAGCAACAATTTACTTTCTGCTTTGAACTAGTTTTTTATTGCAAATTGAATTTACTGTGTCACGTCCTTGGCTACTTTGTCAATAAGTTTTTAAGTTTCGAAAACGGCCGCAAGGACAACAATCTATGCTGAGCGCATACACATATGTGCGAGTACAGGGTGTGCCACTAAGGGCTGTTTAGGTGTTGATACTAAAATTGGTTTGCAAGGCAACTAATATATAGGGAGATATTGTTTAGAAGCTACAATAAATTATTGTTGATAATTTGTTCAGTTGGAACACCCTATATGTATAGAAGAAGAAATAAATACTAATTTTGATAATAACATTGGATTCCAGCTCAACTAATATACAGGGATATCATTTAGTAGATACAATTTACTGATATGTATAAGTAGATGTTTATGCGGAGCACACTATCTAGCGAAAAGTTAAGGTTACTATGAGTAAGTCTATTTTCAATATTATAGCTGAGTTCCAACACATCTAGAAGGATATTATGTTTGAAATGAAGATTTATTTAGCTTCCACTTAAAATAATATAATTTCAAGTGCACTATAAAGTTAATTTAATCTAATTCATAATTTAAAAAAATTTGATTATTTGCAACACATTAATAAATGCCACAGATACAGGGTGTCTTACTTAAATAATGTGGCTTAAGTTGCTTTTCTAACAATGCTCTCGTTTGTCATGGAGGAATAATAAGTATTTTTTACCAAATATTTGGAAAACTTTAGCAATTTGGTTACTTGGAACACCCTGTACATTACTAAAGTTAGATTCACACAACTAAAAAAATATGAGTATTTTCTTTTTCGCAGTCATAAAATGCAGCTGCAATCTTTTTGCCTTCATTGTCGAATTGCAAGAAGAAGTTGCAACTATTGTTATGCTTGCCATTCTTGCGCACATGGTCGTTGCACTTTTTGCCGCGTGTGTGCATGTGTGCATGTGTGTGTGTATGTGTGTGTGTATGTTGTTGAGTGTGACCTAGTGAACCCAGAAATATGCGGCACATGCTGTCCAAAATCGCCAACGGAAGAGTGCAGAGCAACCGGCATTGTCCTGCCGCGGCAAAGTCCTGCCCGTGTCCTGCATTGTGTGTGTATATGTGTGCGTGTGTGTGTGTGTGTTTCACATGTCGGGCATCATTTGTCAATGTCGGTCCACACATGCAACCTCATCGCGCGTCTCAGTGTTGCTGTTCTTGCTGCTGCAGTGGCATGTTTCTTGTGCGTAATTCCTCAGCGTCAGCGTCAGCAAGTGCAACATTGTTGTTGTTGTTACTGTTGTTTTTGTTGTTGTTATTGTTGTTCTTATACTTATTAAATGTTGTAGTCATGGCATTGCATCAAATTTACACTCTTTGTACGCAGCTTTCCACCTATGTATGTATGTCTATCCCTTTCTACACCTTTCCCTCCCTCTCTCTCTTTCTTTCTCTCTCTCCCTGCGTCTGAAATTGAAATGAAAGCACACTGCACACACCCATTTGATGTAGTTGTCAGAACTACAAGTCATAGTTTCCTCTGCCCTAATTAGTCGTCGACCTTTGCATTTGAATGCGACTTAAAATGCATTCATTGATGATTCCCTTTGACCAGTTTACTAATTTACTAAGCGCATTTAATTTAATTGGAATTGCCTTTCACTCGCTTAATATTTAAATAATTTAATTTTAAGCAAACTATTTAAATGGAATTTACTGATCTTCGAGTTTATATATTAGCTGCTAGTTATTCTAATTTTTAATTAATATATTTAATTACACAAAACATACAGGGACTTTCAAAGTCTAGCATGCTCTACTAATTCATCACTAGAACTAGAACAATAAGTTGATTATTTAAAGGAATTTGTAGAGCACAATATATCTTCATTCTTATATAGATAATTCAAAATTTTCTAAGCTCTTCTTCATTATAATATGTTAAACTCAGATACTATACTAATATACTAAGCAAATAAGTATACTATGATCTAAATTTGTATTAAAATGCCGTTCAACACAACTCTAGCCATTTTAATCTTTTTTAGACTCTGTACTAAAAGTACATAGTCTTCTAAGTTTGACGAAAGCGATTTGTGCGTAACAGGCAGAAGGAGTCATCTCCGACCCTATAAAGTATATATATTCTTGATCAGCATCAATAGCCGAGACGATATAGCCATGTCCGTCTGTCCGTCTGTCTGTCTGTCCGTCTGTCCGTCTGTCCGTCTGTCCGTCCGTATGAACACCTAGATCTCAGAGACTATAAGAGCTAGAGCTACCAAATTTGGTGACAACACCCGTATAGTGTGCAGGCAGATCAAGTTTGTTTTAGATTTTTGCCACGCCCCCTTCCGCCCCCCGAAAATCGAAAAAAACCTATTATAAGAGCTACAGACTTGCCACATTTGGCAGATTTGGTACACATCAAGTGCGCCCGCGTGCGGACGTTTTCCGAAAATTTCATCACGATCGGACCATAAACAAAGGAGATTTTAAGGAATGAATGACCTACAAATTCATGAGGGCTAAGCAGCATTACAGCAACAACAACAGCAAGACTCGCTACGGGTGCGCGGGTTCAAATCTCGCTGCTGACAATTACAAATTTGAGTTATATTTTTCAATTATTAATTAATTATTGCTATTTTATTTAAATATATATTATAAATTCTGCATAATTTGTCAGAAAGTAGCAAAATCTTAAAAAATAGAAATAACAAAATTTAGTTAGAAATTCGAATTAATGTACATATATGTCAAATGCTAAAATTCGTGCTACATAAGTATAGAGATTGCCGTCTTCAAAAAATATGAAGCAGTAGCTTAGCTTAGAGGACATCGGGTTTGCGCCCGGGAGGTCTGGGGTTCGAAGCTTTCAGACCGCGAATAACCTTTTTAATTTTTTAATTTGTTTTTATTTTTTTTTTGCAAATGCAGGCATTCTTTAACGTACTTACAATTTAATAAAAGCAATACAATGCAATACATTGCATTAGAAAATACTTTCTAAGAAACTTTCAAGGCGGCAATGAATGCGAAATACGAATTCAGTTATTTTGATCTTGTCGGCTTGCGGGTCGATTTGCCGGTGGCACAGGGTGTAGAGCATTAGACTGTGAATCAAGGGATCGCGAGTTCGAGGCTCGGAAGATTCGTTTTGCTATCTGTACAATATTTTTTGAATGCGTAGATTTTGCTATTCACGATTAGTACAGAGTCTCCCACTGTCGACTGCGGTCGACTGTAGTCTTACCCAACTTCAGTTGTGAATACTGATGCAAGGTACTATACTGTCGCATGCGCCTCGACTGATCCGCTTGTTATTTACAGGTCAGACGAATGTAACAATCTTTAAAACAATGTCAGTTTATTGGTCTGCCCGACTGTCCGTCTGCCTGTCCGTCTGCCTGTCTGGCAGTCTGTCATTGTGTCACCTTGTCATGCAAGGCAGCCACAACCGCAAAATGCCAAGCAAAACTCTATGACAAGCGAATTTCTGCAAGCGCAAAAATGTAAATGCTCATTAAATAAAATTAAAACTTGTCAACAAAATAATAACAATAACAATAACAAAATAAATGTTGAATAAAAATGTCATTCTAATTGCACGGAATAACCACAGCGACAAAAACCCGAAGCGTGCGTCGCCAAACAAGCAAATGAACCCAACACAATGAGGGAATTGGTAAGGAGAGGATACCATAAAGCGCTCAATTATAATGCCTTGAAGCGGACAAGGTTCACAAAAAAGTCGTTATCCGAAATATTTGACATGTGTCTGTAGTTGGACGTTGCCAGTTGCCAGTTGGGCCAGTCATGGTAACAGCAACAACGGCCAGAACCTCAAAACTGAAACTGGAAATGAATGGGGGGTTGAGGTGCTTGTGTTACGCTTGGCTAAGCATTCGCATTAGAAGCAATTAACAATCTGCTGGCAGCTCATAAAATTCATACGAAATTCATGCGAAATTCATTTAGAGACTGCCCACAAAAGTTCAAGGTTCAATGTCGTTGTATGCGTGATTTCACTCTCTCAGCCCAAAGGTATGCAGTGCAAAGTGTGAAAAGCTCTGACATGCAGTAAGCACAAATAAATCAATGCTACGAGAAAGCATCGAATCTGAAATACTCTATAAACAATTGTAGATTTATAATTAAAGTATGATATAAATAATTGTATATTTATGAGTTAAGGATAAATAAATTTAAATATTCTTTAATATATAATTATAGATTTATAATTCAAAGAAAATTAAAATAATATAATATTCACTTGATAGCAAAATTGAAATAATTAATATAATAAAATAAATTTATTTATATTTATAATTCAAAGAAAAGTATAATAAAATAATTTTCACTTGATAGCAAAATTGAAATAATTAATATAACATAAATAAATATAGATTTATAAATTTAAAAAAATAATACAAAAAAAAAAATATATAATATAAATAATTGTTAATTTATATATAATTAATGTATGTGTATAATTAATCAATTAAAATTTTAATTATAATAATACTATTTATTTGAGCAATATAAATTATTCAATAATTAAATTTCAGTCGTTGCAAAAATAAAAAACCATACTAAAATGTTGTTAACATATTATACACATGAAAGCAACATCGCAACTTGAATACTCTACTATTAATATATATGAATAATAATAATAAAATAATCACGAAGATAACCAGTAAACAAATCAAATATTTATAGTGTGTTTACGATGTGGGAAATGCAAATCAAATGTTGGAAACACAGTAAAAAACCCTAAACCTAAATCAGTAAAAGCAACTCCAAAATATTGCCAACCGAAAGAGAAGAAACTAAAGTTTTGAGGAGAAAGAGAGACCAAGTGTTCTTTCACTCATGTGCTGTGATAAAAAGCGCTTCAAACTTTAACTTGACACGAAATTATGAAAAACTTTGTTCCTACACTCATAACTGCGTTCTCAACGAACTTTCAAGTACACACACACACACCCACACACACACACACACACTTTCACACTCACATACACAGAAAAAGCAAATGAATTTTTAAGTGCATGCGAGTTGGGTTTGGGGTTTTTGGGGCTTAGGTGGCAACCCTGCCGCAATTGTTCAAGCTGCAGGGTTCAACTGCACCGCTTGGCATTTTTGAAGAACGTTGGCGTACCAATTTATGTCAGACCGAAGAAGTTGAGGTTAACACAAAAGTGCGAGTAGAGAGATACGAGCGAGAACTTTCACTACAGAAAGCTACAGCTTTAAGTTGTGATATGATTATTAACGAAACTCTAGTTAAAAATGTTGCAAAAGAAAACTAGTTAAGTGTACCTGCTCATCAACTTGAACCCGTATAGCATTTGCATGCTTAAATAATATTTTGAGTAATTGAGTCAAAGATACCTCAGACATTACAACTGAAGCCTCTTAACAGGCGCCTCGAGCAATCAGTTTCGATTCCCAAATCCTACATATGAAATGGTGCAGAAATGATAATAGTTATCGCACAATCAATTCGCAAGGATTTCCTGGATATCTTCTGCTTTCTATAAGCTGATAAAAATGCTGATAAACAGACAGGCCAATGACACTGTCATGCACGCTCTGTTTGCTTTAAGAAATGTGAAATAAAATAAATATTGACAAGTGCGTTCTGTATTTTTTTGGTGATTTATGTGGCATGACTCATTCTCATTCTGGTAGTGGATAAATTTATACTTTATGGAGTTGGAGAGACAGCGCAGAATGCAAACAAGAATTGAATATTTGCTGTATGTATGTACGCATGTGTTGGGGACACAGCCCACATAACCACAGGCACTTAAATAAAAACGCAAAGTACTGCGACTGTCGGGTCACTAGACCTGACCAAACCACACCACACACATACACGCAGCACCACTTTACACCACACTACGCACTCGAGAACAGAGGCAGTCCAATGAACCGCCCCCAAAAGACGAAAGTGAGATGCATGTGAACGGACAAATGCAAATCACTTGATGTTCTCTATGTCGGGTTGCCGGGTGGGCGGGCTTTGGCTATGGTTATCCCCAAACCGCTGCTTACTCTTCTTCCTCTCTCCTATTTGCCTCCTATTTGCCACATTTCGGTCAACATTCATTTGGCAGCTCGCAGAGCACAAGAAGAGAAGCATTCACTTGTGCATGTCAATCACTTTTGACAGCCAACAGCGCAGGCTGAATACACACATCCATCTCAGATTCATACTCACACTCATACTCACATTCATACTCACACTCATACTCACATTCATACTCACGCGCACACTCACACTCGCAGTTGCAGTTGCAGTTGCAGTTGTTGTTGCTGTTGCAGCTGCAGTCAGCGACAATGAGACAACATCACGCATATTTGATGGGCCAAACAACAGACTTAAACACTGCACCACCGCACCAGCAGCACCACTAATACTTCTAGTGCGCTTCATATATTATCACACGCAGCAAATCAAATACTCGACATTCAAAAATTACGCCCATTACGCCCAATTAGTTGTTATGCAAATTATAATTTAGAACAATTTTCGAAATGCATAAAATACGCACGATTCAATTATTAACTGTCGACATTAATGTCGAGCAGTAAACTAAACACCTACTAAATGTACACGATACAACATGCATTTCTCATGTCGAGTCAACTATTAATTAATGTACGAGTATTGCGATTTGCAGTCTATAATTAAGTATTTTCCCTCATAAATTATGATAAACATTTATGTGCGAGAATATTTCTATTCGCGTGTATTTTATATTTTAATATTTTATACTCTATCAGAGGGTATGTTAAGTGTGTCAGGATTCAATAAACACAAAGTCCTAAGCACGTTGAGCAGTTGAATTTGTCAATCTAAAGCAATTATGTAAATATGAATTATTTACATTATATGTTATATGTTATATTCTATATATTCTATATAATTTATTATATAGTCTATATACTATATTCTATATTCCATATTCTAGATTCATTATACATTATATTCTGTATTTTATATTCTATATTCTATATATATATATATATATAAATTTATATAATCCACATTCTCTATTCTATTTTCTATATTTCATATTATATATGCTATATTCCTCATTCTACATTCAATATTCTATATTCAATATTCTCTATTCTATTTTCTATATTCTCTCTTCTATATTCTATATTCTTTATTATATATGCTATATTCTTTATTCTATAATTTATATTCTATCTACATTCGAAATTCTATTTTCTATATTCCATATTCCATATTCTCTATATGCTATATTCTATATTCTATATTCTATACTCTATATTATATATTCTTTATTCTATAATCTATACTCTATATTTTATATTCTACATTCTACATTATATATCTATATTCTGTATTTTACATTCTAAATACTATAATCTATATTCAATATACTATAATATATATTCTATATATATAAAGCATTTCTATATTTAACAAGAGTATTCAATCTTCAACTTGCCCCAAACTATTTTGCATCTCTGTCGTTTTTACATCCAATGGGCGGAACGTACATTTTTCATGTGGGAGAGAGTGTAAAAATAATTAAAATGTGGCATAAATACATCTACTACAGTTTATAGTTGCCACATTAATAATCTTTTTAGCATTATCTATTAAGAGCTTACATTTTAGCATTTTATTTAATTTACGTGTTTTTGTTAGGCCATTTGGAAGGTCGAAATATCAGTTGACAGACTTTTAATTAGCTGGCTAGTTGAATGCAATTATAATTGGGGCAGGATTGGGCAATAGTTGGCTGACAACTGGAATGCAAGTAATTATAATTGTTATTCGAGCTTTATTAGATAATTATTTGTATACACATATTTATGCGAGGTAAATGCAAATAACTGATAATATGACTTTTTGCCAAGCAGTTTGTAAAGAGAAGTTTATCAAAAAAGTTTGGGGAAAACTTTGTTAGCAATGTTACAACACATTTAGCTGAAATCAAAAGAATAACTCTATCTCATATGTTGCAACTGATGACATCTCTCTCTCTCTCTCTCTCTCTGTTTCTCTCTCTCTCTCTCACTCTCTCTCTCTCTGTTGCTCTCTCTCTCTCTCTGTCGTTGAAAGGCCCTTGTCTGCATACGCAGACGTTCTAAAAACCATGTAAAACTTTTGCAAATTACCAACAACTTTCTCGAGTCAACCAATATTTACAATTTACGTACTCTACATTCGAGACTCTTCTATTGTATTCCATCCCTACCATTCTGCCATTTTTGTGGACACATTTTGAATAATTTAAATAGAATTCTAGTGGAATTTAAGCAAGCAATAAGAATTTCCTTTATCTGCATTTTTGTATTGCAGTAAAAACTTTTGTAAGCCCTTAAAACAGTAAACGAAAAAATAGTATAAATAATATACAGCAATCAATACACAAGTTGATAAATCAGTCAAATATCCGAGTAGCCAAAATGAATAAATAAAGATATTTTTAAAACATTCCCTGCTATCAACTCAACTCGTAAGCGATTTGAGTAAAAATCATTTAGCAAATTTGCGGGACGAAAAAGAAAACATTTTCAATTTAATTTGCCTAGAAAACAGTTGCCAAAACATTTGTGGCTGTTATTCAATTAAAGTTTCTAATTTTACTGGAACGTGGCCAAAAATGGAACAAGACATAGCAAGGGTCGAGTCAAGCCCCAGGCTTTATATGGATCCAATTGAGTAAACACAACAAACAGTTTAGAGTCCGTTGGGTGTTGAGCGTTGAGTTGGCAGTGCAGTTTAAGCACTTTTCAGTGTCAGTGTTAAAGGCTTTGGAAATCGTAATACCCAGTATAAACCAAACAAAAAGTGCCAAAAGCAATAACAAATATATACCAATCTCTCTGAGCAAGCAAAAAGTGGCGGAAGTTCAAGCAGAAGGATTAAAAGTTTTCCTCAAAAGGCGAACTAAGGCGTAACTCAAAGGACAGTTGCCATATTTTCACTCTTTCCTTCATCTAACCCACCTCTCTCTTTAGCTGTTATCGCTGTTGTTTGTATCTTAGCATCTCTCTGGTCTTTTCTATGCTCTGGTTTCGTTCTGTCCAACTCTAACTTTTAGCTCAATGGTGGAAAACCCCCTTAGGACATAGAAATTATCGCAATTTGCAAACTATAAAAAAAACTACATATTTTTTATGACTTTGAAACGAAATACTTAGAATGTTCTTTTTGGTGTCAAAAGACTTAACATAATTAAACAAGAAACCAGTAAAATGTGTTAAGCATTAAATATGATTATATTTGGTAACACAATGATGATCGGCTTTACCTCAAATTAAATTAATAACGAAATTATTAATATTTAGATTAACATGCTGAAACATTGAGTGTGTGTCTATTTAATATGAACTCAAATTTGACTAAATAAGTTCCAAGGCAGTTTGCAATCAAGTCATGCAAATATGTATTTAAATCTAATCAGCTTGCAGCTAATCAGTGTGCAATCAACAAATGGCCCACAAAACTAACAGTGTTGCAGTTGCCGGTTAACAGGCCACTGTTAAACTTAACATTATCAGCCGAACTGCTGGCGAAAGTGAAAGTTTGCCGGCAATTGATGCTTATATGTATAAGTAGCAAATGAGTATAAGAGAGCGACAAACAAGAGAGTGACCAGCATATGCCTACACTGGAAGAAAGAGTAATGTAATATATAAATCTTAAGAGCAGCAATCAAACAAAGTAAGCGATATCTCTAACCTCTAACCTGCACAACAAGCAGTGCTAATTGAATGCACTGCTTCCTTTAACGCTCTAAGCGATCCTACAGCTTGCCAGCTGTAATGCAGTTTTAGCATCTGCTTCACTATTTCTTTCAGTGAAATTGCAAAGTGCAAATGTGTGCCATGCAAGCAGTAGCAATAACATAATCACACACACACATAGACACTCACACATATGGCCAATTTGCCGAGCAAGCACGAAGTTATCTCGGTACAGCAGAACTCTGCATTCGTGGGCGTCACATGCACCACAACAACATTCGCCGGCAAATGCGGCGCGCAGTATGCAAAACAAAGCTGAAACGTGCAGTTGGCGTTGGCAGCATCACAGCATCGATCCAAACGCAAAAGCATCGCAACGCAGCGCAACAGTACGACGTCTACGAGTTCGTCTGCTGTCGCCGATTGCTGACTGCGACGCTGGCAGCGCATAATGCAAATTAGCAAAACGCAGCGCAAATAAACAAATAATTTTTGCAGGCAGCAGCACAAATAATTTAGACAGTGAAAAATAACAGAGAAAATTCGAAAAAAATTCAAGAAATCGCAGGAAAAAAAAATTAAATCGTTTGCCAAATATTTAGAGAACCTATAAAGCAAAAAACAAAAAAAAGTGCGTGCCATTTGTGAATTTCTCAGATGCCAAACGCATCCCAAAGCGGCGATGGGCTATCTGCCAAGGCGGCAACTTGCGACGCCTAAGAATGGTAAGCATTAGATACATTTATATCCTTATACGCCACACAAAACAAATGACATTGCGAAAGGGTTCATTGGTTCTTTGGAATTTATACAGTTTGCAACAATTTGTACGAATCGCAATTTATAACTGTTGCATGTGAAGGGCAACGTTACGGCAAAGTTAAACTAAATCTAATGATGCAACAATTAGAGCAGAAAGTATTGACAATGGAGTCGATGGATTCTTATATTTTTTATTTTTTATTTATATACAACTCGCAGAGCATTGAACTCTTTTCAAACGGATTCTTTTTGCTGTTGGCCGTTGAGTTGAAATGTGGCAAAAAGCGTAGCAATCAGCAGCTGCTACGCATGTAATTTGTCAGACAGATTTCTTTCAACGTCAGACAGGATCTTCTCTCAGTTGAGCAAATCCTTCCTCCCACTCCCCCTCCCTCTCCACAATTTGCTGTTTTTTTCTTGTGCCGCCAAACTGTTTCCTTCCTGTACGGCTGACTGGCTGCCATTTGGCTACGCTTTTTGAGTCAGGACACACACAGGACGACTCAGGACATGACACAAGAAGCAAAAGACATTGACATTTCAGTGCAAATGAAGTGATAAAGAGTAAAAGACAAAGGCGTCAGCTCGAAAAACCAAAAAAAAAAAAAAAAAGAGGTCAAAATACTTTTTCATGTTTTATTTTTGTATTAGAAGTTCCATGTTTTGTTTTGCTTAAAATATATTTTAAAATTGTGTGATAAAAATATTATTATTTTTTCAATCTTTTCCCCCATGTTGAATCAGCTATATAAATTAGTTTAATTATTAATAATGCTTGATCTTAATTTTAAATTGTTGCAGTTCATTGAGATATTTATAATTGATAAGTTAGGTTCAGCTCCTTTACTATATTACACCCTGCAAGGCTAAACAAACACTAGAGTGCTGCGAGGGACAATTGCAAAGTTGATCCCAGACAAAGAGTTGAAGTAAATGCATGACTTAAACTATATCCTTATATCCTTGCCACCTTCATGTTGACAGCAGTCAAACAATCAAAGGCAAGTGACACAATTTCCTTGCACGTCAAAGCAAAAGATTGGTAGAACCAACTGACGAGTTTGCAGAAGTCTAAAGCCATTGACATTGTGGAAAATCAATTTAATTTATAGCACAAATATGCAGAAGTATATTAATAATAAATATAATCTTTAATGTTAAAAGACTTAAAGAATTTACTGCAAAGAATTACACAAAAATGTACTATTTAATTAGATAGAAATATATATTAGAAATATTAATTACAAATACTAATTAAAACTGCAATAGAAGTAGGGAAAACTCTGTAATTCGATAAGAAAGAAAATCTCACGGATTAGCTAAATTATTCTGAGAATTGTTGTAGTAATCATAAAGTTGTTGCCTTCCCAGAAATTTGTCGTTATTTGAACTGCAGAGAAAGACTTTCTTACTGCGAAAAGAAATGAATGAAAATGTTTTCCCTCATAAATGAAATTATAGCACAATAATGAAAACTATTTAAGTGCTTATTCGTGATAACTGGCAAAATCAGGACTTCGTGTAGCCATAACTTATTTAACGGCTGCTCACTATAAGCACTTAATGAGATATCCAATGCAACGATAAACTTTCAACAATTTTCCCCATAGCAAGAAAAAACTTTTGCAATTAATTACGATGGAGACCTTTAAAGCAAGCTATAAACGTGAGATTCAAATAGGGTAAAGAGCAAATATCTAGTTGGTAGTTGACTGGTTTACTAGCTGACACTGTCATTGATACTCGACTTGAGTTAAGTTGAGCTGCTGCAGATTGAAATCAACTAAACCCAGAAAGGATGCCAAAGTCAAGAGGATTGCAATTGTCTATGCATAATGCAAGGCAGCCGTGAACTTTCATGGCCAACTGTAGTTGGCCTACTTGTCGAGCACACAATTAATGAGCAGATGAATCATCTAAATACCAAGACGCCTCACATATGATGATAGACGATGTACATACAAGCAATACATACAAGAAATAATGGAAAGTAATGAGAACTCAGCAGCCAAGCGATTCAACTGATTGTCCAACTGTCAATTAATAACAAACTGGTTGGGTAGCATAAGCGAGGGGTCGGGCGGGGTGCAGGGGAACAGATGCCAGCAGGTGTAAGATGTGTGCGTGTGTGTGTGTGCTGTGTGTGTGGTGTGCTGCTAAAAGTCCACAGATGTGTCTAGGTAAGTAAGAGAACTAAAATAAACGCAAGTAAACTTGCCTTAGAAGTGTTAAAAGAAACAAGCGGATCAATCGAGCACATGCGACAGTATAACACCCTGTACAATTTATTAAATGTAGTAATGTGATTTTAATAGAAGTACGTAACAACAGGTGTTCGAAGAATACTCTTTTGAAACACTTATATAGCATATGAATATGTCAGACAGACAGACAGACAGACGGACATGGCTCGATCGACTCGGCTGTTGATACTGCTCAAGAATATATAGACTTTATATGATCTGCCTCCTTCTGCCTGTTACATACTTTTTGCTCAAAACTAATATAAAACTGTACAGGGTATACAAATATGTTAGGAAAATGCCACACAGCAGAGCAAATGATAGACAGAAGCAGACAGAGGGAGAGAGAGAGAGATAGCAGAAGAGGAGAGAGAAAACAGTTATTATAAATGTGCAGAAAAGTTTTAAAACATAAGGAAACGTGTCATCACAACTGGACAACAAATCTTTAACTATAAACATAAATAATAATGTTCAATAATAATGAATGAATAAAAGTAAATGGAGATAATAGAATTTAGCAATTAAAATGAAAAGTTTTAAGCATAAAAGTTGCGATAGTAGCTAATCAAAGAGTTGATGAAACAATTGCTTTGCAGGTTTTAGCAAAGAGACGGCAAATTAAAGAAATTTCAGTACAGATAACTTCTGTTTTTATCGGCTAATATATAGATATACATATGTATGTAAGTATGTATGTATGTATGTATGTATGCATGTATGTACATCCCCAACCTTACCATTTCCATGCGACAACAATAAATTAAACTATGCTTGCATTTCTTTTGCTCACAAACTTGCCACAACTTTTTCATCAAGTTGTCATCAGGCATTTTAGTTGTACACATTGTTGCACATTGCAACTGTATACAGTTACGCCTGGTACACCCCTCCCACCCTCATTCCCTGCTACCGTCGACATGATTAATGCTCAAATTAAACAACGCCAGGCTGACGTTAATGACGACAAAAGAGAAGCAATGACAACAATAACAAAAGGCAACAAAATAAAGGCAAACTATAGTGTTAGTCACAAAACAAAATTGCAAAGAAAAAAAAAAACAAAAATATTAACATAAACAACAAAAGGGAACAAACACAACATGATAATAATAATAAATTGCAACAGTCTGGGGGGCATATATATAGTAGTAATAGTTATCTATCTATTCAAAATAACTAAAAGAGAGAGCTTTTAGTATTTATAATAAATTAAGGGACATGAACTCGACCTTCAGATACTACTGATAATTTACTTTTAATATAAATCTGTTATTGCCAAACAAACAATTAAACATTATTAAATATAGAAGAAATAAGCTAATCAATCACAACTCTGGCCAGCTCAACCAACTTCAGCATAGTATAATCCCCTAGAGCTTGAACTCTATTAATTATCAAATGAAATGAAATATTCTAGATAGACCCCACTCCAAGTTCAATCTATGAGTCATGCGATTCGATTTCGTAATTCAATTAGCGGCGCAATGACAAAATGATGAAATGACTGATTGCCATATGCAACAAACGGATGTGACAAGACAAGCAACCCTCACAAAGTAACTGTAACGCCGAAGCGACAACCCCAACTTAAGGATTATTGATTAGACTTGCTGTATAAAGAAAAACAAAGAAGTAACGAAACTTATGGACTTAGACATACCACGTATACAAATATAATTGAAGCATGCAAAGTCAAAATGCAAATAAATGCTGAAATACAAATTGAATATACCCCCTTTGCTAAGCATTAGCATACACAGGGTAGTCACACACTTTTATGATACATGTACAGGCAAAAATATCAATTAATTAACGACATGATTTAGTGTTAATTGAGCGTCAATACATCATTGATAAGCACTAAATAGAACCGGCGTCAGAGTCACATACATACATAGCTTCCCTGGGGATTGTCTGGCCCAGCTTAGCGCCTGCCTCTGGGCCCACACATACCCAACTTAACCAACTTGGCCCACTTCCCCCTTTTGCTCGCTTCACTGGGCCAGTGCAAAGTGCAATCAATTTAAATTGGCAAATGCACGAATACATCAGGTTTTCATTGCTTCTGCTTAAATGAACTCAAAAAACTAATGAAACAACAAATTGGGAGATAAAGGAAATGCAGCTACAACTATTGCAAACAATAACAAATAGCTGCCACAACAAGAGAATTAATTAAAAAATGGAAATTCACAAACATTCAAATTGATAATGTGATTGCAAAATCAATAATATAATCAACAAGTATAATAATATTATCAATTGAAATGATAAGTAGAAATTCGCAGTAAACATGATTGAAATTGCAATTGAAATACTTGGTAAGAAGATTTAATTAAATTAATGAATCAACTGACTCTTCAAAAGTGTTATAAAAATACAGAAGAAGCACACTTGAATATTGAATACAACTTCATTATACCCTGTACAGTGCTTTATTAACTTTGTGCAAAAATTATGTAACCGGCAGAAGGAGGCGTAGCAGACCATATAAGTAAATATATTCTTGAGCAGTATCAACAGGCGAGTCGATTGTCTGTCTATTTGTTTATCTGTCTGTCCGTCTCTCTGTCTCATTCATAAGCCATATGAGTGTGTCAAAAGGATATTCTTAAAACACCTTAAAATACTAAATATACGAGACTGTACTGGGTATTATACTGTCGCGCACGCTCGACTGATTCGCTTGTTCTTTAAATGAACATTTCATACTTTAGCTAGACATTTAGTTAGGCTAATAAATTTAAGTTTTAACAAAATAACAGCTGAATAAAAATGAGTGTCGCGCCCACTCTGAGCAGCATCAAACCATAAGTTAAGCCTTTAGGCTAAATCGATGATTGTTGTGTATGCAAAAACTTAGCGAACTATCATAATTGAATGAATAAATAACACAGTTGGCCGCATGCAAACATTGACGATCAACTGCCATTGAAGAACAACAATAATACAAATAAAACAACAACAACAACATCATCAACAACAATTCAATAAATATTAATTGACCATTCATGTTGCTAATTGCATTTGATGCGAAACAGCAGCAAAACGACTTTTGGCTTTCAAACTGGTCAATTTGCTTTTGCCTACCGCCTGATTTCGCATTTTCTCTCTCTCTCTCTCTCTCTCTCTCTCCCTCTCTCTTTCTCTTTCTCTCTCTCTGTTTCTGTTTATTTTTTATGCTTGTTGTAGCACAAAAAACGACTGATTGAAATGATTGACAGTCTGGCGAGCAACTGCCTAAGTGACTGACTGACTGACTGACTGAGTGCCTAACTGATTGATTCGCCAGCTTACTTTGCAACGCATCACAGCACTCGACGCCACGTGCCATCAAATTTGATAACTACTCGAACTTCCCCTTACAGACAATTACAACTGAAGCGTTATTTACCCAGGTGAATGGTAAATGGTAGCTTAGCTGGAAAAAAGAATACAGTTACCAAGTTCTTTGAATAATGAGCATAGAGGGAAATGAAGGGGAAGAGAGATCAGTTGATTTGAAGAGACAAATATTAACCAGAGCAAAGCCAGAGTTGAGGACAATAAGCGAACAATAGATGAGTTTATGATTACTTTAATGAAAATTCAAACTAAATAAATAAATTGAAGCAGCATAAATATTCAAACAGTAATAGTAATAATAATCTGAATAAATACAGAAAAACGAGCCAACGTCAATAATAGCAACCAAATATTCCAACTCTGACCAAAAGTTATGCAACCCGTTGATTTACACAATGCTAGCGTAAACAAGCGGCTCAGTCGATCGTGTGCGACAGTATAATACCCTGTGCAGTTTTCTAAATAAAGTATTTTGCATATAATAGAAGTAAGAACATAACAGGTGTTAGTCTATTGAAACTCCCATTTTGCATATGCATTCTTTGCATGCTTATAGCAGCAAGCTTTCACATGTGTATACATTCTTGATCAGAAGCTGAGTGTTACGACACTTAATTTACATATGCTTGTATCGCAGTCGCTTGCTCTCTTGCTCGCATACATGTGCTGCCGCAAAGCGCAATAATTCAATGGAAAAATAAATTTTATTTCTTTTCTGATTATCTGTCTTATTTCTAAACCGATTTTGATCAAACCTTCAGCATTTCTTCTATATGATATTATTCAAGCGCCTGTTAAGTTAGAAGTATCTACGTTAAGAAATGTAACCATAATTTCGGTTTTTTCGATTTGAAATAAATAAAATTGAAAATAAACACGATCTGCAGGAACTTTCAAGCTAAATTTGGTGTTCATACAGACGGACAGAAGGATGGCTCAATCGACGCAGTTCACGCCACGCCTCCTTCTGCCTGTTACATACATTTGCACAAAATTATTATACCTCTATTTTTAATGGGAACAGGGTATAAATATGCGAATGAAAAAAGCTCTGGCGTTGCCACACACACACTCACGCACACACATGTTTAGAGTTTTCCACATGGAACAAATACAGTTCAATTATTCGAAATAGCCCCTCCCCCTCACTCGAAATGGATGTTTCAACTTTTCGAGTTGAACTAACGCAGCGTACAAAGTTCACACCCCCCCCCTACCATAATAAGCACCGTCCGCAAGCGCACAATAAACATAACCAGCAGACAAGTGGGGAGCGCATTGTGCCAAAATGGGCGTGGCAATATATTGGTGCTAATTTATGCAAATTGCGTCATGTGAAACACATGCACAGCGTGCAGTCCATAAATTGCACTCCAGGGGGGAGAAGGGTAGTGGGCTGGGGGGAAGTGTTCGCCTAAGCGCCTTAAATAATACCACGAAATTTATGCTTTAACCACATTATAGTTGTTAATGCTGCTGCTGTCAATAATTAGCTTGTAACGAAGCTCTGTTAATGCTTTTTAACTTGGCCGGCTTTATGTAGATAAATATCTTTGGAAGTTCAGATTGAGTATGATTGACTGAGGGATTATGGGATTTGTAAGCCACCTTAAGATGCAGTTGATAAGCTCATGTTTCGGCGACTTTAGAATCATCTTGTGCGGGGAATGGAACATAGAAACAATGTAGAAAACCATACAGTAGAGTGAAGGCAACTGTATGATATCCTGTAACTGGGCATAACCTCTACTGTATATACATCCCTACTCTGTACATACATAAATGTACATAAATACACGCCTTCTTCCGCTTGTTTCTGCACAAGGTTGTTATACTCTCTGGTGCAGGGAATTAACAGCTGAACATAATGGTACAGTACAAAATTATAGTATATAGTTAGCATGTCTGTTTATGCACAAAGTTAATGCACTCGTTGCTAATTAGTATTATTATACATTATACTCTCTGTATATGCGCAAAGTTAATATACTCGTTGGTACAGGGAGTAAACAGCATGAAGTAGAATGTAGTACAAATCAACTTAAATAATTATTATTATGCATTACATATTTTAAATTATTACTTATATATCCCCTTTTTCAGGGTATATTCATCGTTATGTAGTATTTCTTTGATTAATATAAAATTAAATTATTATTATGCAATTATCATAGAAAGTCCTAAGTTCAGGCTGCCCCATCAGTCCAAGAACCGCATCAACTACTCTCTGTTAAGTGCACTTTTCCGTAATCAAATCTAATGCCAAATTGATGGCACATATGTGACTAATTGGTTAACAGAGAGGATTACTTTAAGCCCAACTGAGAGGCTTGTGAAAATCAAATGTGGAAATTCAACAGCTGGACAAAGACTGTTTGTCCCTAGAAGGAAATGCACAAGGCAGATGAGACAAACAAAAAATACGGAATTGAACAATGCACAGAGCTAGAGGTGGATGAAGGATGCATAGGATATAGGGCTTAGGGCTGCTGTTGAAACCACAAAGCCCATAACAGCAGCAACAATGGCACCACATCAAAGGTTGGCTCTTCTTCTATAACCAACATTTTCGGGTTTCATTTCGCTTGACCAACACAAGGTGCAAATGTGCCGGCTAAAAGCCAAATGCCACTGCCTATGATAAATGGGGTGAGGGGGCTGACAAGAGGGGTTGCAGTGGTGCCTTTGGTTGGTGCTAAAGGGGAACATAATAAATAAAATCAACAGACCGGCAAAGTAATGGTCTTGGAACCACAGTAGTTTCACAGTCTGCACAAACAGGCTGCAGTCTGCACTTGGCTAACAATACGAGAAAGTCGACAAATACACTCATACACACACACACGTGCACACATAATTGAGCTGACAGTATGAGCTACTAACCCATGTTGTCGAGTCAACTTCAGGCTTGTTGAAATGCCAGTTACTAAGAAACAAATATACCCTGTACAGATTGTTGACTTTTTGTTTACAAATAATATTTTACTTTGAATTTCTATATAAAGCATGAGTACTAAATATTTTCTATGCAAACATTGTAAAATTCTTGTTTATTTATGTCAACTTCAAATAACATGGGAGCTACCAAAATAAATAAGTAAATATCGATAAAATCCTATGCGTAATAAGGTATTTTCCTTAGAAATATAACAGAGAGTAGTAAGTGTTGAAAAGGTACAAAAAGTATTAGCTGTAAGAAAAGTACAAGAAGTACGGCAAGTAGAGAAAGTACGACAAGTAGAAGTAACAGTAGTAAAAGTAGTGATAGTAAAAAAGTAGAAAACGTAGCACTAGTAGATAAAGTACTAGTAGTAGTAGTAGTAGTAGTAGTAGTAGTAGTAGTAGTAGTAGTAGTAGTAGTAGTAGTAGTAGTAGTAGTAGTAGTAGTAGTAGTGGTAGTAGTAGTAGTACTATAGTAGTCAAAATACAAAAAGTAAAAGTAGAATAAGTACTAACAGTTAAAAGTTGAAACCCGACCATAATATACCCGTTTCTTTATTTAAATATATATGATTTGGTTTTAGAAGTAGCAGTAATAGTAGTAAAACTAGTAGTAGAATAAGTAAAATCCCCGACAGTTGTATACCCGTTACTTTATTTAAATATATATTAATTGGTTTCCCACAAGCTTTTCCTATAGAAATGGAAATCCCCTTGAACATACTACAGTTTCGCTTTGTAACTTACTGCAAAATATGGAAATGAAGCAATAAAAAAAAAAAATTCAGCTAGAAATGCCATGCAACTTAAAGTTTAAATATTCGTTTATGCACATACTTTTGACAGCTACTGTTTACCGGCTAAACAATTGTTTTGCAATCGAAATGCTTTCATTTTTCAGTGTTGTCCTTGGAGGGTCCTTTAGAGCTTGTTGTTACAGTCAAAGCCTCAGCTAAGTGGATACCTGTGGTGTTCACATGGCCCAAACTAAAAGTGTCCCAAAGATTAAGTGCGGTCAACATTTGGCAAACAACGACTAAAAGCGAGAAAGGCAGTTGCAGAACGCGTGGGTGATGGAGGTAAATGAATTTATGAGGGGAGAAGGGAGGTGGGATGGGTGACTGTGGAGTGGAAGAGTGGAGGGAGAGGGTGAAGGGGGAGTTGTCCATTGTTTATGTTGCACTTTACACTGGGTCGCACACACTTCATAAACATGGCCCACTCCAAGTGCACTTGACAGGAGGCGCAGCTTGTTGACTGAGAGAAAGAGAGGCAGAGAGAGAGAGCGAGAGAGGGGAAGAGAGTTGAAGGCTTACATGCAAATTTGCCAGCGATATTTGCATGCCCTCACGGTGTATGTGTGCGTGTGGTGTGTGTGTGTGTCTGTGTTGTTGTTGTATTTGTTGTTTATCCAAAAATTATGCGCCTCGCATGCCGCTCCATCGTCTATTCGAGTCAGCATAAGGCAAGTTTTCAAAGCTGTTGCTTGCCACGCTTACCCTCCCCTACCCCTCTTCGTTAGTTCTCTTGGCCACAGCAGTTCTTGTGTTTGTTTGCTCTGTGCCTTGTTGTGTGCAATACATTTTGCCACACTGTTGAACTTGCTCTGCGGACTGTACTGCAAATTTGTGGCACTATCCGTACGCTTGTGGCAACAACAACAATAACTTTGTGGCAAGTGGCAAGTGGCAAGCAAGTGCCAATGAAGCTGCTCTTTTTCTGGGTGAAGTTGAAGTTGAATTGCTAATGTCAAAAACTTTTAATTTATTAATCTCACACACATTTCGTGGTTGCATTTGTAGAAATCCCTAAAACGAATTAATCAAATGTTCGCGAAATAAGGCAGCTATTAATGTGCTTCAATTAGAGACGAAATTAAAGATACTTCTACTTAAAGAGAGTACTTTTTGCTCTATAAATCTGTGTTGGCAATAAATCCACTCTCATATGGCATTTGTCAATGTTTGTGGTCTGCTCTCGTCTCAATATCATGGAAGTATTAAAGTATCTCTGCTGTTGCCCCCCATTCAGCATAGTTAAATGCAGAATGCAACACAAAAATTTCACAGCTCTTGAGTTGAGTTGATGTGTTCCGATTTTTGTGCAGCTTTGTTGCAAATCCACACAAGCTCTAAACAGCTGCTTTATAGTCTCTTGCCACATCAGCGTCTGGAGCAGCTTCAGTCATGTCCGGCCACAAACTGCACGTCAGCCAAGTCAGGCTCAAATCAGGAGGGTCAGCGAGAGAGAGAGAGAGAGGGAGAGGGAGAGACCGTTCAGTGTGGTATCATAAACTGCATAAATTTTTAATAAGCGACGCACACAAAATGCAGCCAAGGGACGAAGCTGACGACAACGACGCTGACAGCATTAGGGGGGACAACTGTCGTGGGGTGGAGCGCGGCTAGAGGGGGGAATAGCTGCACCTTCCGTTAGCCTCTGGTTGCAGTTGTCTGTCTCGCTCTCTCTCTCCCTCTTTCTGTCAGTGCCACTGTCACTGTCACTGTCGCTGTTTCTGCGTCAGCAGCAAAAGTTGCCACTTGAAGTTGCCGCTCAAAAACTGCAGTAATCATTGCTGCAACACATGTGCCATTTGCCTCTCAAATAACAACCAATATGCAACATGCAGTTAACACTGCAACCATGCCCTCCCCCCCTCACCGCCACTCTTAATCTCTCTCTTTCACTCTCTCTCGCTCTCTCTTTTTATTGGTGTCGGCTATTGCAATTGGCACCTGAATTGTGGTTGCAGATAACAACAATTACAACAGCAACAACAACAACAACTACTACTACAATTACAACAGCAACAACAACTACAAGCAGCGGTAACAGTTCCAATTGACGTTGCCTGCACTTTGCCATTTGATAGCACAATAAAAGCCAAAAAGCATTCAACAGATACCAAAACGATAGCAGACAAAACAATAAATGCAATGAGAAGACAGGTGTACATCTAAAGCCGTTAAAGCCCTGCCACAAAAACCAGCTGTCAAACCAATAACAATCATGCAACACACACACACACAAGAATGTGGCATGTTTATACAGATGTGGCTTACAAAGCACTCGACATATACAACTTTGCTTTAGTTTACAATAAATTCTTTAAGAACTTATGGACATATTTTATAAATTATATTTTATTTAAATAGAAATTTTAACTGAGTAGCGCAGCATTTATCTGCAGCTTTTGCTGATTTTGTACACATTTGTTTTGATTGTTATACATATAAATGAGGTAATATTGTTTAAGTAACAAATGCATACATTAATAAATGGAACAAAATATGCAAAAATGAAGAAAAATGTGTTATACATATAAATGAGGTAATATTGTTTAAGTAACAAATGCATACATTAATAAATGGAACAAAATATGCAAAAATTAAGAAAAATGTGCATAGAGTCCATCCAAGTCCATCTAAATGCATGTCAAAATGTCATTTGCAATTAATTTTATAATATCTGATCAATCTATTTATAGAACTCAGATCTACTTCTTTTTCTATATATTACCCGTTGTCTTTCAGCCATAAAAGCAGCAACTTTCACATTTTAAATATATAATTTAATATTTCTCACAAAACCTTCAGCTTAACTTTAGACCATGTCCAGTGCTTCACTTCATATTAATTGCATGTACACGGCGTTAATTGATTGCACAATCAAAATCCATATTTCCACTCACGTCCAAAACCCACAGCATTACTTCTTCCCTTCCCTTCACGTCCCTTCCCCTTCGTATCACTTCCCTTGCCAATTCACACCAGACAAAACCATTGAATTCATCTCTTGCTGATTGCAGCTATCATTGATTGCAGGCGATTAACTGCTCAGATTTCTGTATGTTAAAGTCTACAAATTGACAAACGGCATACAGCGTCAATATATTTATAGACATAACTGTTTAAGGTCTGAACTGTAAAAGCTCAAAGCATGCTAAAGATTTTCATACAAAGCAAAACTAAGAAGCTATTGAAAATAATTTGATTGAAGATTAAACATAGCAAAAACTTTAAGTCACAAAACCTTAGACGGCTTAAGAACTGTTAGTTATTGCATAATATGCTTGAGAATTACTATAAAGTAAATTAGATAAATAGCAAACCTGTTCCTTGGAAGTTCAGTTTCCAAAATTTGTAAAACAAGTATCGATTTATTTATAGTAAAAACAATAAATTGGAATAAGCTAATCTAAATGGAAAATCTAAATTTGCAAGCATCAGTATTTTCACAAAAGTTCTCACTTTTATCAGAAATGCTAACAATCATGCTATTTAATTTGATTGTCAATCAATCAATGTCAGTCGGACCATTAGATGGAACAATGAGCTTAATATTTAAACATAACTAGTTTTAATCATTGCACGTAGCCATTATAAATGAGCTTAACCTTTGACAGAGCTCGGCACATCAATACTTTAGGCCAATACAATTTTCATTTGGCATAAATAACCATCATCAAATTGTTAACGGAAACAATATAAATTTTAAAGCACACTTAACTGTTAAGAGACTCTGAGTAAGATTAACATATTTTACCATTTCTGTTAGCCATTTTAATTAGGCTTAGCTAACCAGTTTGTGAACACACATCTTGTTCTCGTATTTAAACTGCAAAATATTTACGCATTGCAAAAGATACTTCAAATTAATTTAGCCAGAAAATATGGATTGCTTGAACGAAATATGCTTAAACTAAGGCGATTTGCTAGAGAAATTGAGCTGAGTTTTGGGAAACAGTAGGAAAATTCAAGGCCATCTTTGGGTTGTGTGCAACACTAAGCGTCTTATCTATGTATCTGCAACTTATATAAGCTCAAATCCATACTATGTATTTGTGTGTAGATATTGCACAAATATTGTGCTCGACACGTGCCGCATGAACAAAATGTCTTGTTTGTATTTGACGCCTTTGGAGGCAATGCCGAGGCAAAACATTCTTTCACCTCTTATTTGCATAATTTGTGCGTTGTTTTCTATGCAAAGATACATAGATACAAAGATACATTTTCCTAAAGTTGCTTGCATTTTATTTCGTGGAAAGCGGTAACAATGTTGCATCTTTAACGACACAATTTATGCGTAACTTCATTTCAATTTATATGTTAATTTCCAATTTTATATAATCACATTTTCTCACAACAATTTTCCTTCTCCTTAAACGTGATTTTGTATATTTGCGCAGAGTTAATTGTGCGTATTATTTGTGCAATTGACTGTCAAGTTTGTGATTTGTATACAAATTTTCTTGGAATTCTAGAAAAGTTTAAGATGAAAAATCAAAGTTTGATTGGGCACTTTGAAGTAGTCAATTTTCCATTAGTTAAATGGTAAAGCTTATTATGGCGTAAATACTTTGTTAAGAAGCTGCGGCTAAGGATGTTGAATATAATTTGAAGAAGCAAGAGCGCTCTTGACAAAAGTGCTCGACCATTAAATACCCCTTGGTCAGACGTAAGATATGTAAATGTAGTTTGTTACATAACTACTGAAAGAAATATTCAGAACTGCACTTGCATTTCTCATAGCTCATTATTGCATGTTAACGGTGCTTGACAATTGGAAAGTGTAAAACTGGAATGAACAATCCTATAAGCACATTTGCACATTTGTTTTTGTTAGGCTCTTCGCCATACGATGTGCATAGGCTCATAAAGAGAACACACTTCCATAAGAAAAGAAGAGTATCCAAATACAACTAGCTGCTAGTTGCTCTTGTTGTTTCGTCAACAGAAGCAATTCCACAGTAAGTTTACATGCTTTGTTTTTGTCTCGTCTTTCGTAAGCATTAGAGCTGGTCAACTATGCGATAGTTCGATAGTTTAGCAAATATAATTTAACAGTATTGAAAGTATTGTTGATATTTTACATATCAAACATCTCTAGCAAGTAAAATTTCTTTTATGTAAAACCTCTGTAGCAAGAGATATACCGTTAGAATGAGCGACAAAAATAGAATAACCGAGCTAGCAAATAACAACACTCTTCGTCCAAAGTTAACCGCTATATTTCATTATTCGTTTTGTGCTTAGTGTATAACTATAGCTTTGACTATATACACAATGATTTTAAATGATGGAAAAGGAACTTTTGTACCCAGTACTTTCTTGCAGAATTCATTATAGCTTGCGAACATGTGAAATGAGCAATATTCGATTCTAAAAATTAATTATAATTATAAAAAAAAATTATATAAAAATTATATTATAGATAGATATAGATATAGATTGATTTATATGAATATGGAGAATTTATTAGAAGTAGAAGAATATAGTTAGCATAAGTAGTAAATGATTTTTTCTTAGAACTGGCCGTAATAATATGTAGTAAAAGCATAGAAAGTAGCATCAAGTAGTAGTAGTAGTAATATTAAAAGTTGTATGAGTAGTAGAAAATTAATTAAAAGTAGTAAATTGTATTAGTAATATAAGAAATAGTTAAAGTAGTTAGTTAGTTAAAGTAGTAGAAGTAGAAATAATATAATTTGTAGTAGTAAAAGAAGTAGTAGAACTAGTAGTACAAGAAGTAGTAATAGAAGTGGTAGTACAACTAGTAGTAGAAGTGGTAGAAGGAGTAGTAGTAGGATAGTAGAAGTAGTAGTAGAAGTGGTAGTAGAACTAGTAATGGAAGTAGAAGCAGTAAATTAAGGTGAAGAGAGAATGAAATCCATTCTCATTTTTTGCAGTGCACATAATGAAATGCAAAAAGTTTTACCTTTGTTAGGTATTTGTGTTTACGAGTGCTCTGCCGTAGCAACTTTTGGTCATCCCTGGTGAAAACAAACATAATTTGATACGATAACTAGATTTCTGAAATGTAATTAAAACATTTTCCAATTCATCTTCCACTTATTTAAAGCCATATAAACAAATAATTCCATTTGGGAAGCCAATCAAAGCTTTCGCATTAACTTTGCACTCGACCATACATAAATATAATTTAGCAATATACAATTATTTTGCAGGCCAAACATCAGACCACATACAGACCACGAGCTTAACAAAGTGAGAACAACAAAACAAATAAGGATTTAAAGTTGCCACAACCTTTCTATGTCCAGTGAGGAGGAGAAGCGTATAAAACGTAGAGAGTGAGGGAGAGCAAACGGACAACACAAAATGTGGCTACTTAGTTTAGGCCTGCATTTGGCCAGTGGCAGCTCAACGGAGTCGCAATTGGATTTGGGACTGAGCAATGCCACAATTAGAAACAATTACACCAATGATACCCTGTATAGTACACAATCGGAGGAATTTCTACCAGCTACAGGCAGCTCGATGCATGCCACAGATCTGCCAACGTATCAACATTGCATTGCAACGCGCAATTCCTTTGCGGATCTGTTCACATTGGTGCTCTATGGGCTCGTTTGTATAGTGGGACTATTTGGCAATACCCTTGTCATCTATGTGGTATTAAGATTCTCCAAAATGCAGACGGTGACAAATATCTATATACTCAATTTGGCCATAGCAGATGAGTGTTTCCTCATCGGCATTCCGTTTTTGTTGTACACAATGCGCATTTGCAGCTGGCGATTTGGGGAGCTCATGTGCAAGGCTTATATGGTGAGCACATCGATAACGTCCTTTACATCGTCTATCTTTCTGCTGATCATGTCTGCGGATCGATATATAGCCGTCTGTCATCCAATATCCTCGCCACGTTATCGCACTTTGCATATTGCCAAGCTGGTGTCGGGCTTGGCATGGAGCACGTCGGCAGTGTTGATGCTTCCGGTTATGCTTTATGCCAGCACCGTGGAGCAGGAGGATGGCATTAACTATTCATGCAACATTATGTGGCCAGATGCGTACAAGAAGCACTCGGGCAGCACCTTCATTCTATACACTTTCTTTCTGGGCTTTGCGACGCCACTGTGCTTCATTCTCAGCTTCTACTATTTGGTTATCAGGAAACTGCGTTCAGTGGGTCCCAAGCATGTGACCAAGTCGAAGGAGAAGCGGCGTGCTCATCGCAAGGTGACTCGTCTGGTGTTGACCGTGATCACAGTCTACATTTGCTGTTGGCTACCGCATTGGATGTCCCAGCTGGCGTTGATCAACTCCAATCCCGCACAGCGTGATCTATCCCGTCTCGAGATACTCATATTTCTGCTGCTAGGTGCTCTGGTCTATTCCAATTCGGCAGTGAACCCAATACTCTATGCATTTCTTAGTGAGAATTTCCGAAAGAGCTTCTTCAAGGCCTTCACGTGCATGAATCAGCAGGATATCAATGCTCAGCTGCAGAATGAGGCCAGTGTATTCACCAAACAGGGCAGTCGTCGTCGTGGTGGCTCAAAGCGTCTTCTGGGTACAAATCAACAGCAGCAACAACAACAGCAGCCATCACACCTGGCCATCCATGTGGGCAACAACAACTCATCGACCACAACTTCGTCAACAACAACAGCAGAGAAAACGGCATCAACGAATGCCCCCAAGTCCTGCAGCTCCAATGGTAAGTTAACAGTGCCAGGAGCCGAGAATCTCATCATCTGTCTGGATGAGCAGCTGGATACGTTCTGTACGACAGCACGACGTGGCTCGAATTTGATGCAGCAAACAGATCTGTAAAATAATTAAACTTTTTACATTTAATAAATGATTCAGATTCAGATTATGTGTGTTTAAGATTAAGATCTCTGGCATTTAAAAATGGGGTAATATTTTCTATATGTGTGTATGTGTATGTGTGTGTGTTAAAAACTAGTCAATTTCTTCTAAGCAGTATTAATATAAAGATTATCTTATAAACAACAATATCTACATTGTGTTTTCTATCCTTTTTTATACCATACTAAAAGCCCAGAAAGTAGTCCCCTATAGTTTCCCCTATTTCCAGAAAATGTTCTAAACTAATTATATATTACAAGTATATAATCTTAAGACTTTTGTGCAATACGTAAAATATAATAAAACAACTTCAATTTTGAATTGTCAACTGTTCAAAAATTTTACAAGAATTTGCTCAAAATTTACAAAGAGACATCAAGTGTTTTCTCTTCAAGTCTAGTATAAGTCTATTTATACTAGAATTAAGACAAATCAATTATGTACATGTGCTTATAAATGTATCAATAAAGATTCAATAAAATTTCAAATAAAATTTATACGAATTATTGGAGAAAACACACAAAAGTAAGAGGTAGAGTACAAGAGATACTTAAACACTCAACTTATCATTCATCCCAGAATGCCACACAAACAAGCCAAGATTTAATTAATGCTGCTTAATAATATTTATAATATAATTAGGAAATGTTCAAGGTAAGTAAAGTGAAAGATTAGTTATGTATATGTAAGGCAAAGTTCAAGTAGATATCTTCAATGAGCAACGAGTTGCGGAAAATGCTGAAAAGATATAAAAAAAACAAAGTCTTGTTATATAAACTTTATTTCTACTGTACGATCGACATTGAAAGGAACAGAAAACAGACAGAATAATATATATACATATGTTCATATATATGTATATATATATACTTCCTTGAACTCCTTTTAATACCATTTTCAATAAGTACACATATATGTAGTATAGAAGACAAGCTGAAGCTGCAAGCTGTTGAAAACATACGAATCTTTTTAAGTAGGAATGAAAAAAGGCTTGTCCTTGTTGCCTGGGTGGACAGCGAAATGCATTAACAACGTAATCCAATCAGGCGCAATAATGAAATGCTGAGAGCCAGACACATTCCCAGCAGGGAACAGGATAGCATGGAGACAGTTGAGGCGCCAAATACGCAGCCAAAATGCAACACAGACAGCGGAACATGCACAGTGCAGGCAATTGTAGAGACATCTCTCCCTTCTCCTCTCTTTCACTTATCCTATGTATCCTATGTATGTATATGTAAGTATATATGTAGAGGCAGTCACTGGTCACGTTTTATATTTCACGGCATTTACAGATTAGTCGCAGTTTCGGTTTCGCATTGCAGTGTTGCCTGGTAAAACAGCATCAGTTGTTCAATTCACGTTTCACATTGCGCCATGGATTGTGTATGGATTCTATGCTTAACGATTTGGTTTGCTTTAATTGTGGATCAGAGCTCATTGACTTGGCTTGTTGCTGCTTGTTGGTTGATCTGGTAAATAGCATATTGAATTTGCTGCATTCCTCTGTTCTTTTCGATGCAGGATATCTTAAAGTATCTGCAACAGACCTGGTCAGTGAATTCGCAAAGTCAATTTGTCAGTCGCCCGAAACCACAAATTGCACTCACCTTGCGGTCAATCAACAGGCCAAGCAATGAAACAATCTTTGGCCGACAATGTCAATCACAGGTGTAATTTAATTTCACCCAATTTCGCCACAAACATACAAAAGAAAACTAACACAAGTATGTGACTAAAAAATACCCGAACTTATTAAATAATACTAATTACATTTAAATATTAAATATTTAAATAGATTCTGAGAAAAACTATTGATTTAATTAAAAAAATATTACAAAGAAATAAAAATGATAATTATTATTAATAGATTTAATTTTAAACATGCAAATATGTGTATTTAAATTTAATTATAGTTTTAATATTTATACCAATAATAAATATATAAAAATGTTAACAAATTCTAGAAACATTGCCAAATATACCCTATAGGTGTGGGTATAATACGGCAATCAACTAATTAAAATGGAGCACAGCCGCAATGCAGAGACATGAAAGCGCAACATTTCGAGTGCGGGCAACAAATTATAGTTAATTTATTTTCCGAGCGTCTACTCTTCCTCCCCTCCTTCCCACATACCGAAAGAGTTGTCAAGCCGGCAATTCGGCATAAATCAAAGCCAAAGTATTGCAGTGCATAAATCTCTTTATTCTGTTTCGTTTTTTTTTTTTAAATAATTCCCACTAAACCCTTTAATCCCCAGCTCAGAGCGAGAGATACGCATGGGATAAAAGCTATAGTGCATAGCGCATTCAAGAGTCAAAAAGTAATAATAAAGCCAAAGTGCATAAAAAAAGAGGGAAAAAAGAACAGAAAAAGAGAGAGAAGAGACTGAGCAAGGTAACTAGCGGAAACAGAAAACAAACCAAGCAACAGCAATGAATCCTTACAAATTTGCACTCCAAAAAGTTGCACAGTTTCCCATAAAACCCCCACTTCCCCTCCACCCACCACCACACACACACACACACACACACTACCTTCTTTCACGCCTGACAAGGGCTAAACATGCCCGCAATACACAGCAGCTCAATGTGGAAGCTTTGTCGATTTAGCGACTTGTACTTTAACCAACGATTTTCCCCATATTTAAAGTAAGGTTCCTCCATCAGGTTGTAGTTGTATTAGGTTGGCAAATCCGGTGGGAAAGGGTACGCAGTTTGTAGTCTGCAGTCCTTATGCTGGCACGCTGGAACGCATAAATCAATGGCAGCAATGCTAAAAGGCTGAAAGTCAAGTTCCTAAAGTTGATTTAATGCCACAGCGCAGAGTCTAAGCTAAAAAAAAACAACAAAATAAAATAAATATACTAGCATACTTTAAGTACAGAACGGTGTTCGCAATATATTGACAGGTTGAATTGAAAAGAGCATTTACCTGACTTGTAAGCTATCAATATAAATCAAAGGAAGCGTTTATATGTCTCTCTTTTGTTTGGAAATCTGTTTGAGTAACATTATTATTTTTAAAGTACAGAGTCTAATTACATTATAAAATCTATTATAGTTTTAATTAGTTTCCATTTATAGAAGAAGTCGAACGATTTGGTTTTCTATTAAATTATTTTCAAATTCATTTGCAGAAATTGACGTAAAGTAAATATCGACCATATGTTTTGTATTCTTAAAAATTAGTTGAAAAATAAACGGTTTGGGCATACAAAAGAAGCCGAAATTGTGTTGCGACTGTCGTTACATTATACTTAAATTTAAAATTCAAACAATTGAAATATGATATGAACAACATAAAAAATAAATAAGAATACAGTAAATTATATTTTTATAAACATTGTATATATAATATTATAATATATTCTGTCGTATTTACATTGAATTTAATATAATTTATGCAAGCAAACAAAAAAATGTATATAAGATAAGAAAACCTTTAGAAATAAATATAAGTACAGTGAATTATATAATTGACTTTACATTGCATTTGAATTTCACATCCAATTAATTGACATATCATATGATTTACTTATAGAATAAATATTAATGTCAACAGAGTGAAGTACATTTTTCAAAATATTGTGTATATATTATTTAATATTCTATAGGTCTTTACATTCCGTTCAATATAATATTTATATATATATATATATATATATATATATATATATATATATATATATATAAATATATAAATATTTTCAGATATACATCGATCAGCCTTAAAAATGAATTTCAAAGATATAATTGTAAACCATATATACATATGCAATACACATTATAATATGCAACAGTTTGAGCAATTAAAAACCAAACAACTCACAATCAATTGTTGCTCACAGCTCGAAGCGACACTTTTCAATTTCAAGGAGTCAGGCTGACGCGTCTCCATCAATGTGGCAATACATGATTACTTTGTAATGTTTTACAGCGTTCGCTTGGGCTGTCATTCTGATTTTTACACACTCACACACACACACACACACAATTGTGAATTGAGGGCCACAAACACAAAGAAACAACAACAAGTGAAAGGAAAAAAAAGAGAACACAGCTTTATGCCATGTTAACAGATACAACCGAAACTTTTTCGCCAGATTTTCACCTGCTGCCAGTTTTTTCGCTTCAGCATTGGACGCATTTTATATGAAAATCGTGCGTTTCTTTGCTTTTATGTCTGAATTTCCATACCAAAAGCGTAAAAAATATTTGCGTTGTGAACAAAGTTCAAAGAACACTGCATGGAATAACAATAAGAGCATTTTTGTTGTTGGTACGCGCAAAAGAAGTGTACAGTGTAATGGAATTAGAACTTCAGCTGCAACTTTTGGCTGGCCGAACAAAACTCTTGGCCATCAATTGCCGGAAATTTTTTGGTTCAAATTATGAGACCGTGACCATACAACAACCAGCTCAGCAACTAAATGCCAATTTAAGTTGCCAACTTTTACTTACGTTGGCAACGATTTTGGTTGTGATGGCGACAGCGACTGCGACTGTGATTGTGAGTGTGACTGCGAGTGTGACTGTGACTGCGACTCTGAGTGTGACTGAGGTGGTGCAAGTCTGTGACTGAGGCTGTGGTTGTGGTTGCTGGCCATAACCGGGGGTAACTGTGTGATTTTCTCTTGCGGTTGCAATTTTCTATGCAATTACAGCAACACGACGGCTAACGAAACTTGGGTAATTGATATATGTGGTTGTAGCAAGTTGCAGTTGCAACTTTCTAATGGAGCTGCCAGCATTATCAACTGCGAACGGCAACAGAAAAGTTCAGGGAGAGCGCCTCAAAGTCTGTGGTTATGCCACGTGTGTGTGTGTGTATTTTTTTTTTTTTTTTTTTTTTAATTCAGTTTATTTTTCTCCACTACTTACATTTTACTATAACAATTTTAGCATAACAACACCTACTCAGTAAATTAATTATAATATAGACATACACTTAACTAACTTAGGTGGTAGTGTTTTGGTGGGGAGAGTGCATAGCCAGCCCCTGCGGAACCAACGCTAGTCACTGCATCGCAGGGACGATGGCTACGCCTACTCCGCTCTGCTTCGAATCCGTTCCACTCTTCGCAGCTCTTGCATGACACTAGATGCGAAGCTGCGGGCTGCCTCCCATGCTCGCTCAGATGAACACATAATGTTTGCGAGATTATCCGGGGTGATCATTCGGCCGGTCGCTTCCACGAGGTGAAGTCTCTGCGCTGTGAACCGCCCACATCGAGATATGATGTGCTCTGCGTCCTCGGTGAAGTCTTCACCACACCATGCACAAAGTGGGGAAGGTACGTGACCAACTCTGTGCAGGTAATGCATGAAGCAACCATGCCCACTAAGAAGCTGGGTTAGATGGAAATTTACACTTCCATGTCTACGTCCGATCCAGCGTCTTATGTCGGGAATAAGGCGATGCGTCCAACGTCCCTTAGTTGAGGACTCCCATCGAGTTTGCCAGGCAGTTAGGCTTGCCTCTCTGGCCTCAAGACGCGCCCTGGTTCTTGATTGGCCCCCTCTGATAGCTGCGTCCACGGCTTTCTCCTCAGCGGCCAATAGATCAATCGGAATCATGCCCGAGATGACCAGGGCAGCATCATCCGATACCGTCCTGAAAGCGCTGCATACGCGTAGCGCACAAAGGCGGTATGTTGCCTGAATTCCCCTGGCATAGCTTCTAACCTTCATAGCATCTGCCCAGATTGGCGCAGCGTACAGCACGATTGAGCGTACGACGCTCATCAGCAGCAGCCTCCTCTCCTGCTTGGGGCCCCGAGTGTTGAGCATGATGCGGGTAAGTGCGCGGCACGAGTTGGCCGCCTTCACCTGCACCGCTGCCAGGTGTTCACGGTAGCTTAGGCGTGTGTCAATGATAACACCTAGGTACCGAATCGCCCGTTTGGATGCTACAACGCTGTCTCCGACCCTGATGCGCGCCGTTTCGACCCTCTTCCGGCTGCTAACGAGCACCGCCTCCGTTTTGTGGGTTGCCAACTCGAGGCCAACTGAACGGAGCCATTGCATCACGATCGTAGCTGCTGTACTGCAGATGCGTTCGGCCTCGCATAGGTGCTTGGCCACAACGACGAGTGCCACATCGTCCGCGTAACCAATGATCTGGCAACCCTCTGGGAGCGTCAGTCGTAGAATTCCATCGTACATGGCGTTCCACAAGAGAGGCCCCAATACCGAACCTTGGGGCACTCCTGCCGTGATGTTGTATGTCGCAAAGCCCTCATTGGTGGAGTATCGCAGTTTCCTGTTGCCAAAGTAGTTTTTCACCAGGGCGTAGAGATACGACGGGGTTCCAAAAGCTTGGAGCGCATCTAGGATGCTCACCCAATCGGCCGTATTAAACGCATTCTTTATGTCCAGCGTAGCGATGAGGCAGTATTGCTTAGCGCCACCTTTCCATCTAGCTCCTTCCTTTGCCTTTGCGGCAATCTCAGTCACCTTTCGAATGGCGTCAGTGGTCGACAGTGATTTTCTAAAGCCATACTGTAGGGGTGAAAGTCCGCTGTTTCCGCTGATCCATGAATCCAGCCTAGTGCAGATGAGACGCTCAAGCACCTTACCCAAAGTGTCGATCAGACAGATCGGCCGGAATGATGAGGCGTCATCAGCTGGTTTTCCGGGCTTCGGAATCAGCACTAGGTGTTGCAACTTCCACCTGTCCGGGAAAGTGCCTTCTCGGAGACATTGTGTGTATGCTTCCGCGAAAACCTCAGGCCTCAACAATAATGCCATTTTGACGGCGCTGTTTGGAATCGCGTCCGGGCCGGGAGCCTTACCAGGCTTCAATCTCTGGGCCACCGAGGTGACTTCGTCCACCGTGATAGCCTCAACTACAAACGGAGCAGTTGGGTCGCGGCCGCGCAGTGCATCGTCCCTGGTGTCAAGACCAAGCTCTCGGTAAGGAAAGAGTTCCTCCACAATCTCCTTAAGGCGCGCTGGATCATCTGGAGCATCTTGCCTGTTTGCATAGATGCGTTTAACAACCATCTTGTATGCTTTGCCCCAGGGATCGTGTTCCGCAGTATCACATAGTTCGAGGAAGCACGCTCGCTTGCTGGCGCGGATCGCAGTTTTTAGAGCCTTCCTTGCCTCCCTTAGTTGGGTTTGAAGAGCTTGACAGTTTTCATTCTGAATTCTTCTTGAGCGCTGGTATTGGCGTCTTGCAGACAAGCAGCTCCTACGCGCCTCTGCAATTTCTTCGTTCCACCAGTAAGTTGGGCTGTGATGTCTCCTGTACCGCTTGCTGATCACCATACTTGCATCGCACGCCCTCTTAAGCTGGTGTGACAGCTGATCTGCCCTATTATTTGCAGAGCCAGAGACCGCCAGATCGCTCAAAAAAATTTGCAAATGTTTGCGTATTAAGTGAGCTCTCCCTGTACTTCATGCCAAGGGGCTCGTGGCTCCGCACACGTCTGTTTGGTGATCCAATACTGAACAGAATCGGCTCGTGGTCGCTTCCAGTGTAATGTTCACCTATCTGCCATTTTGCGGAACTAAACAGGCAGCTGCTGACAAAAGTAAGGTCGATGATTGAGCCTACTCCGGCGCGGCTGAAGGTATGACGGCAGCCTTGATTTAAAAGGGCTAGATCCAGTGCAGTATGTGTGACTTTCCCGGACAGGTGGAAGTTGCAACACCTAGTGCTGATTCCGAAGCCCGGAAAACCAGCTGATGACGCCTCATCATTCCGGCCGATCTGTCTGATCGACACTTTGGGTAAGGTGCTTGAGCGTCTCATCTGCACTAGGCTGGATTCATGGATCAGCGGAAACGGCGGACTTTCACCCCTACAGTATGGCTTTAGAAAATCACTGTCGACCACTGACGCCATTCGAAAGGTGACTGAGATTGCCGCAAAGGCAATGGAAGGAGCTAGATGGAAAGGTGGCGCTAAGCAATACTGCCTCATCGCTACGCTGGACATAAAGAATGCGTTTAATACGGCCGATTGGGTGAGCATCCTGGATGCGCTCCAAGCTTTTGGAACCCCGTCGTATCTCTACGCCCTGGTGAAAAACTACTTTGGCAACAGAAAACTGCGATACTCCACCAATGAGGGCTTTGCGACATACAACATCACGGCAGGAGTGCCCCAAGGTTCGGTATTGGGGCCTCTCTTGTGGAACGCCATGTATGATGGAATTCTACGACTGACGCTCCCAGAGGGTTGCCAGATCATTGGTTACGCGGACGATGTGGCACTCGTCGTTGTGGCCAAGCACCTATGCGAGGCCGAACGCATCTGCAGTACAGCAGCTACGATCGTGATGCAATGGCTCCGTTCAGTTGGCCTCGAGTTGGCAACCCACAAAACGGAGGCGGTGCTCGTTAGCAGCCGGAAGAGGGTCGAAACGGCGCGCATCAGGGTCGGAGACAGCGTTGTAGCATCCAAACGGGCGATTCGGTACCTAGGTGTTATCATTGACACACGCCTAAGCTACCGTGAACACCTGGCAGCGGTGCAGGTGAAGGCGGCCAACTCGTGCCGCGCACTTACCCGCATCATGCTCAACACTCGGGGCCCCAAGCAGGAGAGGAGGCTGCTGCTGATGAGCGTCGTACGCTCAATCGTGCTGTACGCTGCGCCAATCTGGGCAGATGCTATGAAGGTTAGAAGCTATGCCAGGGGAATTCAGGCAACATACCGCCTTTGTGCGCTACGCGTATGCAGCGCTTTCAGGACGGTATCGGATGATGCTGCCCTGGTCATCTCGGGCATGATTCCGATTGATCTATTGGCCGCTGAGGAGAAAGCCGTGGACGCAGCTACCAGAGGGGGCCAATCAAGAACCAGGGCGCGTCTTGAGGCCAGAGAGGCAAGCCTAACTGCCTGGCAAACTCGATGGGAGTCCTCAACTAAGGGACGTTGGACGCATCGCCTTATTCCCGACATAAGACGCTGGATCGGACGTAGACATGGAAGTGTAAATTTCCATCTAACCCAGCTTCTTAGTGGGCATGGTTGCTTCATGCATTACCTGCACAGAGTTGGTCACGTACCTTCCCCACTTTGTGCATGGTGTGGTGAAGACTTCACCGAGGACGCAGAGCACATCATATCTCGATGTGGGCGGTTCACAGCGCAGAGACTTCACCTCGTGGAAGCGACCGGCCGAATGATCACCCCGGATAATCTCGCAAACATTATGTGTTCATCTGAGCGAGCATGGGAGGCAGCCTGCAGCTTCGCATCTAGTGTCATGCAAGAGCTGCGAAGAGTGGAACGGATTCGAAGCAGAGCGGAGTAGGCGTAGCCATCGTCCCTGCGATGCAGTGACTAGCGTTGGTTCCGCAGGGGCTGGCTATGCACTATCCCCACCAAAACACTACCACCTAAGTTAGTTAAGTGTATGTCTATATTATAATTAATTTACTGAGTAGGTGTTGTTATGCTAAAATTGTTATAGTAAAATGTAAGTAGTGGAGAAAAATAAACTGAATTAAAAAAAAAACATACACATACACATACACATACACATACACATACACATACACATACACATACACATACACATACACATACACATACACATACACATACACATACACATACACATACACATACACATACACATACACATACACATACACATACACATACACATACACATACACATACACATACACATACACATACACATACACATACACATACACATACACATACACATACACATACACATACACATACACATACACATACACATACACATACACATACACATACACATACACATACACATACACATACACATACACATACACATACACATACACATACACATACACATACACATACACATACACATACACATACACATACACATACACATACACATACACATACACATACACATACACATACACATACACATACACATACACATACACATACACATACACATACACATACACATACACATACACATACACATACACATACACATACACATACACATACACATACACATACACATACACATACACATACACATACACATACACATACACATACACATACACATACACATACACATACACATACACATACACACACACACATACACATACACATACACATACACATACACACATACACATACACATACACATACACATACACATACACATACACATACACACATACACATACACATACACATA
This sequence comes from Drosophila funebris, assembly GCA_018901825.1. NCBI lineage: Eukaryota > Metazoa > Arthropoda > Insecta > Diptera > Drosophilidae > Drosophila > Drosophila funebris. The sequence goes on along the minus strand of JAEIFK010000367.1, from coordinate 10,115 downwards.
CACATACACATACACATACACACATACATACACATACACATACACATACACATACACATACACATACACATACACATACACACATACACATACACATACACAACATACACATACACATACACATACACATACACATACACATACACATACACATACACATACACATACACATACACATACACATACACATACACATACACATACACATACACATACACATACACATACACATACACATACACATACACACACAGTTAGTTATTATTGAAGGAGAACGGACGCGTTTTTGAAGCTGTCCCTTGGTGTATCTGGATTTTCACATCACCACTCTGAAATTCACATAGCAAAAGTATCACAAGACTTCTGACTATAGACGGGAGTACTCACCTGGCAGAGTCGACGGTGGTTCTGGTCCGGATCCGTGGAGCCTGAAATCGCTGAGGCGCCTTGTGACTGCGATAGACGAGGGAGGTGAGGCGGACGCTCGCGGGTGTTTGTTTTTGTGCTCCTGCTAACACAGATTCGGCTGATTTCCCGCCGATTCCTGCGGCTTGCGGTGAGTTGCAATTTATTGCAATAAATCAGCTGGTGGTAGAGTTGCCCAGCTACTTGTCTAAGCAGGGCTGCTCTGGAGCCACAGCCAGCCAACTGCAAGCTTTAAGCTTTTAGGAGGCAGTGCAGCAAGCAGTGCGAAGCAGCAAGCAGGGCAAATACTTCCTTGCATACCTTCAGGAGCTACTAGCTACTGGAATTGTTGCATACGCCCAGGCCGTCCAGTATATATACTGGCCTCTAGTGCAGAAAAAACAGAGATAAAAGTCACGGATCCGACTGCTTTCCAACCCCTTCCGCTGAGGCGGTGCTCAATTTAAGGGGCTCTGGAGACCGAGGCGGGGCGGTATAACCCCCACCGGTCAATAGCCAAGGGAAACCTGTGGCCATCGAGGGACTGCACTAGAGTCCCAGTTGTATGATGGACGAATCGCAGGCTTTTCTAAGGCGACCTATTGTGCAGCGCACACCACCGCCACTGGTGGGCAGCTCAGAAGCAGTCTAGCCCGGTCAGGCAAACATCAGACGTTGCAAGTGTGAGCGCCAGCAATGCCACTTTCAAGGGCACACTCAGGTCCATGGGTCTTGCATTGGAATCCCTCTCAGGGCTTTTTGGTGGCCAGCGTCACATCAATGCGCTCATGAGAGATGAGCTTGCAAAGCTAATAGAGCTCCAGGGGCTTCTCACAAGTATGTGCTCCTCAGATATGGCAACAGTTGACGTGCAGACTACGCCATCGCTAGAGCAGCGGAAAGGCAAAGCTGAGTCAAACTCACATGGAGTAGTGAATACGCCAAAAAGGCACAGAGACTCGCTGCCGGAACCGCGCAAGACACCGTCGAAGAAAATTAGACGCCAGGCCCCGTTGCCAACTGAAGCAGGTGCAGTAGCACCCCTGAATAGAGCTCCGCAAGAAAATGCTGAGAATTGGACAACTGTAAAGGGCCGTAAGCCATCAAGCAAGAGCGCCAAGATGCCGACCAAGCCGGACAGTAGGCGTCACGTGAAACATCGCCCAGATGCTATTCTGATTGAAGCTAAAGGTGATGTAACATATAGCCAAATTTTGAGGATGGTCACGCGCAGTGATAACGAAAAACTCCAGTCCGTTGGCGAGAAAGTCCGTAAGGTACGAAGAACGGCAAAAGGCGACTTGCTACTGGAGCTTAAAATACCAATGGCAGAACAGCTGAGTCAACTAAAAGATGACATTGGCCAAGCACTTGGAGGCAGTCTGGAGATGCGGTCCTTGACGCAGGAAGTGACGATTGAAGTCAAAGATTTGGATGAGATGACCACATCAGATGACCTCACGATGGCGTTCAAGTCACAGCTTGACGTGGAACTGGGTGCCAAGTCTTTAAAAAGGCTACGGCCGTCTTTTGGAGGAACCCAGAGTGCGGTTATCAGCTTGCCACTAGCTGCGGCTGATAAAGCACTCAAGGCGGGTAAAGTGAAGATCGCGTGGTCGGTGTGCAGGATCGTGCCAAAGAATGTGCCAACTAGGTGCTTCAGGTGCCTTGAGATCGGCCACATCGCGGCCAGATGCCAGTCACCAGTGGACAGGAGCGGCTGGTGTCTTAAGTGCGGAAACAGTGGACACAAGGCCCGTGATTGCATCAACCTGCCTAGATGTTTCCTTTGCGCAGCAAATGGGGAGACGGCAAGCCACGTTGCCGGAAGCCAGCACTGCCCTGCTGCAGCAAACAAAGGAAGAACGGTACACAAGCGTCATGATTAACTTTCTGCAGCTCAATTTAAATCACTGTGAGGCAGCCCAGGCCCTCCTCACACATTCTGTACAGGAACTGGGCATAGATGTGGCGATAATCAGTGAGCCATACAGGCGGAGCAACAGTGAAAAGTGGTGCTGGAGCGCCTCTGGTAAAGCGGCGATTTGGAGGTGCGGGAAGAATTCATTGCAGCTCTCGTCACGAGTGAGCGGTACACATTTTGCACGAGCAAGACTGGGTAACTACTGGCTGTATAGCTGCTACCTCCCTCCGAGTCTGAGTTTCGAAGAGTACAGCAGTGCACTGGACGAGATTGCCATCGACGCACGTAGCCATAGTCCGGCCATCATAGCTGGAGACTTCAACGCATGGGCACTCGAGTGGGGTAGCACGCTTACCAATGCAAGAGGCCGGTGTCTGCTCGAAGCTTTCGCTGCACTGGATCTAGCCCTTTTAAATCAAGGCTGCCGTCATACCTTCAGCCGCGCCGGAGTAGGCTCAATCATCGACCTTACTTTTGTCAGCAGCTGCCTGTTTAGTTCCGCAAAATGGCAGATAGGTGAACATTACACTGGAAGCGACCACGAGCCGATTCTGTTCAGTATTGGATCACCAAACAGACGTGTGCGGAGCCACGAGCCCCTTGGCATGAAGTACAGGGAGAGCTCACTTAATACGCAAACATTTGCAAATTTTTTGAGCGATCTGGCGGTCTCTGGCTCTGCAAATAATAGGGCAGATCAGCTGTCACACCAGCTTAAGAGGGCGTGCGATGCAAGTATGGTGATCAGCAAGCGGTACAGGAGACATCACAGCCCAACTTACTGGTGGAACGAAGAAATTGCAGAGGCGCGTAGGAGCTGCTTGTCTGCAAGACGCCAATACCAGCGCTCAAGAAGAAGGCAGAATGAAAACTGGCAAGCTCTTCAAACCCAACTAAGGGAGGCAAGGAAGGCTCTAAAAACTGCGATCCGCGCCAGCAAGCGAGCGTGCTTCCTCGAACTATGTGATACTGCGGAACACGATCCCTGGGGCAAAGCATACAAGATGGTTGTTAAACGCATCTATGCAAACAGGCAAGATGCTCCAGATGATCCAGCGCGCCTTAAGGAGATTGTGGAGGAACTCTTTCCTTACCGAGAGCTTGGTCTTGACACCAGTGACGATGCACTGCGCGGCCGCGACCCAACTGCTCCGTTTGTAGTTGAGGCTATCACGGTGGACGAAGTCACCTCGGTGGCCCAGAGATTGAAGCCTGGTAAGGCTCCCGGCCCGGACGCGATTCCAAACAGCGCCGTCAAAATGGCATTATTGTTGAGGCCTGAGGTTTTCGCGGAAGCATACACACAATGTCTCCGAGAAGGCACTTTCCCGGACAGGTGGAAGTTGCAACACCTAGTGCTGATTCCGAAGCCCGGAAAACCAGCTGATGACGCCTCATCATTCCGGCCGATCTGTCTGATCGACACTTTGGGTAAGGTGCTTGAGCGTCTCATCTGCACTAGGCTGGATTCATGGATCAGCGGAAACGGCGGACTTTCACCCCTACAGTATGGCTTTAGAAAATCACTGTCGACCACTGACGCCATTCGAAAGGTGACTGAGATTGCCGCAAAGGCAATGGAAGGAGCTAGATGGAAAGGTGGCGCTAAGCAATACTGCCTCATCGCTACGCTGGACATAAAGAATGCGTTTAATACGGCCGATTGGGTGAGCATCCTGGATGCGCTCCAAGCTTTTGGAACCCCGTCGTATCTCTACGCCCTGGTGAAAAACTACTTTGGCAACAGGAAACTGCGATACTCCACCAATGAGGGCTTTGCGACATACAACATCACGGCAGGAGTGCCCCAAGGTTCGGTATTGGGGCCTCTCTTGTGGAACGCCATGTACGATGGAATTCTACGACTGACGCTCCCAGAGGGTTGCCAGATCATTGGTTACGCGGACGATGTGGCACTCGTCGTTGTGGCCAAGCACCTATGCGAGGCCGAACGCATCTGCAGTACAGCAGCTACGATCGTGATGCAATGGCTCCGTTCAGTTGGCCTCGAGTTGGCAACCCACAAAACGGAGGCGGTGCTCGTTAGCAGCCGGAAGAGGGTCGAAACGGCGCGCATCAGGGTCGGAGACAGCGTTGTAGCATCCAAACGGGCGATTCGGTACCTAGGTGTTATCATTGACACACGCCTAAGCTACCGTGAACACCTGGCAGCGGTGCAGGTGAAGGCGGCCAACTCGTGCCGCGCACTTACCCGCATCATGCTCAACACTCGGGGCCCCAAGCAGGAGAGGAGGCTGCTGCTGATGAGCGTCGTACGCTCAATCGTGCTGTACGCTGCGCCAATCTGGGCAGATGCTATGAAGGTTAGAAGCTATGCCAGGGGAATTCAGGCAACATACCGCCTTTGTGCGCTACGCGTATGCAGCGCTTTCAGGACGGTATCGGATGATGCTGCCCTGGTCATCTCGGGCATGATTCCGATTGATCTATTGGCCGCTGAGGAGAAAGCCGTGGACGCAGCTACCAGAGGGGGCCAATCAAGAACCAGGGCGCGTCTTGAGGCCAGAGAGGCAAGCCTAACTGCCTGGCAAACTCGATGGGAGTCCTCAACTAAGGGACGTTGGACGCATCGCCTTATTCCCGACATAAGACGCTGGATCGGACGTAGACATGGAAGTGTAAATTTCCATCTAACCCAGCTTCTTAGTGGGCATGGTTGCTTCATGCATTACCTGCACAGAGTTGGTCACGTACCTTCCCCACTTTGTGCATGGTGTGGTGAAGACTTCACCGAGGACGCAGAGCACATCATATCTCGATGTGGGCGGTTCACAGCGCAGAGACTTCACCTCGTGGAAGCGACCGGCCGAATGATCACCCCGGATAATCTCGCAAACATTATGTGTTCATCTGAGCGAGCATGGGAGGCAGCCTGCAGCTTCGCATCTAGTGTCATGCAAGAGCTGCGAAGAGTGGAACGGATTCGAAGCAGAGCGGAGTAGGCGTAGCCATCGTCCCTGCGATGCAGTGACTAGCGTTGGTTCCGCAGGGGCTGGCTATGCACTATCCCCACCAAAACACTACCACCTAAGTTAGTTAAGTGTATGTCTATATTATAATTAATTTACTGAGTAGGTGTTGTTATGCTAAAATTGTTATAGTAAAATGTAAGTAGTGGAGAAAAATAAACTGAATTAAAAAAAAAAAAAAAAACACATAACACATACACATACACATACACATACACATACATACACATACACATACACATACACATACACATACACATACACATACACATACACACATACACATACACATACACATACACATACACATACACATACACATACACATACACATACACATACACATACACATACACATACACATACACATACACATACACATACACATACACATACACATACACATACACATACACATACACATACACATACACATACACATACACATACACATACACATACACATACACATACACATACACATACACATACACATACACATACACATACACATACACATACACATACACATACACATACACATACACATACACATACACATACACACATACACATACACACATACACATACACATACACATACACATACACATACACATACACATACACATACACATACACATACACATACACATACACATACACATACACATACACATACACATACACATACATACACACATACACATACACATACACATACACATACACATACACATACACATACACATACACATACACATACACATACACATACACATACACATACACATACACATACACATACACATACACATACACATACACATACATACACATATACACATACACATACACATACACATACACATACACATACACATAACATACACATACACACACAAAGTATCGAAGGGAAGCGGACGCGTTTTTGATATCGTCCCGTTGTGTGGTGATTTTTGCACAGTCTCCCTACAATTTATTCGAGAAACGTTAGTGGACTTCTGTCTGCGTGTAGGAGTACTTACTCGACAGAGTCGCCATAGGTTCTGTCCCGTATCGTGGAACCGTGGAATCCGAGTCCGTCGAGACAGCTGCGCCTTGGGCCGGAGCGTGGGCCGAGGGAGGGGAGGAAACCGCCTTTTGAGTGTTTTGCTCACTCAGGTAGGCCAACAATTTCCCGCCGTTTCTAGCAGCTTACAGTGACTTGCGACTTGGTGCAATCTATCAGCTGATTCTAGTGCTGCAAAGCGACTTGCCTGAGCAGAGTTGTGTGGAGGCTCAATCAGCTGATTGGCAGCTTACGAGTGGCAGCGCGGCAAGCAGTGCAAAAGCTTTGTTGCTCATTGCTGGCCTACAAGTGTCGTCACGGCAAGCAGTGCAAAAAGATTGTTGCATACCTTCAGGTGCTACTGTACTACTGGACCATAGCATACCCCAAGGTCGACCTGATCACATCCTGGTCCGTAGTGCAGACAAAGAGATAAAGGTCACGGAACCGACCGCTTTCCAACCCCTTCCGCTGAGGCGGTGCTCACACTAAGGGGCTCTGGAGACCGAGAAAGGGGCGGTATAACCCCCAACGGTCAAAAGCCTAGGGAAACCTGTGGCCACCGAGGGACTGCGCTACGGCTACCAGCTTTGTGATGGACGATTCGTCGCAACCTTTTCGAAGACGCCCTTTGGTGCAGCGCACGCCACCTCCACCAGGGTCGGAGCCGAAGCAGCCAAGCCAGGTCAGGCCTGATGATTCCCGTGTGAAGCAAAAAAATGCGAACTTTAAGGGTACACTTGAGTCTATGGGACTTACTCTGGAGAGTCTGTCGACACTCTTTGGCAGTCAGCGCCATATAAACACGCTCATGAGAGACGAGCTAGCGAGGCTAATTGATCTCCAGAAGCTCTTATGCAGCCTGTGCACGCCAGCCGTTGTGTCAACTGATGTACAAACTACGCCATCACTAGAGCAGCGGCACGGCATGAATGCGGGAAACGCACATGGAGCCATAAACACGCCGAAAAGGCACAGAGAGTCACTGCCGGAGCCACGCAAAACTCCATCGAAGAGACCCAGACACCAGGTACCGCCTCCAAAGGAAGTATGCAATGCAGCTACCCAGAATGCAGCCCCTCAAAAGTCTGAGAACTGGACAGTTGTGAAGCACACAAGAAGGAGCGCTAAAACGATAGACAAGCCGGTCAGTAAGCGACATGCGAAACCTCGCCCAGACGCTATACTGATAGAGGCCAACAGCGACTTATCATATAGCGATATTCTGAGGATGGTTACACGCAGTCAAGATGAAAAACTGCAGTCCGTTGGAGAGAAGGTCCACAAAGTGAGACGAACGGCAAAAGGAGATTTGCTCCTGGAGCTGAAAATGCCAATGGATGAAAACTTGGGCCAGCTGAGAGAGGACATTGGCCAAGCTCTTGGTGGCAGCCTGGAAACGCGCGCTTTGACTCAAGAGGTGTCAATTGAAGTGAGAGACCTGGATGAGATGACCACATCAGAGGACCTCACGTTGGCGTTCAAGTCACAACTTAACGTGGAACTGGGAGCGAAGGCAATAAAAAGACTACGCCCGGCTTTCGGCGGAACACAGACCGCGATAATCAGCCTGCCACTAGCCACGGCGGACAAAGTTCTTCAAGCACGTAAACTGAAGATTGCGTGGTCGGTGTGTAGGATTCTGCCAAGGAATGTGCCAACTAGGTGCTTCAAGTGTCTCGAGATGGGCCATATTGCTACTAGGTGCAAGTCTCCAATAGACAGGAGCGGCTGGTGCCTCAAGTGCGGCGATAGTGGCCATAAGGCTCGCGAATGCATCAACGTGGCTAAATGCTTCCTTTGCACAGCAAATGGAATGCCGGCAAGCCACGTAGCCGGAAGCCAGCGCTGCCCTGCCGCAGCAAAGAAAGGAGGAGCAGACCACAATACACATGATTAGTTTTCTGCAGCAAAATTTAAATCATTGTGAGGCAGCCCATGACCTTCTCACACATTCTGTGCAGGAACTGGGCGTAGACGTGGCCATAATAAGCGAGCCATACAGGCGCAAGTCCAGTTCAAGGTGGTGCTGGAGCATCTCTGGCAAGGCGGCGATCTGGAACTGTGGGGCAAGCTCTTTGCAGCTCTCGTCACCTTCGAGTGGAAATCACCACGTACGAGCAAGACTGGGAGATTACTGGTTGTACAGCTGCTACCTCCCGCCGAGTCTGAGCTACGAAGACTTCAGCAGTGCACTGGATGAGATTGCGACTGACGCCCGCGGCCATAGTCCGGCCATCATAGCTGGAGACTTCAACGCATGGGCTCTGGAGTGGGGTAGCACGCTAACCAATGCTAGAGGCCGGTGTCTGCTGGAAGCATTCGCGACTTTGGATCTAGCCCTTCTAAACCGAGGCTGCCGTCATACATTCAGTCGTGGCGGAGTAGGGTCGGTCATTGATCTTACTTTCGTCAGCAGCTGCCTGTTTAATTCCGCAGAATGGCATATTGGAGACCATTACACTGGGAGTGACCACGAGCCCATCCTGTTCACTATTGGAGCACCAAGCAGACGAGCGCGGAACCATGAGGCCAGCGGTTTGGTGTACAAAGAGAGCTCATTAAATGCGCAAATATTTGCGAATTGCATGAGCGAGCTGGCGGTCTCAGGATCGGCAAGGAACAGGGCAGACCAATTGGCACTACAGCTTAAACGGGCATGCGATGCTAGTATGGTAGCTAGTAAACGATACAGAAAACACCACAGCCCAACGTACTGGTGGAACGAGGGGATTGCCGAATGGCGTAGGAAATGCCTGGCTGCAAGACGGCAGTACCAACGCGCAAGGAGAAGGCACAATGAAAACTTGGAAATTCTGCAAAACCAGCTCAGGGAAGCAAGGAGGGCTTTAAAAACCGCAATCCGTGCCAGTAAGCGTGAGTGTTTCCTTCAACTCTGTGACTCCGCTGAACATGACCCTTGGGGTAAGGCATACAAGACAGTAGTCAAACGTATCTATGCAAACAGGCAAGATACCCCAGACGACCCCACGCGCCTTAAGGAGATTGTGGAAAAACTGTTCCCTCATCGAGAGTTTGGTCTTGCGACCAGAGAAGGTGTGCTGCGCGATCGCTACCCAACTGCGCCGTTTGAAGTTCAGGCAGTCACGGTGGGCGAAGTCATCTCGGTGGCCCAGAGAATGAAGCCTGGCAAAGCTCCTGGCCCGGATGCGATACCGAACAGTGCCGTCAAATTGGCAATATCGCTGAGGCCAGAAATCTTTGCGGAAGCATTCACGCAATGTCTCCGAGAAGGCTCCTTTCCGGATAGATGGAAGATCCAGAAGCTGGTTTTGATACCAAAGCCTGGCAAGCCATCTGACGATGCCTCAGCGTACCGACCGATCTGCCTGATCGACGCCTTGGGTAAGGTGCTTGAGCGTCTCGTATGCAATAGGCTGGATTTAGCAATCAGCAGCAACGGTGGACTCTCGCCTCACCAGTTTGGCTTCAGAAAGTCAGTGTCCACCACGGACGCCATTCGAAAGGTGACAGAGATCGCCTCAAAGGCAACGGAAGGCGCTAGATGGAAAGGTGGCGCGAAGCAATACTGTCTCATTGCTACTCTCGACGTAAAGAATGCGTTTAACACGGCCGACTGGGTGAGCATCCTTGATGCGCTTCAAGCTTTTGGGATCCCGTCGTATCTCTACGCCCTGGTGAAGGATTATTTTGGCAGCAGGCAATTGCGTTATTCCACCTCGGAGGGTACCGTGACGCATAACATCACGGCTGGTGTGCCCCA
>JAEIFK010000366.1:0-26700 GCA_018901825.1 Drosophila funebris | reverse complement strand
TTTTCGCAGAATAACGGATTTTTCCTACAAGAATAAGATATGGGAAAAAATGGCAAAAATAGCGGTTATTCCGACAAAATTCAGATATGTCCAAAAATTGCAAAATAATGGATTTTTTGACAAAAATCAGATATGTAAGAAAATGACAAAATAACGGATTTATTCGACAAGACTCAGATATGGGAAAAAATGGCAAAAATAGCGGTTATTCCGACAAAAAATCAGATATGTCCAAAAATGACAAAATAACGGATTTTTCCGACAAAAATCAGATATGTCCAAAAATGCCAAAATAACGAATTTTTCGACGAAAATGAGATATGTGCAAAAATGGCAAAAATAGCGGTTATTCCGCCAAACATCAAAATTATATCCAAAAATTACATCATAACGGATTTTTCAACGAAAATCAGATACGTTCAAAAATCACAAAATAACGGATTTTTTCGACAACAATCAGATATGTACAAAAATTACAAAATAACGGATTTTTCGCCGAAAATCAGATGTGTACAAAAACGACAAAATAACGGATTTTTCCGACAAGAATAAGATATGGGAAAAAATGGCAAAAATAGCGGATATTCCGACAAAAATCAGATATGTCCAAAAATGACAAAATAACGAATTTTTCGACGAAAATCATATATGTGAAAAATGGCAAAAATAGCGGTTATTCCGACAAGAATCAGATATGGGAAAAAATGGCAAAAATAGCGGTTATTCCGACAAAAATCAGATATGTACAAAAATGACAAAATAACGGATTTTTTCGATAACAATCAGATATGTCCAATAATGGCAAAATAACGGATTTTTCCGACGAAAATCAGATATGTACAAAAATGGCAAAATAAAGGATTTTTCGACGAAAATCAGACAAGAATCAGATATGGGAAAAAATGTCAAAAATAGCGGTTATTCCGACAAAAATCAGATATGTCCAAAAATGACAAAATAATGGATTTTTCGACGAAAATCAGATATGTACAAAAATGACAAAACAACGTATTTTTCCGACAAGAATCAGATATGGAAAAAATGGGAAAAATAGCGGTTATTCCGACAAAAATCAGATATGTCCAAAAATGACAAAATAACGAATTTTTCGACGAAAATGAGATATGTGCAAAAATGGCAAAAATAGCGGTTATTCCGACAAACATCAAAAATATATCCAAAAATTACATAATAACGGATTTTTCGATAACAATCAGATATGTCCCATAATGGCAAAATAACGGATTTTTCGACGAAAATCAGATATGTACAAAAATGGCAAAATAAAGGATTTTTCGACGAAAATCAGACAAGAATCAGATATGGGAAAAAATGGCAAAAATAGCGGTTATTCCGACAAAAATCAGATATGTCCAAAAATGACAAAATAATGGATTTTTCGACGAAAATCAGATATGTACAAAAATGACAAAACAACGTATTTTTCCGACAAGAATCAGATATGGAAAAAATGGGAAAAATAGCGGTTATTCCGACAAAAATCAGATATGTCCAAAAATGACAAAATAATGCATTTTTCCGACGAAAATCAGATATGTACAAAAATGACAAAACAACGTATTTTTCCGACAAGAATCAGATATGGAAAAAAATGGCAAAAATAGCGGTTATTCCGACAAAAATCAGATATGTCCAAAAATGACAAAATAACGGATTTTTCGCCGAAAATCAGATATGTACAAAAATGACAAAATAACGGATTTTTCCGTCGAGAACCAGATATGGGACAAAATGGCAAAAATAGCGGTTATTCAAAATAACGGATTTTTCGCCGAAAATCAGATATGTACAAAAATGACAAAATAACGTATTTTTCCTATAAGAATTAGATATGGGAAAAAATGGCAAAAATAGCGGTTATTCCGATAAAAATCAGCTATGTACAAAAATGACAAAATAACGGATTTTTCCGACAAGAATCAGATATGGGAAAAAATGGCAAAAATAGCGGTTATTCCGACAAAAATCAGATATGTAAAAAAATGACAAAATAACGGATTTTTCGATAACAATCAGATATGTCCAATAATGGCAAATTAACGGATTTTTCGACAAAAATCAGATATGTACAAAAATGACAAAATAACGGATTTTTCCGACAAGAATCAGATATGGGAAAAAATGGCAAAAATAGCCGTTATTCCGACAAAATTCAGATATTTCCAAAAATTGCAAAATAATGGATTTTTTGACGAAAATCAGATATGTAAGAAAATGACAAAATAACGGATTATTTCGACAACAATCAGATATGTCCAATAATGGCAAAATAACGGATTTTTCAACAAAAATCAGATATGTCCAAAAATTGCAAAATAACGGATTTTATGACGAAAATCAGATATGTACAAAAATGACAAAATAACGGATTTTTCCGACAAGAATCAGATATGGGAAAAAATGGCAAAAATAGCGGTTATTCCGACAAAAATCAGATATGTACAAAAATGACAAAATAACGGATTTTTCCGACAAAAATCAGATATGTCCAAAAATTGCAAAATAACGGATTTTTTTGACGAAAATCAGATATGTAAAAAAATGACAAAATAACGGATTTATTCGACAAGACTCAGATATGGGAAAAAATGGCAAAAATAGCGGTTATTCAAAATAACGGATTTTTCTCCGAAAATCAGATATGTACAAAAATGACAAAATAACGTATTTTTCCTACAGGAATCAGATATGGGAAAAAATGGCAAAAATAGCGGTTATTCCGATAAAAAATCAGATATGTACAAAAATGACAAAATAACGGATTTTTCCGACAAGAATCAGAAATGGGAAAAAATGGCAAAAATTGCGGTTATTCCGATAAAAATCAGATATGTACAAAAATGACAAAATAACGAATTTTTCGACGAAAATCAGATATGTACAAAAATGACAAAACAACGTATTTTTCCGACAAGAATCAGATATGGAAAAAATGGGAAAAATAGCGGTTATTCCGACAAAAATCAGATATGTCCAAAAATGACAAAATAACGAATTTTTCGACGAAAATGAGATATGTGCAAAAATGGCAAAAATAGCGGTTATTCCGACAAAAATCAGATATGTACAAAAATGACAAAATAACGGATTTTTTGACGAAAATCAGATATGTAAAAAAATGACAAAATAACGGATTTTTACGACAACAATCAGATATGTCCAATAATGGCAAAATAACGGATTTTTCGACGAAAATCAGATATGTTCAAAAATGAAAAAATAACGGATTTTTCCGACTAGAATCAGATATGGGAAAAAATGGCAAAAATAGCGGTTATTCCGACAAAAATCAGATATGTACAAAAATGACAAAATAACGGATTTTTTGACGAAAATCAGATATGTAAAAAAATGACAAAATAACGGATTTATTCGACAAGACTCAGATATGGGAAAAAATGGCAAAAATAGCGGTTATTCCCACAAAAATCAGATATGTACAAAAATGACAAAATAACGTATTTTTCCGACAAGAATCAGATATGGGAAAAAATGGCAAAAATAGCGGTTATTCCGACAAAAATCAGATATGTACAAAAATGACAAAATAACGGATTTTTCCGACAAGAATCATATATGGGAAAAAATGGCAAACATAGCGGTTATTCCCACAAAAATCAGATATGGGCAAAAATTGTGGTTATTCCGACAAAAATCAGATATGTCCAAAAATTGCAAAATAACGGATTTTTTGACGAAAATCAGATATGTAAAAAAATGACAAAATAACGGATTTATTCGACAAGACTCAGATATGGGAAAAAATGGCAAAAATAGCGGTTATTCCGATAAAAATCAGATATTTACAAAAATGACAAAATAACGGATTTTTCCGACAAGAATAAGATATGGGAAAAAATGCCAAAATAGCGGTTATTCCGACAAAAATCAAAAATATATCCAAAAATTACATAATAACGGATTTTTCAACGAAAATCAGTTACGTTCAAAAATCACAAAATAACGGATTTTTTGACAACAATCAGATATGGGAAAAAATGGCTAAAATAGCGGTTATTCCAACAAAAATCAGATATGTCCAAAAATGACAAAATAACGAATTTTTCGACGAAAATCAGATATGTAAGAAAATGACAAAATAACGGATTTATTCGACAACAATCAGATATGTACAAAAATGACAAAATAACGGATTTTTCCGACAAGAATCAGATATGGAAAAAAATGGCAAAAATAGCGGTTATTCCGACAAAAATCAGATATGTACAAAAATGACAAAATAACAGATTTTTTCGATAACAATCAGATATGTCCAATAATGGCAAAATAACGGATTTTTCGACGAAAATCAGATATGTACAAAAATGACAAGATAACGGATTTTTCCAACAAGAATCAGATATGGGCAAAAATGGCAAAAATTGTGGTAATTCCGACAAAAATCAGATATGTCCAAAAATTGCAAAATAACGGATTTTTTGACGAAAATCAGATATGTAAAAAAATGACAAAATAACGGATTTTTACGACAACAATCCGATATGTCCAATAATGGCAAAATAACGGATTTTTTCGACGAAAATCCGATATGTACAAAAATGACAAAATAACGGATTTATACGACAAGAATCAGATATGGGAAAAAATGGCAAAAATAGCGGTTATTCCGACAAAAATCAGATATGTACAAAAATGACAAAATAACGGATTTTTTCGATAACAATCAGATATGTCCAATAATGGCAAAATAACGGATTTTTCGACGAAAATCCGATATGTACAAAAATGACAAGATAACGGATTTTTCCAACAAGAATCAGATATGGGCAAAAATGGCAAAAATTGTGGTAATTCCGACAAAAATCAGATATGTCCAAAAATTGCAAAATAACGGATTTTTTGACGAAAATCAGATATGTAAAAAAATGACAAAATAACGGATTTATTCGACAAGACTCAGATATGGGAAAAAATGGCAAAAATAGCGGTTATTCCCACAAAAATCAGATATGGGCAAAAATGGCAAAAATTGTGGTAATTCCGACAAAAATCAGATATGTCCAAAAATTGCAAAATAACGGATTTTTTGACGAAAATCAGATATGTAAAAAAATGACAAAATAACGGATTTATTCGACAAGAATCAGATATGGGAAAAAATGGCAAAAATAGCGGTTATTCCGACAAAAATCAGAAAAGTACAAAAAAGGCAAAATAACGGATTTTTCCGACAAGAATAAGATATGGGAAAAAATGGCAAAAATAGCGGTTATTCCGACAAAAATCAGATATGTCCAAAAATTGCATAATAACGGATTTTTCGCCGAAAATCAGATATGTACAAAAATGACAAAATAAGGGATTTTTCGACGAGAACCAGATATGGGAAAAAATTGCAAAAATAGCGGTTATTCAAAATAACGGATTTTTCCCCGAAAATCAGATATGTACAAAAATGACAAAATAACGTATTTTTCCTACATGAATCAGATATGGAAAAAAAAATAGCGGTTATTCCGATAAAAATCAGATATGTACAAAAATGACAAAATAACGAATTATTCGACGAAAATCAGATATGTACAAAAATGACAAAAAACAACGTATTTTTCCGACAAGAATCAGATATGGAAAAAATGGGAAAAATAGCGGTTATTCCGACAAAAATCAGATATGTCCAAAAATGTCAAAATAACGAATTTTTCGACGAAAATGAGATATGTGCAAAAATGGCAAAAATGGCCGTTATTCCGACCAACATCAAAAATATATCCAAAAATTACATAATAACGGATTTTTCGACGAAAATCAGTTACGTTCAAAAATCACAAAATAACAGATTTTTTCGACAACAATCAGATATGGGAAAAAATGGGAAAAATAGCGGTTATTCCAACAAAAATCAGATATGTCCAAAAATGACAAAATAACGAATTTTTCGACGAAAATCAGATATGTGCAAAAATGGCAAAAATAGCGGTTATTCCGACAAAAATCAAAAATATATCCAAAAAAAATTACATAATAACGGATTTTTCAACGAAAATCAGATACGTTCAAAAATCACAAAATAACGGATTTTTTCGACAACAATTAGATATGGGAAAAAATGGCAAAAATAGCGGTTATTCAGACAAAAATCAGATATGTACAAAAATGGCAAAATAACGGATTTTTCGACGAAAATCAGATATGTGCAAAAATGGCAAAAATAGCGGTTATTCCGACAAAAATAAAAAAATATATCCAAAAAAAATTACATAATAACGGATTTTTCAACGAAAATCAGATACGTTCAAAAATCACAAAAAAACGGATTTTTCGACAACAATCAGATATGGGAAAAAATGGCAAAAATAGCGGTTATTCAGACCAAAATCAGATATGTACAAAAATGACAAAATAACGGATTTTTTGACGAAAATCAGATATGTAAAAAAATGACAAAATAACGGATTTTTTCCGACAACAATCAGATATGTACAATAATGGCAAAATAACGGATTTTTCGACGAAAATCAAATATGTACAAAAATGACAAAATAACGGATTTTTCCGACAAGAATCAGATATGGGAAAAAATGGCAAAAATAACGGTTATTCCGACAAAAATCAGATATGTAAAAAAATGACAAAATAACGGATTTTTCCGACAAAAATAAGATATGGGAAAAATGGCAAAAATAACGGATTTTTCCTACAAGAATAAGATATGGGAAAAAATGGCAAAAATAGCGGTTATTCCGACAAAATTCAGATATGTCCAAAAATTGCAAAATAATGGATTTTTTGACAAAAATCAGATATGTAAAAAAATGACAAAATAACGGATTTATTCGACAAGACTCAGATATGGGAAAAAATGGCAAAAATAGCGGTTATTCCGACAAAAATCAGATATGTCCAAAAATGACAAAATAACGGATTTTTCCGACAAGAATAAGATATGGGAAAAAATGGCAAAAATAGCGGTTATTCCGACAAAAATCAGATATGTACAAAAATGACAAAATAACGGATTTTTCGACAAAATCAGATATGTCCAAAATGGCAAAATAACGGATTTTTCGACGAAAATCAGATATGTACAAAAATGACAAAATAACGGATTTTTCGACGAAAATGAGATATGGGAAAAAATGGCAAAAATAGCGGTTATTCCGACAAAAATCAGATATGTCCAAAAATGACAAAATAACGGATTTTTCGACAAAAATCAGATATGTCAAAAATGGCAAAATAACGGATTTTTCGACGAAAATCAGATATGTACAAAAAATGACAAAAAAAACGGATTTTTCGACAAAAATCAGATACGTGCAAAAATGGCAAAAATAGCGGATTATTCCGACAAAAATCAGATATGTACAAAAATTACAAAATAACGGATTTTTCGCCGAAAATCAGATATGTACAAAAACGACAAAATAACGGATTTTTCCGACAAGAATAAGATATGGGAAAAAATGGCAAAAATAGCGGATATTCCGACAAAAATCAGATATGTCCAAAAATGACAAAATAACGAATTTTTCGACGAAAATCATATATGTGAAAAATGGCAAAAATAGCGGTTATTCCGACAAGAATCAGATATGGGAAAAAATGGCAAAAATAGCGGTTATTCCGACAAAAATCAGATATGTACAAAAATGACAAAATAACGGATTTTTTCGATAACAATCAGATATGTCCAATAATGGCAAAATAACGGATTTTTCGACGAAAATCAGATATGTACAATAATGGCAAAATAAAGGATTTTTCGACGAAAATCAGACAAGAATCAGATATGGGAAAAAATGTCAAAAATAGCGGTTATTCCGACAAAAATCAGATATGTCCAAAAATGACAAAATAATGCATTTTTCGACGAAAATCAGATATGTACAAAAATGACAAAACAACGTATTTTTCCGACAAGAATCAGATATGGAAAAAATGGGAAAAATAGCGGTTATTCCGACAAAAATCAGATATGTCCAAAAATGACAAAATAACGAATTTTTCGACGAAAATGAGATATGTGCAAAAATGGCAAAAATAGCGGTTATTCCGACAAACATCAAAAATATATCCAAAAATTACATAATAACGGATTTTCCGACGAAAATCAGATATATAAAAAAATGACAAAATAACGTATTTTTCCGACAAGAATAAGATATGGGAAAAAATGGCAAAAATAGCGGGTATTCCGAAAAAAATCAGATATGTACAAAAATGACAAAATAACGGATTTTTCCGACAAGAATAAGATATGAGAAAAATGGCAAAAATAGCGGTTATTCCGACAAAAAATCAGATATGTACAAAAATGACAAAATAACGGATTTTTCCGACAAGAATAAGATATGAGAAAAATGGCAAAAATAGCGGTTATTCCGACAAAAAATCAGATATGTACAAAAATGACAAAATAACGGATTTTTTCGATAACAATCAGATATGTCCAATAATGGCAAAATAACGGATTTTTCGACGAAAATCAGATATGTACAAAAATGACAAAAAAAAACGAATTTTTCGACGAAAATCAGATATGTGCAAAAATGGCAAAAATAGCGGTTATTCCGACAAAAATCAGTTATGTCCAAAAATAACAAAATAACGAATTTTTCGACGAAAATCAGATATGTACAAAAATAACAAAATAACGGATTTTCCAACAAGAATAAGATATGGGAAAAATGCCAAAAATAGCGGTTATTCCGACAAAAATCAAATATATTTAAAAATGACAAAGTAACGGATTTTTCGACGAAAATCAGATATCTGCAAAAATGACAAAATAACGGATTTTCCGACAAGAATTAGATTTGGGAAAAATGCCAAAAATAGCGGTTATTCCGACAAAAATCAAATATATTTAAAAATGACAAAGTAACGTTTTTTTCGACAAAATCAGATATGTGCAAAAATGGCAAAATAACGGATTCTCCGATAAGAATTAGATATGGGAAACATGGCAAAAATAGCGGTTATTCCGACAAAAATCAAATATATTTAAAAATGACAAAGTAACGGATTTTTCGACGAAAATCAGATATGTGCAAAAATGGCAAAATAACGGATAACGGATTTTTCCGACAAGAATCTGATATGGGAAAAAATGACAAAAATATCGGTTATTCCGACAAAAATCAAATATATCTAAAATTGACAAAGTAACGGATTTTTCGACGAAAATCAAATATATTTAAAAATGACAAAGTAACGGTTTTTTCGACAAAATCAGATATGTGCAAAAATGGAAAAATAACGGATTCTCCGATAAGAATAAGATATGAAAAAAATGCCAAAAATAGCGGTTATTCCGACAAAAATCAAATATATTTAAAAATGACAAAGTAACGGATTTTTCGACGAAAATCAGATATGTGCAAAAATGGCAAAATAACGGATTCTCCGATAAGAATTAGATATGGGAAACATGGCAAAAATAGCGGTTATTCCGACAAAAATCAAATATATTTAAAAATGACAAATAAGGGATTTTTCGAAAAAAAATCAGATACGTGAAAAAATGGCAAAAAAACGGATTTTTCCGACAAGAATTAGATATGAAAAAAATGCCAAAAATAGCGGTTATTCCGACAAAAATCAAATATATTTAAAAATGACAAAGTAACGGATTTTTCGACGAAAATCAGATATGTGCAAAAATGGCAAAAATAGCGGTTATTCCGACAAAAATCAAATATATCTAAAAATGACAAAATAACGGATTTTTCGGCGAAAATCAGATATGTACAAAAATAACAAAATAACGGATTTTTCCGACAAGAATTAGATATGGAAAAAATGCCAAAAATAGCGGTTATTCCGACAAAAATCAAATATATTTAAAAATGACAAAGTAACGGTTTTTTCGACAAAATCAGATATGTGCAAAAATGGAAAATAACGGATTTTTCCGACAAAATCAAATATATTTAAAAATGACAAAATAACGGATTTTTCGACGAAAATCAGATATGTGCAAAAATGGCAAAAATAGCGGTTATTCCGACAAAAATCAAATATATCTAAAAATGACAAAGTTACGGATTTTTCGACGAAAATCAGATATCTGCAAAAATGACAAAATAACGGATTTTCCGACAAGAATTAGATATGGGAAAAATGCCAAAAATAGCGGTTATTCCGACAAAAATCAAATATATTTAAAAATGACAAAGTAACGGTTTTTTCGACAAAATCAGATATGTGCAAAAATGGAAAAATAACGGATTTTTCCGACAAGAATCAGATATGGAAAAAATGCCAAAAATAGCGGTTATTCCGACAAAAATCAAATATATTTAAAAATGACAAAGTAACGGTTTTTTCGACAAAATCAGATATGTGCAAAAATGGAAAAATAACGGATTTTCCCAACAAGAATTAGATATGGAAAAAATGACAAAAATAGCGGTTATTCCGACAAAAATCAAATATATTTAAAAATGACAAAGTAACGGATTTTTCGACGAAAATCACATATGTGCAAAAATGGCAAAATAACGGATTTTTCCGACAAGAATCTGATATGGGAAAAATGGCAAAAATAACGGTTATTCCGACAAAAATCAATTATATCTAAAAATGACAAAGATACGGATTTTTCGACAAAAATCAGATATGCCCAAAAATGACAAAATAACGGATTTTTCGGCGAAAATCAGATATGTACAAAAATGACAAAATAGTGGATTTTTCCGAAAAGAATCAGATATGGGAAAAAATGGCAAAAGTAGCGGTTATTCCGACAAAAATCAAATATATTTAAAAATGACAAAGTAACGGTTTTTTCGACAAAATCAGATATGTGCAAAAATGGAAAAATAACGGATTTTCCCAACAAAAATTAGATATGGAAAAAATTACAAAAATAGCGGTTATTCCGATAAAAATCAAATATATTTAAAAATGACAAAGTAAAAATGGCAAAATAACGGATTTTTCCGACAAGAATTAGATATGGGAAAAAATGGCAAAAATAGCAGTCAAATATATTTAAAAATGACAAGTAAGGGATTTTTCGAAAAAAATCAGATACGTGAAAAAATGGCAAAAAAAACGGATTTATCCGACAAGAATTAGATATGAAAAAAATGCCAAAAATAGCGGTTATTCCGACAAAAATCAAATATATTTAAAAATGACAAGGTAACGGTTTTTTCGACAAAATCAGATATGTGCAAAAATGGAAAATAACGGATTTTTCCGACAAAATCAAATATATTTAAAAATGACAAAGTAACGGATTTTTCGACGAAAATCAGATATGTGCAAAAATGGCAAAAATAGCGGTAATTCCGACAAAAATCAAATATATCTAAAAATGACAAAATAACGGATTTTTCGGCGAAAATCAGATATGTACAAAAATAACAAAATAACGGATTTTTCCGACAAGAATTAGATATGGAAAAAATGCCAAAAAACGGATTTTCCGATAAGAATTAGATATGGGAAACATGGCAAAAATAGCGGTTATTCCCACAAAAATCAAATATATTTAAAAATGACAAAGTAACGGTTTCTTCGACAAAATCAGATATGTGCAAAAATGGAAAAATATCGGATTTTCCCAACAAAAATTAGATATGGAAAAAATGACAAAAATAGCGGTTACCTAATTTCCGACAAAAATCAAATATATTTAAAAATGACAAAGTAACGGATTTTTCGACGAAAATCAGATATGTGCAAAAATGGCAAAATAACGGATTTTCCGATAAGAATTAGATATGGGAAAAATGGCAAAAATAGCGGTTATTCCGACAAAAATCAAATATATTTAAAAATGACAAAGTAACGGATTTTTCGACGAAAATCAGATATGTGCAAAAATGGCAAAATAACGGATTTTTCCGACAAAATCAAATATAAAAAATGAAAAATAAGGTTATTCCGACAAAAATCAAATATATTCAAAAATGACAAAATAACGGATTTTCCGACAAGAATTAGATATGGGAAAAATGCCAAAAATAGCGGTTATTCCGACAAAAATCAAATATATTTAAAAATGACAAAGTAACGGATTTTTCGACGAAAATCAGATATGTGCAAAAATGGAAAAATAACGGATTTTTCCGACAAAAATCAGATATGGAAAAAATCAAAAATAGCGGTTATTCCGACAAAAATCAAATATATTTAAAAATGACAAAGTAACGGATTTTTCGACGAAAATCAGATATGTGCAAAAATGGCAAAATAACGGATTTTCCGACAAGAATTAGATATGGAAAAAATGCCAAAAATAGCGGTTATTCCGACAAAAATCAAATATATTTAAAAATGACAAAATAACGGATTTTTCGACGAAAATCAGATATGTGCAAAAATGGCAAAATAACGGATTTTTCCGACAAAAATCAGATATGGAAAAAATGCAAAAATAGCGGTTATTCCGACAAAAATCAAATATATTTAAAAATGACAAAATAACGGATTTTTCCGACAAGAATTAGATATGGAAAAAATGCCAAAAATAGCGGTTATTCCGACAAAAATCAAATATATTTAAAAATGACAAAGTAACGGTTTTTTCGACAAAATCAGATATGTGCAAAAATGGAAAAATAACGGATTTTTCCGACAAGAATTAGATATGGAAAAAAATGACAAAAATAGCGGTTATTCCGACAAAAATCAAATATATTTAAAAATGACAAAGTAACGGATTTTTTCGACGAAAATCAGATATGTGCAAAAATGGCAAAAATAACGGATTTTTCCGACAAGAATTAGATATGGGAAAAAATGACAAAAATAGCGGTTATTCCGACAAAAATCAAATATATTTAAAAATGACAAAGTAACGGATTTTTCGAACAAAAATCAGATACGTGAAAAAATGGCAAAAAAAAGGAGATTTATCCGACAAGAATTAGATATGGAAAAAATGACAAAAATAGCGGTTATTCCGACAAAAATCAAATATATTTAAAAATGACAAAGTAACGGATTTTTCGACGAAAATCAGATATGTGCAAAAATGGCAAAATAACGGATTTTCCGATAAGAATTAGATATGGGAAAAAATGACAAAAATATCGGTTATTCCGACAAAAATGAAATATATCTAAAATTGACAAAGTAACGGATTTTTCGACGAAAATCAGATATGTACAAAAATGGCAAAATAACGGATTTTTCCGACAAGAATTAGATATGGAAAAACTGCCAAAAATAGCGGTTATTCCGACAAAAATCAAATATATTTAAAAATGACAAAGTAAAAATGGCAAAATAACGGATTTTTCCGACAAGAATTAGATATGGGAAAAAATGGCAAAAATAGCAGTCAAATATATTTAAAAATGACAAGTAAGGGATTTTTCGAAAAAAATCAGATACGTGAAAAAATGGCAAAAAAACGGATTTATCCGACAAGAATTAGATATGAAAAAAATGCCAAAAATAGCGGTTATTCCGACAAAAATCAAATATATTTAAAAATGACAAAGTAACGGTTTTTTCGACAAAATCAGATATGTGCAAAAATGGAAAATAACGGATTTTTCCGACAAAATCAAATATATTTAAAAATGACAAAGTAACGGATTTTTCGACGAAAATCAGATATGTGCAAAAATGGCAAAAATAGCGGTTATTCCGACAAAAATCAAATATATCTAAAAATGACAAAATAACGGATTTTTCGGCGAAAATCAGATATGTACAAAAATAACAAAATAACGGATTTTTCCGACAAGAATTAGATATGGAAAAATGCCAAAAATAGCGGTTATTCCGACAAAAATCAAATATATTTAAAAATGACAAAATAACGGATTTTCCGACAAGAATTAGATATGGGAAAAATGCCAAAAATTGCGGTTATTCCGACAAAAATCAAATATATTTAAAAATGACAAAGTAACGGTTTTTTCGACAAAATCAGATATGTGCAAAAATGGAAAAATAACGGATTTTTCCGACAAGAATCAGATATGGAAAAAAATGGCAAAAATAGCGGTTATTCCGACAAAAATCAAATATATTTAAAAACGACAAAATAACGGATTTTTCGGCGAAAATCAGATATGTACAAAACTGACAAAATAACTGATTTTCCGACAAGAATTAGATATGGGAAAAATGCCAAAAATAGCGGTTATTCCGACAAAAATCAAATATATTTAAAAATGACAAAGTAACGGTTTTTTCGACAAAATCAGATATATGCAAAAATGGAAAAATAACGGATTTTTCCGACAAGAATTAGATATGGAAAAAATGCCAAAAATAGCGGTTAATCCGACAAAAATCAAATATATTTAAAAATGACAAAGTAACGGTTTTTTCGACAAAATCAGATATGTGCAAAAATGGAAAAATAACGGATTTTCCCAACAAGAAATAGATATGGAAAAAATGACAAAAATAGCGGTTATTCCGACAAAAAATCAAATATATTTAAAAATGACAAAGTAACGGATTTTTCGACGAAAATCAGATATGTGCAAAAATGGCAAAAATAGCGGTTATTCCGACAAAAATCAAATATATCTAAAAATGACAAAATAACGGATTTTTCGGCGAAAATCAGATATGTACAAAAATAACAAAATAACGGATTTTTCCGACAAGAATTAGATATGGAAAAAATGCCAAAAATAGCGGTTATTCCGACAAAAATCAAATATATTTAAAAATGACAAAGTAACGGTTTTTTCGACAAAATCAGATATGTGCAAAAATGAAAAATAACGGATTTTTCCGACAAAATCAAATATATTTAAAAATGACAAAATAACGGATTTTTCGGCGAAAATCAGATATGTACAAAAATAACAAAATAACGGATTTTTCCGACAAAGAATTAGATATGGAAAAAATGCCAAAAATAGCGGTTATTCCGACAAAAATCAAATATATTTAAAAATGACAAAGTAACGGTTTTTTCGACAAAATCAGATATGTGCAAAAATGGAAAATAACGGATTTTTCCGACAAAATCAAATATATTTAAAAATGACAAAATAACGGATTTTTCGACGAAAATCAGATATGTGCAAAAATGGCAAAAATAGCGGTTATTCCGACAAAAATCAAATATATCTAAAAATGACAAAGTTACGGATTTTTCGACGAAAATCAGATATCTGCAAAAATGACAAAATAACGGATTTTCCGACAAGAATTAGATATGGGAAAAATGCCAAAAATAGCGGTTATTCCGACAAAAATCAAATATATTTAAAAATGACAAAGTAACGGTTTTTTCGACAAAATCAGATATGTGCAAAAATGGAAAAATAACGGATTTTTCCGACAAGAATCAGATATGGAAAAAATGCCAAAAATAGCGGTTATTCCGACAAAAATCAAATATATTTAAAAATGACAAAGTAACGGTTTTTTCGACAAAATCAGATATGTGCAAAAATGGAAAAATAACGGATTTTTCCGACAAGAATCAGATATGGAAAAAAATGGCAAAAATAGCGGTTATTCCGACAAAAATCAAATATATTTAAAAATGACAAAGTAAGGGATTTTTCGAAAAAACAAAAATCAGATACGTGAAAAAATGGCAAAAAAAACGGATTTATCCGACAAGAATTAGATATGGAAAAAATGACAAAAATAGCGGTTATTCCGACAAAAATCAAATATATTTAAAAATGACAAAGTAACGGATTTTTCGACGAAAATCAGATATGTGCAAAAATGGCAAAATAACGGATTTTCCGATAAGAATTAGATATGGGAAAAATGGCAAAAATAGCGGTTATTCCGACAAAAATCAAATATATTTAAAAATGACAAAGTAACGGATTTTTCGACGAAAATCAGATATGTGCAAAAATGGCAAAATAACGGATTTTTCCGACAAGAATCTGATATGGGAAAAAATGACAAAAATATCGGTTATTCCGACAAAAATGAAATATATCTAAAATTGACAAAGTAACGGATTTTTCGACGAAAATCAGATATGTACAAAAATGGCAAAATAACGGATTTTTCCGACAAGAATTAGATATGGAAAAACTGCCAAAAATAGCGGTTATTCCGACAAAAATCAAATATATTTAAAAATGACAAAGTAAAAATGGCAAAATAACGGATTTTTCCGACAAGAATTAGATATGGGAAAAAATGGCAAAAATAGCAGTCAAATATATTTAAAAATGACAAGTAAGGGATTTTTCGAAAAAAATCAGATACGTGAAAAAATGGCAAAAAAAACGGATTTATCCGACAAGAATTAGATATGAAAAAAATGCCAAAAATAGCGGTTATTCCGACAAAAATCAAATATATTTAAAAATGACAAAGTAACGGTTTTTTCGACAAAATCAGATATGTGCAAAAATGGAAAATAACGGATTTTTCCGACAAAATCAAATATATTTAAAAATGACAAAATAACGGATTTTTCGACGAAAATCAGATATGTGCAAAAATGGCAAAAATAGCGGTTATTCCGACAAAAATCAAATATATCTAAAAATGACAAAATAACGGATTTTTCGGCGAAAATCAGATATGTACAAAAATAACAAAATAACGGATTTTTCCGACAAGAATTAGATATGGAAAAATGCCAAAAATAGCGGTTATTCCGACAAAAATCAAATATATTTAAAAATGACAAAATAACGGATTTTCCGACAAGAATTAGATATGGGAAAAATGCCAAAAATTGCGGTTATTCCGACAAAAATCAAATATATTTAAAAATGACAAAGTAACGGTTTTTTCGACAAAATCAGATATGTGCAAAAATGGAAAAATAACGGATTTTTCCGACAAGAATCAGATATGGAAAAAAATGGCAAAAATAGCGGTTATTCCGACAAAAATCAAATATATTTAAAAAGGACAAAATAACGGATTTTTCGGCGAAAATCAGATATGTACAAAACTGACAAAATAACTGATTTTCCGACAAGAATTAGATATGGGAAAAATGCCAAAAATAGCGGTTATTCCGACAAAAATCAAATATATTTAAAAATGACAAAGTAACGGTTTTTTCGACAAAATCAGATATGTGCAAAAATGGAAAAATAACGGATTTTTCCGACAAGAATTAGATATGGAAAAAATGCCAAAAATAGCGGTTATTCCGACAAAAATCAAATATATTTAAAAATGACAAAGTAACGGTTTTTTCGACAAAATCAGATATGTGCAAAAATGGAAAAATAACGGATTTTCCCAACAAGAAATAGATATGGAAAAAATGACAAAAATAGCGGTTATTCCGACAAAAATCAAATATATTTAAAAATGACAAAGTAACGGATTTTTCGACGAAAATCAGATATGTGCAAAAATGGCAAAAATAGCGGTTATTCCGACAAAAATCAAATATATCTAAAAATGACAAAATAACGGATTTTTCGGCGAAAATCAGATATGTACAAAAATAACAAAATAACGGATTTTTCCGACAAGAATTAGATATGGAAAAAATGCCAAAAATAGCGGTTATTCCGACAAAAATCAAATATATTTAAAAATGACAAAGTAACGGTTTTTTCGACAAAATCAGATATGTGCAAAAATGAAAAATAACGGATTTTTCCGACAAAATCAAATATATTTAAAAATGACAAAATAACGGATTTTTCGGCGAAAATCAGATATGTACAAAAATAACAAAATAACGGATTTTTCCGACAAGAATTAGATATGGAAAAAATGCCAAAAATAGCGGTTATTCCGACAAAAATCAAATATATTTAAAAATGACAAAGTAACGGTTTTTTCGACAAAATCAGATATGTGCAAAAATGGAAAATAACGGATTTTTCCGACAAAATCAAATAAATATTTAAAAATGACAAAATAACGGATTTTTCGACGAAAATCAGATATGTGCAAAAATGGCAAAAATAGCGGTTATTCCGACAAAAATCAAATATATCTAAAAATGACAAAGTTACGGATTTTTCGACGAAAATCAGATATCTGCAAAAATGACAAAATAACGGATTTTCCGACAAGAATTAGATATGGGAAAAATGCCAAAAATAGCGGTTATTCCGACAAAAATCAAATATATTTAAAAATGACAAAGTAACGGTTTTTTCGACAAAATCAGATATGTGCAAAAATGGAAAAATAACGGATTTTTCCGACAAGAATCAGATATGGAAAAAATGCCAAAAATAGCGGTTATTCCGACAAAAATCAAATATATTTAAAAATGACAAAGTAACGTTTTTTTCGACAAAATCAGATATGTGCAAAAATGGAAAAATAACGGATTTTTCCGACAAGAATCAGATATGGAAAAAAATGGCAAAAATAGCGGTTATTCCGACAAAAATCAAATATATTTAAAAATGACAAAGTAACGGATTTTTCGACGAAAATCAGATATGTGCAAAAATGGCAAAAATAGCGGTTATTCCGACAAAAATCAAATATATCTAAAAATGACAAAATAACGGATTTTTCGGCGAAAATCAGATATGTACAAAAATAACAAAATAACGGATTTTTCCGACAAGAATTAGATATGGAAAAAATGCCAAAAATAGCGGTTATTCCGACAAAAATCAAATATATTTCAAAATGACAAAGTAACGGTTTTTTCGACAAAATCAGATATGTGCAAAAATGGAAAAATAACGGATTTTTCCGACAAAATCAAATATATTTAAAAATGACAAAATAACGGATTTTTCGGCGAAAATCAGATATGTACAAAAATAACAAAATAACGGATTTTTCCGACAAGAATTAGATATGGAAAAAATGCCAAAAATAGCGGTTATTCCGACAAAAATCAAATATATTTAAAAATGACAAAGTAACGGTTTTTTCGACAAAATCAGATATGTGCAAAAATGGAAAACAACGGATTTTTCCGACAAAATCAAATATATTTAAAAATGACAAAATAACGGATTTTTCGACGAAAATCAGATATGTGCAAAAATGGCAAAAATAGCGGTTATTCCGACAAAAATCAAATATATCTAAAAATGACAAAGTTACGGATTTTTCGACGAAAATCAGATATGTGCAAAAATGGAAAAATAACGGATTTTTCCGACAAGAATCAGATATGGAAAAAATGCCAAAAATAGCGGTTATTCCGACAAAAATCAAATATATTTAAAAATGACAAAGTAACGGTTTTTTCGACAAAATCAGATATGTGCAAAAATGGAAAAATAACGGATTTTTCCGACAAGAATCAGATATGGAAAAAAATGGCAAAAATAGCGGTTATTCCGACAAAAATCAAATATATCTAAAAATGACAAAATAACGGATTTTTCGGCGAAAATCAGATATGTACAAAAATGACAAAATAACGGATTTTCCGACAAGAATTAGATATGGGAAAAATGCCAAAAATAGCGGTTATTCCGACAAAAATCAAATATATTTAAAAATGACAAAGTAACGGTTTTTTCGACAAAATCAGATATATGCAAAAATGGAAAAATAACGGATTTTTCCGACAAGAAAAACAAAAATAGCGGTTATTCCGACAAAAATCAAATATATTTAAAAATGACAAAGTAACGGATTTTTCGACGAAAATCACATATGTGCAAAAATGGCAAAATAACGGATTTTTCCGACAAGAATCTGATATGGGAAAAATGGCAAAAATAACGGTTATTCCGACAAAAATCAATTATATCTAAAAATGACAAAGATACGGATTTTTCGACAAAAATCAGATATGCCCAAAAATTACAAAATAACGGATTTTTCGGCGAAAATCAGATATGTACAAAAATGACAAAATAGTGGATTTTTCCGAAAAGAATCAGATATGGGAAAAAATGGCAAAAATAGCGGTTATTCCGACAAAAATCAAATATATTTAAAAATGACAGAGTAACGGTTTTTTCGACAAAATCAGATATGTGCAAAAATGGAAAAATAACGGATTTTCCCAACAAAAATTAGATATGGAAAAAATGACAAAAATAGCGGTTATTCCGACAAAAATCAAATATATTTAAAAATGACAAAATAACGGATTTTTCGACGAAAATCAGATATGTACAAAAATGGCAAAATAACGGATTTTTCCGACAAGAATTAGATATGGAAAAAATGGCAAAAATAGCGGTTATTCCGACAAAAATCAAATATATTTAAAAATGACAAAGTAACGGATTTTTCGACAAAAAAAATGCAAAATAAGGATATTTCCGACAAAAATCTGATATGGAAAAAATGGCAAAAATAGCGGATTATTCCGACAAAAATCAAATATATTTAAAAATGACAAAATAACGGATTTTTCGACGAAAATCAGATATGTACAAAAATGACAAAATAACGGATTTTTCCGACAAGAATTAGATATGGAAAAAAATGCCAAAAATAGCGGTTATTCCGACAAAAATCAAATATATTTAAAAATGACAAAGTAACGGTTTTTTCGACAAAAATCAGATATGTGCAAAAATGGACAAAAATAACGGATTTTTCCGACAAAAATCAAATATATTTAAAAATGACAAAATAACGGATTTTTCCGACAAAAATTAGATATGGAAAAAATGGCAAAAATAGCGGTTATTCCGACAAAAATCAAATATATTTAAAAATGACAAAGTAACGGATTTTTCGACAAAAATCAGATATGTGCAAAAATGGCAAAATAACGGATTTTCCGACAAGAATTAGATATGGAAAAAAATGCCAAAAATAGCGGTTATTCCGACAAAAATCAAATATATTTAAAAATGACAAAGTAACGGTTTTTTCGACAAAAATCAGATATGTGCAAAAATGGAAAAAATAACGGATTTTTCCGACAAGAATCAGATATGGAAAAAATGCCAAAAATAGCGGTTATTCCGACAAAAATCAAATATATTTAAAAATGACAAAGTAACGGATTTTTCGACGAAAATCAGATATGTGCAAAAATGGAAAAATAACGGATTTTTCCGACAAGAATTAGATATGGAAAAAAATGGCAAAAATAATTTTCCGAAAAAATCAAATATATAAAAATGACAAAAATAGCGGTTATTCCGACAAAAATCAAATATATTTAAAAATGACAAAATAACGGATTTTTCGACGAAAATCAGATATGTGCAAAAATGGCAAAATAACGGATTTTTCCGACAAGAATCAGATATGGGAAAAAATGGCAAAAATAACGGTTATTCCGACAAAAATCAAATATATCTAAAAATGACAAAGATACGGATTTTTCGACAAAAATCAGATATGCCCAAAAATGACAAAATAACGGATTTTTCGGCGAAAATCAGATATGTACAAAAATGACAAAATAACGGATTTTTCCGAAAAGAATCAGATATGGGAAAAAATGGCAAAAATAGCGGTTATTCCGACAAAAATCAAATATATTTAAAAATGACAAAGTAACGGTTTTTTCGACAAAATCAGATATGTGCAAAAATGGAAAAATAACGGATTTTCCCAACAAAAATTAGATATGGAAAAAATGCCAAAAATAGCGGTTATTCCGACAAAAATCAAATATATTTAAAAATGACAAAGTAACGGTTTTTTCGACGAAAATCAGATATGTGCAAAAATGGCAAAATAACGGATTTTTCCGACAAGAATTAGATATGGGAAAAAATGGCAAAAATAGCGGTTATTCCGACAAAAATCAAATATATTTAAAAATGACAAAGTAACGGATTTTTCGACAAAAATCAGATATGTGCAAAAATGGAAAAATAACGGATTTTTCCGACAAGAATTAGATATGGAAAAAATGACAAAAATAGCGGTTATTCCGACAAAAATCAAATATATTTAAAAATGACAAAGTAACGGTTTTTTCGACGAAAATCAGATATGTGCAAAAATGGAAAAATCAAAAATAGCGGATTTTTCCGACAAAAATCAAATATATTTAAAAATGACAAAATAACGGATTTTTCCGACAAAAATCAGATATGTGCAAAAATGGCAAAAATAGCGGTTATTCCGACAAAAATCAAATATATCTAAAAATGACAAAATAACGGATTTTTCGACGAAAATCAGATATGTACAAAAATGACAAAATAACGGATTTTTCCGACAAAAATTAGATATGGAAAAAATGCCAAAAATAACGGATTTTTCCGACAAGAAATAGATATGGGAAAAATGGCAAAAATAGCGGTTATTCCGACAAAAATCAAATATATTTAAAAATGACAAAGTAACGGTTTTTTCGACAAAATCAGATATGTGCAAAAATGGAAAAATAACGGATTTTCCCAACAAAAATTAGATATGGAAAAAATGACAAAAATAGCGGTTATTCCGACAAAAATCAAATATATTTAAAAATGACAAAGTAACGGATTTTTCGACGAAAATCAGATATGTGCAAAAATGGCAAAATAACGGATTTTTCCGACAAGAATTAGATATGGGAAAAAATGGCAAAAATAGCGGTTATTCCGACAAAAATCAAATATATTTAAAAATGACAAAGTAACGGATTTTTCGACGAAAATCAGATATGTGCAAAAATGGCAAAATAACGGATTTTTCCGACAAAAATCAGATATGGAAAAATGACAAAATAACGGTTTTTTCGACAAAAATCAAATATATTCAAAAATGACAAAATAACGGATTTTTCCGACAAAAATCAGATATGGGAAAAAATGGCAAAAATAGCGGTTATTCCGACAAAAATCAAATATATCTAAAAATGACAAAATAACGGATTTTTCGGCGAAAATCAGATATGTACAAAAATGACAAAATAACGGATTTTTCCGACAAGAATTAGATATGGAAAAAATGCCAAAAATAGCGGTTATTCCGACAAAAATCAAATATATTTAAAAATGACAAAATAACGGATTTTCCGACAAGAATTAGATATGGGAAAAAATGCCAAAAATAGCGGTTATTCCGACAAAAATCAAATATATTTAAAAATGACAAAGTAACGGTTTTTTCGACAAAATCAGATATGTGCAAAAATGGAAAAATAACGGATTTTTCCGACAAGAATCAGATATGGAAAAAAATGGCAAAAATAGCGGTTATTCCGACAAAAATCAAATATATTTAAAAATGACAAAGTAACGGTTTTTTCGACGAAAATCAGATATGTGCAAAAATGGAAAAATAACGGATTTTCCGAACAAGAATTAGATATGGAAAAAATGACAAAAATAGCGGTTATTCCGACAAAAATCAAATATATTTAAAAATGACAAAGTAACGGATTTTTCGACGAAAATCAGATATGTGCAAAAATGGCAAAAATAACGGATTTTTCCGACAAAAATTAGATATAAGAAAAAAATGGCAAAAATAGCGGTTATTCCGACAAAAATCAAATATATTTAAAAATGACAAAGTAACGGATTTTTCGACAAAAATCAGATATGTGAAAAAATGGCAAAAAAACGGATTTATCCGACAAGAATTAGATATGGAAAAAATGACAAAAATAGCGGTTATTCCGACAAAAATCAAATATATTTAAAAATGACAAAGTAACGGATTTTTCGACGAAAATCAGATATGTGCAAAAATGGCAAAATAACGGATTTTCCGACAAGAATTAGATATGGGAAAAAATGACAAAAATAGCGGTTATTCCGACAAAAATCAAATATATTTAAAAATGACAAAGTAACGGTTTTTTCGACGAAAATCAGATATGTGCAAAAATGGCAAAAATAACGGATTTTTCCGACAAGAATTAGATATGGAAAAAATGCCAAAAATAGCGGTTATTCCGACAAAAATCAAATATATTTAAAAATGACAAAGTAATTGAAAAAATATGAAAAATGGCAAAATAACGGATTTTTCCGACAAAAATTAGATATGGGAAAAAATGGCAAAAATAGCGGTTATTCCGACAAAAATCAAATATATTTAAAAATGACAAAATAACGGATTTTTCGAAAAAAATCAGATATGTGCAAAAATGGCAAAAAAACGGATTTATCCGACAAGAATTAGATATGGAAAAAATGCCAAAAATAGCGGTTATTCCGACAAAAATCAAATATATTTAAAAATGACAAAGTAACGGTTTTTTCGACAAAAATCAGATATGTGCAAAAATGACAAAATAACGGATTTTTCCGACAAAAATCAAATATATTTAAAAATGACAAAATAACGGATTTTTCGACGAAAAATCAGATATGTGAAAAAATGGCAAAAATAGCGGTTATTCCGACAAAAATCAAATATATTTAAAAATGACAAAATAACGGATTTTTCGACGAAAATCAGATATGTACAAAAATGGCAAAATAACGGATTTTTCCGACAAAAATTAGATATGGAAAAAATGCCAAAAATAGCGGTTATTCCGACAAAAATCAAATATATTTAAAAATGACAAAATAACGGATTTTCCGACAAGAATTAGATATGGGAAAAATGCCAAAAATAGCGGTTATTCCGACAAAAATCAAATATATTTAAAAATGACAAAGTAACGGTTTTTTCGACAAAATCAGATATGTGCAAAAATGGAAAAATAACGGATTTTTCCGACAAGAATCAGATATGGAAAAAAATGACAAAAATAGCGGTTATTCCGACAAAAATCAAATATATTTAAAAATGACAAAATAACGGATTTTTCGAGGACGAAAATCAGATATGTACAAAAATGACAAAATAACGGATTTTCCGACAAGAATTAGATATGGGAAAAAATGCCAAAAATAGCGGTTATTCCGACAAAAATCAAATATATTTAAAAATGACAAAGTAACGGTTTTTTCGACAAAAATCAGATATATGCAAAAATGGAAAAATAACGGATTTTTCCGACAAGAATTAGATATGGAAAAAATGCCAAAAATAGCGGTTATTCCGACAAAAATCAAATATATTTAAAAATGACAAAGTAACGGTTTTTCGACAAAATCAGATATGTGCAAAAATGGAAAAATAACGGATTTTCCCAACAAGAATTAGATATGGAAAAAATGACAAAAATAGCGGTTATTCCGACAAAAATCAAATATATTTAAAAATGACAAAGTAACGGATTTTTCGACGAAAATCAGATATGTGCAAAAATGGCAAAAATAGCGGTTATTCCGACAAAAATCAAATATATCTAAAAATGACAAAATAACGGATTTTTCGACGAAAATCAGATATGTACAAAAATAACAAAATAACGGATTTTTCCGACAAGAATTAGATATGGAAAAAATGCCAAAAATAGCGGTTATTCCGACAAAAATCAAATATATTTAAAAATGACAAAGTAACGGATTTTTCGACAAAAATCAGATATGTGCAAAAATGAAAAATAACGGATTTTTCCGACAAAAATCAAATATATTTAAAAATGACAAAATAACGGATTTTTCGGCGAAAATCAGATATGTACAAAAATAACAAAATAACGGATTTTTCCGACAAGAATTAGATATGGAAAAAATGCCAAAAATAGCGGTTATTCCGACAAAAATCAAATATATTTAAAAATGACAAAGTAACGGTTTTTTCGACAAAATCAGATATGTGCAAAAATGGAAAATAACGGATTTTTCCGACAAAATCAAATATATTTAAAAATGACAAAATAACGGATTTTTCGACGAAAATCAGATATGTGCAAAAATGGCAAAAATAGCGGTTATTCCGACAAAAATCAAATATATCTAAAAATGACAAAGTTACGGATTTTTCGACGAAAATCAGATATGTGCAAAAATGACAAAATAACGGATTTTCCGACAAGAATTAGATATGGGAAAAATGCCAAAAATAGCGGTTATTCCGACAAAAATCAAATATATTTAAAAATGACAAAGTAACGGTTTTTTCGACAAAATCAGATATGTGCAAAAATGGAAAAAATAACGGATTTTTCCGACAAGAATCAGATATGGAAAAAATGCCAAAAATAGCGGTTATTCCGACAAAAATCAAATATATTTAAAAATGACAAAGTAACGGTTTTTTCGACAAAATCAGATATGTGCAAAAATGGAAAAATAACGGATTTTTCCGACAAGAATTAGATATGGAAAAAAATGGCAAAAATAGCGGTTATTCCGACAAAAATCAAATATATTTAAAAATGACAAAGTAACGGGATTTTTCGAAAAAATCAGATATGTGAAAAAATGGCAAAAAAACGGATTTATCCGACAAGAATTAGATATGGGAAAAAATGACAAAAATAGCGGTTATTCCGACAAAAATCAAATATATTTAAAAATGACAAAGTAACGGATTTTTCGACGAAAATCAGATATGTGCAAAAATGGCAAAATAACGGATTTTCCGACAAGAATTAGATATGGGAAAATGGCAAAAATAGCGGTTATTCCGACAAAAATCAAATATATTTAAAAATGACAAAGTAACGGATTTTTCGACGAAAATCAGATATGTGCAAAAATGGCAAAATAACGGATTTTTCCGACAAGAATCAGATATGGGAAAAAATGACAAAAATAGCGGTTATTCCGACAAAAATCAAATATATCTAAAAATGACAAAGTAACGGATTTTTCGACGAAAATCAGATATGTACAAAAATGGCAAAATAACGGATTTTTCCGACAAGAATTAGATATGGAAAAAATGACAAAAATAGCGGTTATTCCGACAAAAATCAAATATATTTAAAAATGACAAAGTAAAAATGGCAAAATAACGGATTTTTCCGACAAGAATTAGATATGGGAAAAAATGGCAAAAATAGCAGTCAAATATATTTAAAAATGACAAGTAAGGGATTTTTCGAAAAAAATCAGATACGTGAAAAAATGGCAAAAAAACGGATTTATCCGA